>CM021110.1:165702470-166302470 GCA_007115665.2 Sequoiadendron giganteum | reverse complement strand
TTGTGGTGATGCATTTTTTGTTGCTCTAGAAAAGTCGTTTGAATCTATACTTGAGCCTCATGATTTGTAATTTCCTTAATCTTAGTAAGGTTTAGTTCCCTTCCCTTGGCAGTGGTTGCATTCCATTCGAAATTTGTTCTTTCCTACGCCACAGTCTATAGAGATAACTTGGTTGTCTTATTCCGGTCTTGAATCATAGATAACATAGCGGTAGGTGTGTCACCCTCCTTGCATGGTGCATCTATTCAATAGTAGTCAAGTTTAGAATATAGAATTTGTTATTTTAATGCATATTTTAATAATAATATTAGTAAATTCTTCATCTATATTACTCTTGTTATTAATAATTTATATTGTTATCACGTATGTTAATATATTATTATTTGTTTTAAAATAAACTTTTGTATAAAGATTAGTTTATATTCAAATTAAAATTGAAATAGGGAGTGGAATTAGATTGTTATAATTATTCTTAATTAAGTTTTAATTTTAAGAAATTTATGATTAAGTAGATACAACAAATGGGACAAGTGTTTTATTTTCATTAGAATTGTAAATTGGGTTTATCAATTAAAATTAATTAGATATAGAATAAGGATCATTACCAAATTTAGAAATCTGCAATTCGATTAACTATTAAAGATTCAAAATTACATTGTATTACGTCTCAAATTATATTGTATTATCCTTGTTTTATTGGTATCGCATTAGTATAATAGAATTGCATTATTATGTTAATCATGAAATTAGTAAAGTATCGCATGAAAAGATACTAAAATCATAGATGTATCATTTAGTTCTAAAGTTAGAACAAAGGTTATGGTTAATGATATATTCAGTTATTGTTTTGAATTATAGAATATCAATAGGAATTTATGTATGTTTGTTCAATGCATTGATCTTTGTGAATGTTTGTATGAATAGAAATATTATCTAGGAATTAGTTAAATTCCATTTGTGATGCCTTATCCATGTTGTGATATAATAATGGATTATGAAAGGGTCTTGTTTCTGGGTTCCCAAAGGTTTCGTTTGGTTGCTATGTAATGGCATGTGGTTTATTAATCTGTTGGTAGCATGAATCATGCTCAGTTTCCTGTTTGGGCAGTTGATGTATCATATTATGTTGGTTACATGTTTGTGGAGGTCGTTGTTATGCCATGTCACTCTGGTTATATATTGGATCAATTTGTTATAGGTCCTTAAAATGAAAATCTTGTTCATGTATTATTGCCTCCTAGTTGTTAGCCATTTGTAGAGTTGTACCATAGGAAGAGTGGCTTCCATTAGGGGCCGGACCCAGAAGAGGTTGTGGGGGTAACCTATCGAAAGTTTGTTTGAAAAGTGATAATTAAAACATCTTGTAGGGGTTTGGGTAGTATAATTAACCTTGCAAGATAATGTTTACCTCAACTTGGCTTTTAACGCTCATTTAGGTTAAAGCAATTTGAGAAGGCCCAGAATGGAAAATTGAACACTTCGTCTTCTTGAGAAGTGCTTCGAGACCACATAGTACGTATAAGGGTCGGGAGTCGTTAGCAGGGGCCAAGGTAACTCCAGTAGAGGGTCGGTAACCTAGGAAGGCTACCCAGGGTGACTTATCTTGTATATGTGATGACACTCTTATCCTAGTACACCTTGTGAGTTTTCAGCATGGAGTTATGTTTATGCAATTTATTGTACCAGTGTATTGTTGTCTTTGACTGGTTCTTGAGTTTCAATGTGATTCAACCTTGCATTTGTATTTGATCCCTTATGAAGTCAGTTTGACATGAGGATTCATTCTATCTCCTAGCATGGGGGTTGGCCTTTTGAGCACCACATGGTTGGGAGGAACATGCCACTACTCCATTGGGTCCCCATCAGGTATTTTGTTTATGACAAGTTTTCTTGGCTGGATCCAGATTACATAGTAGTTGCGGAGTTTAGTTCCTTGGCATATTCGTCGCATGGACGTCTTATTTTCCTCATCTCATTCTTCCTTGTATCACACTCATTATGTACATGAGATGCCTTGTATATATATTGTTTTATTCTGAGATTTGATATAAACTTGATTGTTGTATATAAACTCTTATTGTTATATTATCTGGACATGACTTCTCATGAGTTAATTATTATATGGCTATTGTATTGTATTGTATTGTTGTTATCCGTAGTAGTGCAGTTGTGGAACCTTGGAGCATTTATGGATGTTGTTGTTACATGTTATCCCTATTTTAAAAAAATTATTATGTTGTTTATGTGATTTTTATAACATTTTCTGGGTTCCATGACGAGGCGTTACATTGTTGAGACCCTTGAGATTTTTGTGAAACTTCTTGAGGACCTTGAGGTTGTGTCACTTGGTGTTGTTGAGGATTTTTTTGTGTAGACACTTAGAAATATCCTAAATGATATTACACGATTGAATTTGATATATTAACATTGTTTTGTCCTGAAATCCATCTTCTTTTTGCTTGATTATTTAAATAATATTAGTTATTTAATTAAATGTCTCATTTTCATCTATTAATATAATTAATATAATTAGGTTAATTCACCCCTCTCACTAATATTTCACCCGATTTAATTAAATAATTCAACTTATTTAATTTAAACCCTAAGTCCTCTTATTTAATTAAATAACCCTAAACTATTTAATTAAATATCATATTTACACCCCATTTTCATTAAATAAATCAATAATTTAATGAATATCCTCACATTCTTCATCTTTCACATTCAAATTTAGTTTTAATTACTAAATTTCTAATTTCCCCTCCCATCCACTTGCACAAGGAATATTCCAAAGGGATATTCTCCTATTTTCCTCCAAAAAGGAAATGATTATTCCAAACAATCTTTTAAAGTTGTTGAAAAGTGTTTTTGTTTGCATGATTTTGAGCTCTTGATCTTTTATTGATCCATGTGATCTTTGATTCTCATCCACTGATGAGAATTCTTGATCCATGTTTCATCCTCCTTTCAATATTGACCATTGATAGATCAAATTGATTTGAGCCATTCATTTTTCATTTGCTTTCCTATGAATACATCACTATTTGGAGAGAAATGAATCCATCTTTTGATAGAAAAGTTATGATATTAAAATTCATACTCATTTGCATCCATATTTAATATTTGATGGCATTCTAGATTAAAGCTTTATCCATTTAGCTTAAGAATCCATTAATGGCTTCCATGGTAACTTATTTTTCATCCATTTTAAGCATATTTTGCATCCATGTCTTATATCTTTATATTTTGTTTTCGTTTAGCATAGATTACATCCAATTTATCAAGAATTTGAGCATTTAGGATACATCTTTATTATGTTAAACTAGATTTGTATCATGTTTCATTCATCTCTTATAGCTTTCATTTTTTTTCTTCAATAAAATTGATTGGAACAAGCTCATATTATCCAAGGGATTGGGAAAGGGTCACCATTCCACATCAATGCAATACCACTCCCCCAATGGGATAATATTTGAAGTCTTAGAATAGATTTCCTTTATGTTTTTTTGTTTTTCATGTTAGTTTAATTGTTGGCATATGGCTTGTAAGTTTTGTCATTGATGGAAACCTAAATGGAAACCTAAGTCATATATCCAGTCCACAGTCTAGTTTTTGTGTGTACCAGTTGAACAGGGTGAAGAACAGGGCATCCGGTTATAAGTATAAAAGTTGATCTGTATATCTCACCAGACTATTATTTTGTGTTGTAGACCCCATACAAAGGATTTTTTTGATACACATTCACTGGTACGTGATCTATAAGATCTCGTGCACTAATCTGTTGGTTATCTGTGTTAGAAGGCTGACCTAGAAAATATAGTAATCGTGGATGTATAAGGATTAAGAAATTAAATGATTTCGTGCTTGATTATGTTTTATTTAGGTCCTCTTTTTGTCTTAACTAACTTTTGAGGATGCGCATAAAGATTTAGTGGTGGATCGAGCTGACAAGTTGAAAAGAACTTAATGTTTCATTAAGTCGACTGATGGATGAATAAATATTTGGTAGCGGATATATATAAAATAATTTCTACAATTGTATAAGTGAAGCAGTGTGTAATAAGAAATAGAACTATTTGAATATGAGTGTAATGCGAAAATCAGAAGAGTAATAGTGTAGATTATGAATTTGTGATGTGAATTGAAGAGCAGAGCAGAGAAAAGAGCATAATCAGTCTGCAGATCTAGAAATTCACTCTATGAGCTTCACTAGAACTATAACCTGGCATAAGTAGATGCTATCATCTTAGTTCAACCTTCAGATGGTTTTAATCTGAACTTTTTTTAGGCAATGAGCCTTCCCTTTGAGCAGTGAGCTCTAGGTAGTGTGCCTGAATGCAAGCGCATTCTCTTTTGTAAAACTTTTTATATTTGAGTACTCAAATTGTGGATTAACCTCCACTGTGGTTTTTCCCTCAACAGTTTTTCCACACAAAAATTTGTGTCATAGTGTTATGAATTTTTCCTTTGAATGCTTGCATCTTTCTTTTAATGTAATGACAGAATGGTTTAAGTTTTAGAGTAATAAAAGTTGAGATTTGTTGAACACTGATTCAGCCCCCCTCTCAGTGTTCCCTTGAGTCCAACAATTGGTATCAGAGTGCAGTTCCTCTAAAGAATTTTAGAAGCTTGAAGTGGATCTTGGAATGTGATGGACTCTAGTAGTCTTCAGCAGTAGCTTTTGGTGGCACTTGATGACCTTGATCAGTCTAAAGAAGAACTACAGGAATTAAAAGCAAATCTTAGAGATGCTGAGAAATTCATTCAGTCATTTAAAGATCAGATTGTTAAATCCAGGGAGAAAATAAAGGATCTCTGTGATCAGATATACCAGAAGGAGAACAAAAATATGGATGATGCTCACTTGAATCAAACCTTGAAGGAAATAACTGAAGAATGTTAAAAGCTTGATAGAGATAATATAAACCTGAAACATGAGATGGAATCCATGATGATGAAGATGACTAAAGAGATTGAAGAAAGGAAGAAAAATGAGGAAAATATTGCTCAAACCCTGAAAGAGAAATCTGATGAATGTAGTAGAATAAATGGGGAATTCACTTAGTTGGAAAGTGAATTACAAAGATCCAAAAACAATGAAGAAGAACTTGGTAAGCATATTTCTACTCTCAGGAATGATTTTATGATTGCAAACGAGTACAAATAAATGTTTAAGATCAGTTCGGTGAAGCTTAATGAGATAACTCAAGGAAAAAGAGTGGAAATGATAAGAGAGGTATTGGATATAAAAAAGGAGAAAGTTTTGGATTACGAAAAAATAATTTTAGACAAAAAAGCGATGGAAGGTATCTGGTAAGACAACCTAATGCTCAAAAGTTTAATGGATATTGTTTTTCTTGTAAATTTTTTGGTCATATGGTTTCTCAGTGTATAAGTAATATGAATTCAAAAGCTTTATCATTCTCTAGTTAGTGTTTCAATTGCAAAAAATTTGGTCATAAATCCATTGAATGCATAAATGTGTTAAGAAGGAAAGTTGAATGTTATACATGTGGAAAATTTGGGCATGTTGCTAATCAATGCAGATCAAGAAGAAGCCATTGGAATGATTGCTTAAGATAAGAAATCATTGTGTGCTACAATTGCAATAAGTATGGTCACATTGCAAAATTATGCATAAACAAAAATGCAGACAGAAGAGGTCTGGTATACAGAGGTAGAAATATAGAGAAAAATAATAAAGGGAAAGAAAAAGTAACTACAGATGAAAAGGACATGGGTAAGGAAGAATTATTGCGATACTGGAAATGGTTCCATACCAGAACCTACTTCTGGTAATTCTTCCAGTAATTGATTTCAAGCCACTAGCCTAGGGGGATTCTTTCAAGAAAATATTCCCTCCCCTATTTATGATGGTACCAGAATGCACAGAATAGTCAAGAAGGTGTATTTATGGTGTATAGAGGTTTTGGAGAGTTTTCACAAGGAAATTCAAACAATTCATAAGGCCGCAAAAGATATTTTTGTAGTTTTTTGAGAAAATAGAGTATCCAGAAAACTTAGGGCAAATGTATTTATTACACATGTGCGAACTATAAAATTCAAGTTGGAATCGTCATTTTTCACTTTGCATCGAAGAAGAAAAGAATGAGAGCACTTGGTAGATGGATTTTGAAGCAGTGAATCAATTCCTTGGAAATTCTCACAATCTATCAAGTATTTCAAATTATTCTTGAAAGGTCAATGACTTCATGAAGATTGCTGACAGGGTTGGAACTTCATCCAGCAAGTTAAACATACACTTGATAGGAGTGCCATGTTTCACCTCAGCAGATGAAGGAGTTTGCACCTGAGGTTCACTGCTAGGCTCACTAAGAGACTCGGGAGTGGTGACAAAATGGGGGGAGGTCGAGACTAGTTCTATCACTAGGATAGAGTAAGTCAGTGTGGGGCCACCTTTTAGATAAGGTGGGATCTTCTTATGTCCATTGCTGGAGGGACCATGCTCTACCTTCTTCTTTGTTGGAGGAGGTGAAATCCCCATAGATTAAGCAAGGAGGGTCGAGGGAAAAGAGGGAACAACCATAGTGGATACAACTAAAGTATTAACCATATCCATAGGCTTAAGGAAAGGTAAGACATCCAAGATGGAAGTCAATAGAGGAAGATCCATAGAAGAAGTGATAAACACTTGCACCTTTCTAGGCGCATGTGCACTCGTAGCAGAATCCAGAAGGGATTCATAATTAGTTTGAATAGGGACAAAAGGGGGGAGAGAGGAGGACACAATAGGAGGTGTAGTCATCTCCTCCTCCTTCTTCTATAAGGAGGCTTACTCAGCTAGAAAATCCTTTTTCCAATGCTTATGCTTGAACACAAGGCAATTTCTATGACTCTTTAAACTAGAATCCAAAGCTTGAAAAAAGATTAAAGTTTCCTACTCAACCATGGAAGTGTCTTCCATAGTTGTTTCCAGCAAAGGTACAGACTCCTAAATGAGAGCTGAAGGAATGGGTTCAAAAATGGCAAGAGGAATTGACTCCACCACCTTAGTGGTGGGCCTCTTTCCTCTTGGGGGAATGGGAAGAGGTCACAAGGAAAATTCTCTTTGCAAGCCTTTTTTTCTGCCATGCAGATAGTACTAGGGTCTAGGAGGTCCATTATAGAGGTCTAATATCCTGATCTTGGTTTTTTTCCAAGGAGGCATCATTCGACTCAGCGGGTAGAAACCAGGCTTACTCATCCAATACTCCTCCCAAGAAAGGGGTGTAGACGAGTTTTCCTAAGAGGGAGCAAGCTTCTCCTTTCCCTTTCCAGAGGAGGAAGTAGCTAGCTGCTCAGCTACTAGAAGGGTCAACTTTGGCTGTCCCTTGCCTCCAATTTTATACTTCACATAGTTCTTGTAAATTAGGTCCATTCCTTGCGAGAGTGAACCGATTGGAGTGGGCCAAAAGTGATCAAACAAGTATCCTCCACAAGATACCATAGGTTGATATCTAGTATCATGCACGTAGTGCATGACATATTCATGGGAAAATTTAAGACATTTATGAATTAAGGAGGTGACTACATTCATGGAAGCTAGCTAAGGTATACCTAGCTTCACCCTGAATAGGTATGACTTGGGAATAACATCAAAGTCCATGCCCACATTCCTAGGTCCAACCAGATTGGAAAACATTATCGATCCATAGGATTTAAGAGAATACCATCATGCGTATGGATGATGGGTTTTGTTTTTCCATATTCCTCCCTTTGCAGGGAGTTTAAGAGTAATGCTTCCTCCATGATGAAATTCACTTTACTTGTGGGGTCAACTATTTTTCCTGTCACAATGTTTCCATTGAGGTGAGTGGGAATGCAAGGCAAAGAAGGTTTGCCATTTGCTGGTACATCTTGTGAGGTAAATGTTATGTCTAGCGAACCAGTTGCAAGACGAGGAGAGGGAGTAACACTAACCATGTTAACATACACCTTGGGGTAAGAAACAAAATCAAAGGGATCGATAATCATGTTAGCCGAATGTGACAGGAATGGGTCCATATATATCTACAATTCACTACTAGCTTTCACCACCAATTTGTTCATGTTTTGTTTGTTCCCATCAAAATGGATAGAGTTGTCCTCGATGCAATCTTGTATCTCATGATGCAAGCACATGCAATGTTTGGTATCATGTCCATTAAATTGATGGTATTGAAAATAAGTATTTTCTTCATATCAGTTAGGATATGGCTCCCTAACTGGCTTAGGGGTTGGCAAGTTATCAATCTTATCCTCCAACAAATTTTGTAAGATGGAAGAATAGGATTTTGATAGCTTCGTAAAATTTCAATCATGTCTAAGGCCATTGTTATCCATAATGACTACTACATTCATAATGGATTTACCTTTTCTAGAGATTGATTTGATAGACTTTCTTTAGGTCAGGAGTGTGAGGATGAACCCCCGAATTGAACCACCATATGTTGGTATTCCTGCAATGTTGCACATAGATGCAAAAAAGAAGGGTATTTCATAAGGGAAAAATTCTCTTTCTAGGGCCTTTGTAAGTTCCCTATGAACACCTTCTGTACATTAGATTCAAGTAATAGGTACAATATTTATGAAAAGAGCACCTAATATCACACTATAAAGTCAGTAATCTTCTCATTATCCCCTTGTTTACAAAGAACAAGGTCAGAGAAGATCATCTTTGACCTGATGTTTGCTTGGAACTATCATAGGAATTGATTCAAAAGTTGATCGAATGTAAAGATGGAATTTTCAGGAAAGGAACAGTACCAATCGAGTGATGTATCCTTGAGGGATTGAGGAAACAGTTTTTCCATCAATGCATCGTGATAGAAAAAGTCTATGCATAAGGCGTTAAAGGTGGAAACATGTGTCTGCAGGTCCCCTATACCATCATATTTCTCGAATTTAGGAATCTCCATCCCTTATGGGAAATGATTTTTTATAATTTCCAATGACAATGGGCTGTATCAGAAGAAGGGTTTGAAAATAGGCTGAGTTGAGGCCTAGGAAAGGTTCACCAACTAGTTCTGCATCTTTCCCAAATTTTGAAGAAGGGTATTTAGAATAGGGTCATTAAAAGACATAGGACCACTCAAACCACTACCAGGGCCATTTCCTAAACTGCTGTCATGACTACTGCCAGAGCCACCACCAATTCCACCACCACTAGTGTGACCTCCACCAAAGCCACTGCCACCTCCAAGGCCACCACCATGACCTCCATCAGAACCACCTCTGTCCATACCACCTCCAATTCTCAAGTTTCCACCACCAAATCCCCCACCGATCATCCCACCAAATCCTCCACCACTAGAGGCATTTGAAGGGGTGAAGCAGAAAATTAAAGGGTTTTTGTTTACTTTGATAGTTTAAGAGTTTTCAGAAGTGGAAAGCACACTGATTGAGGGGATTGTGTTAACCATGTATACAGATATAGGATGCATCAACATTTCCAACAGTCTCTCATTTTCCTCGAAGAGGCCACCTCATACCATGTGACTATGGTTCGAAGGGGCACATGCTTTAGCCAGACCAGTGAGACTAGCTAGGAGTTCCATGCTTGTCCAATATTTTCCTACCATATATCTTATTTTACTGATCACTTTAGTAACCCTAGCCAGCTTTGGGTTTCCTTCCAGGTGATTTTCCAATGCACCTAACTCTTTAATAAGACTAATGACATACTTGGAAGGGATGTGGATGACCTCATTCTCATCTATGGATGAGGATTTTGGTGATGCAAGAGGGGTAGGGATGCGGTCAATTTCATCAAGGAACCTAGATTTGCCTCACGATACATGCTCTTGCATGGACAGTCCAACCACATAACCAAAGAAAAGGCCGGTAGTGAAACTACAAGAGACCTTCATCTTCTCCATCATAAGGTGTCTTAAAATTCTTCTAACTATATGCCCACTGGTCATAGACTGGGTTGTGATGCTCATAAACTTTCACAACACACAAATGCACAATGACCAAAATGTATAAGAGAAAAGGCTCAAGACACTGACAAAAAGGTAGACGTTGGTTCACCAAAAATCTAAGAGAGGGGGACCAACCACTGCAAGGCCCTAGGTCATGAAATGCCAAGAGTAGTATGGCTGCCCTAACTTACCTCAATTTAAAGGAAGGTTAGGATAGATAGGATGAGAATGATGAGGACTATAAGGTCCTTTGATCACTTTGCAAACCCGAGAGTTGGAGGGATACTTCATGAGTCACTTTTTAGATCCAACTCTATATCTTAGGTAGCTCTCTGTCGGAGGAAAAAAGTGTGGTTCTGGGATGATAGTTTGGCATTTTGGTGTCTCACAGGTGCGTTGGTGTCCGTAGGGCTAGAAAACTAGAGAGATGAGGTTAAACTCTAAAAGAAGGACTGACAACCTAGTTTAGAAGTTTCGGGAAGTGAAGAATAAGACTTAGAAAAGTGAAATGTATAGATGAACGTGATAAAGGAAGTAAATTAATGCAAGGGTGGAAAAGAAAATCTCACACAACAATCTTCTCCCCACCTTGCTCTAGGATCTCTCCACCTGCACAAAAAAAAAGAGGGAAAATGTTGGGGGTTGTTTAGGGATCTGCCTCAGTCAGACCCCTGTTTTGGTATTTCCACCTCCACGAACAACCAATTTTGCAACGATAAAAATAATGATAAAGAAGGGAATAAAAGATACATAAAAAATGACACTACAAAACAATACATGCTTACTCAAACAAAATGATAGAGAAGATAAGAGGAGCTTACCACCTCCATCCAAAGTGCTCAAGGCTAGTGGAGGAGAAGATGAGAGGAGCTCAAGCCTCTACTACCATGGTGTTTGTGTCATGCTCACACTATTAGAGTGATGGAGTAGTGGATTGTTGAAATGGAGTGTAATGTTTTGATACAAAGCTTGTGGATGACAGAATAAAATGGAGAGAGTACTCAAATTGATCTTGCAAAACTTGAGAATGGATGGATAGATGAAGAATATGAAGGAAAGGATGAAAAACAGCCATATTCGGGTCGGCCAAATAAAGGGAGGCGTTCCACTTCAACTTCCAATAGGAAGTGTAAAGTATCTACAAACTCCATCCATATGAATCTGCTAGGGATGTAAGTGCATCCTGGGGACGTCTGCGCGTCGCGCAGGCATCCCCAACAGAAACACCTCCACCAACACAGAGATAGGGCACCAAGTGTGATGTGAGCAATGGGATTAAGTGGAATTAAGCATTTGCATTAGGTTTTATAAAGTGTAAAGGGGTAAAGGGGAATTTGTGTTAAGGGTGAAAATTCATGCCTATATAGTTGGTCAATTGGTGTCAAATCGATCTACATCAACATTGTTTGGATCAAGAATGTGTATAGAGGGTTTATAATGTATGATGGAAACTCCTTTGGTTCTTTGGTGGCTCTACAAGATGGTTTTTGGTTTTTTGAGTATAAAAGGGTAGCCAACCTTTTATACTCAAGAACAATCAAAGTTGGTGGCCAACTAATGAGTAAGGATTTATAGACCCTTACTCCTACTCTTTAGGATTTGTGGGACCTAGGAGGGTATTCCTATTGATGTTCATTTGATGTCAAATTTATCAAGAAGACTTCTATACACACATTAATTCATACTAAATGCAGATAAATTTAATTTATTAAAGACTTGGCTAATATTTGAACAAATTAACATCTACTACTAGGAATTAGGTATTACTTTAGATCCGTTCATTGTGATTGAAAGTTTTAATACTTTGGTCCTCATTTCAAATCAATAGCCAAGAACACCAATAACCACTCACTCACAAGATTTACTTAACAAATAGACCAATGCTTCATCATTTGGGATGATGGAGTCAGATATACAATAACCTGTAATATACAAGCTACTTGCTTCAAATATTGGTGGACTATTTCCTTAGTAATTTGCAATATGAAAATTCACAGTTCCTAAAACAAAACTTCTTACCAAATCCTATGCAATTTCTTAAAAATCTAAAACCCTCTTTTAGCATTTAATCCACTCTTTGAGCTAAAGAAAGAAAAAGATTCATACATTCAATCGAACTACTAAAGATAAATGAGAATACCCTTGATATTTTCATTTATAACTTGCAAAGAGGTACACAAGAGAGTATATGTCTCAGAACTAAGACTTTTTTTTATATCAGTAATTTCTATAAAAATATTTTTAAGACTATCACGTATAAGACTCATACCCAAGACAATGTATTGTTCTATTCATATTTATATTCCATAGTATGCTCCTTCCTAAGATGAGCTTCTACCTGAACTATAATAGGAACTCAAAATCAAACCCCTATAATTAGCCTTGAATTCCCTATTATAGAGTAAGGGAGCAACAAGCATTGGGATAAATTACAGTCACATTTACTCAAATTTCACTTTAATTTCACCAATCTTCAAAATATTCCCCCAGTAGTTGTAAATCATCATTTGCAGCACAAGGTAAAATATAAATCCAAAACCATTTGTCAGGGAAGCCCACTAGCCTTCCAAAAGGCACCGCAACACAACATCAAAATTCGTACATTCATGTCAACCACCAGAAGTCACCGTCAACCCAAAAAGCAGAAAATAATAAGAACCCAGGTCACACACACTAGCCTAAAGAAACATGTCAGCACAAAGGTCAAAACACCTGAGCAACAACTCAAGAGGGGAGCGGGGTTATATTCTGCCTAGTCAACAAAATAAGAACACTCGCTCGATGTCCTTATTAAAATTGGAGTGGTCATCACCACCTGATCCTCAGAGTCAGTTAAATCATTCAAGGCCGCAAGATACTAGGGATATCTTGAGTAATTTTCATCTCCACTATCGAATGGATCATTTGAGACTTTGATGGGAGATTGATGTCATCCCATAAAATCTTGGTAATACTTGTTTTTCCTTGTAGCCTCTCTCTCAGGCCTTTCAACCTTCTTCTCCTTTCCCTTGACCAACTTTCCTAGATACAATTCGGATCCTTAAATGATATGCATGCTTTAGAGTAGCATGTGTAGACCTCCTTTTAGCTCTCACCTTCTTCTTTGGTATTATAGGAGCTTCAGGCACATCCTGCTCCTCTTTGGGCTCAACATTCTAAGACTCAAGAAGCCTCTTGGACCTATGCCCTAGGCTGATAGAAATTCTCACCTAACCCATTGTTTGATGGAAAAAATCATATAAAGACTACTCTCCCACATAGAACAACAAGCTCAAATTCTACAACTACTCATAAAAATTTGTGCACTTACTCCCAGACTCTCAATTATCATATATAGTAAATGGTGAGAACAACAAGCAATGAGTCACCAATAAATAAGCCAGTTGCAACCTAAATTCATTAAGGTTCCAAGGAAGCTCACACAAGAGATCCATCAACCAGCTACCTTGATTTTGAATATGAGTTGTTCATTACACACAATAACAAATCAATGGGAAATTAGCCAAAATTGTTAATTATGACACAAAATTATTTTTTCATGTGTTAGATACCTTTTTCCAAATCAGATGTCCCAAGTGGATAAAAAACCACTCTATATGCATCATTAATCACATACTTATCCTAATAAAACTTGTCATGTGACATTTACTCATTTTCCCATGGGAATTAAATTGCTTACAAATCACCACTAGAAGATAGCGGGAAGTGATCATGATCGATCCTTAGAGTATCAACCCATACTCTATATTGCCTCAAATTATTTATCCCTCGTGTACCAATGCCTAAAAAAAATATGGTTGCAACCATGAGCATCTACCAAATCACAAATGTGTGCCAAGGGCTTGGTTAAAATTTGGCGATGTTTTAAATATTAAAGGAGTTTCAGCCAAATTTTGAGTAAAATTTCTTCTCTACTAAAGTTATCAGACCCTCTTAAAATAATCCATGTGGCAGTTGCCCACTGAAATTGGGAAACACAAATTGGGCCCCCACGGGATGGCAAGGATTGGTTAGGATAGCACACATCACCCTCCATCAACCATCAATTTGAGACCTTTCAAGGGTACACGTTACATTAAGACTTGATGGGCCCACCATTAAAGTGAGAGATGTCATCATGCCCGCTAGCCCATGTCCATTAATAAACATTAAAGTAAAACCCAGGAAGGCGGCGGGGAATAGTGAAGATCAGGCCACGTTACTTTGTAATTACTATACATTTTCTTTGGCACCATTCGTCACATGAAAAAGATACCTGGCCCACCGAACATTGCAATATTGGAGGTGTCACAACAACCGCTCTTCCGTGAGACCATATCACCCTAATAAACAATACAAATAGGCATGTGAGGAATGGATTAGATGAAAAAACGTGCGGGGATGTTGTCTATTGATTTCCTTCAAACCCCTACTTGTCAACCTCCTAGAAACATGGGGTCCACCACCGGTGATGATAGATTGTAATCGCCCGCCAACCCATTTATTTATTTTAATATTAAATAAAGAAGAATAGGTGAGCAGTGAGCGGTGAGGATGCTACCACATGCCTCGTTGATCATCATTGATTATTTGTGATACCTCCAATAGTCTGCAATGAAATTTGGGCCCACAAGACACGTGGCTTAAGCCCACTAGCCTGTGTGAATAAAATAATAGACCAAAAGTTGGAACGAGTGTGCAGGGAATAGTCGAGATCCTTTTACAGTGATCGAATGACCACCATAAACCATCATTTATGCACATGCCAAAATAGTTAGCTTTTAAAATGGGGCCACAACTAGGTCGATGAGACTTGGCCCTTGTGAGATAAAAACTTAAGACTTAATTCTTTAAACATGAAAATATTCAAATCAACCATGAAAATATTTAAAATGGTTGTTTTGCTGATGATGATCAACACAAATAACTCAAGGGGTTGGTATGAAGAATAAATTTAATGGCTTAAATCATGACTAAAGTGACCAGTAACTAGATATACGGGTCAATGATGAATTAGAACCATGGCCAGGACACAAACTCAAGGACTATTGAGAAAGAGTTTTAGGAACAAAAAATCTCATAACAATAGCAATGTATAAACCCTAAGCTCAAAGGACAAACACATCAAATTTTTTTTGCAGGATGACTAATGGAACTAGAAAAAAATTCAAGGGTTCCATCAGTGGCTCCGACTATGGATGCATACCCCTGGTAGGTATGGAAAGAAACCAAATCTCAAGGTGAAGCAGATGAAAACATAAAGAGAAAAAACTAGGAGTGTACCCAGACAAGGTAGATAGACACAAGAAAAGAAAACACACCAAAGTAAAATAATACAATGCATATCCTTCAGAGTTTTAAGAAACCTTCCCAAATTTCATAGGCTTCACTCCGAATTGGTGGCCCCAGGCCCCCAAAACTTAAGGAAATTTTTTACCTTTGTCAAAATTTGTATCCTTTGTTGTCTGTAATGGATCAACAATTGTACCAAGTCTTTCCCAAGGATCGACTCCATCATGGTTGACATAATCCATCTTGTGTAATTGGACTAGGAAAGTAAAACATTCATAACCATTATGGTTAATGACATCATAGACTTTGATCTGATATTCAATTTGCATCTCAAACTTAAAGCCTTCATAAACAGTTTGTTGTGTACCCTGTAAACAACCCCCATATAGATCAAAAAGGAAATAAGCATACTTAGGAACATCCTTGAACTGTACTACATCAGAATACTTATTAGTATCATGAGAGTAGGGGTCACATTTATTTGTAACACCCCATAATTAGGTAAATGCATTCAACTTAAGTCCACTAACATACTCTGATTCATTCCCCAGATGATCATTAAGCTCAAAATGAAATACCTCAGGAATAGGCCCAAAAAAATCAACACTTAGAGGATCATCGAAGAGACATTCATGCACAAAGTTAAATCCATGTGCAATATCAGGTAGACCAAAAAACTCCTCAACATTATCAATTGGCAATGATGTTGATTCAAACTCCATATACTCATCATCATGTATATTTTCTTCATTAAAAATATTCTTTCATCCATGAGTACATCATTATCTGAGTATATCAGGTAGACCAACAAACTCCTCAACATTATCAATTGGCAATGATGTTGATTCAAACTCCATATACTCATCATCATGTATATTTTCTTCATTAAAAATATTCTTTCATCCATGAGTACATCATCATCTCTTTTATTTATAGCAGAAATTTCTATTTTTGTTTCACATAAAAAATCATAATCAATAGGGAGATAAACACATTCATCTTCTTGTTCATCACTTTTAGCTCTATGTTCATGATCAATTCACTGAACACATACATTTCTATCTTCAAATTTTTCATTATTCACACAATTAATATGCTCCATGAGTTGTAAATCCTTACTACATCCCATGTTTGTATCCCATATCATTTGTTCATTTATTTTTACTTGAAAAACCTTATCAATATTCATATCTATGCACCCTCCATGTAAACAAAGTACTTCCTGATTATGTTCACAAGGGTAATCACAATCCATAGAGAAAGAAATAGAACCTTCAATCCCATGTCGATCATTACATTTATTGACTATATTTGTGTCATATGTAAGATAACCATCATCAATACCTTCTAGGAGCTCATCAAAGTGTTTCCTTAGTTACTCATTTCCATACTTCAACACTGCATTGAATGCATCATTAGAGTCATCAAAGAGTGGATTATTTCTGCATGAATAATGATTACCATCTCATATTTGTAGTGAAAATGGAAGCTCACTAAACAAATGGTTATGCCATACATTCATTATTATCATAAAATTTTATCTTCCCTGAGTATGATGGTCCAAATCTCCCATATCATCATTGTACTCAAAATCATTACTATTACTAGAAGAGCATAGAGATATAGTTTAAACTTAATTCCCATCATCAATGATCAATATGTTTGATCCATGCTCTGGAAACTCTTCAGAGGAGAAGGATTGTTCCTCCTCAAGTAGATACACATCTCCATTATCAGCTTCTTACACCCTATTTGAAGCAAAAAAATCCACCTCCTTTTCATCAAGGAAAAAGGAGCCAACATAGGAATGGCTACATCTATTTTGGTTATTACAATTGGGAGATCCTTTACTACTAAAACCATGTTTAGACTGAAAGATCAAGTCTTCATCCCTAAAATCTCGCCCCGTGATTTGTAATGGGGTTTCAATAACACATGCATTGTTGCTAGTGACTGAATCTTGGTAGGGAAAGATTTCCTTTACCTCTTCTAATTCTAAGATATCCCAAGGATACAACTCATGCCCCTCTAGGTTATCTTCAAACCCTATGCCTTCATTTCTATCACCAATGAATTCATCAACATGCATTTTACTAGTGAAGTGATTACAATCACTACATTCACCTATAGGAGAAGATGCATGTTAATGCTCTATTTTACCTTCGTTTTGTGTTTGCACTATTCTCTGATCTTCTTCAAGAGGAGAACCACTACCAATCATCTCTTGTACATGACTAGATGTGGTTCCTTCTATAATATTTATCCACTCAAATACTTCATCAAAATTATGAGGCTTCATTTCCTTTGGCAACTTGCTCAATTCATAATCATAAACTTCACATAATAGATCAATGCAAATTGAATCCTCGAGTCTGAGATTCTTAGGAACTTCCGACAAATCATCCAAGAATATTGAGAACAAATCATAGGGTGACTCTTTTTTCTATATTTATATTGTATGATCCATGAATTCCATTCATAGCAAGTGTATCAAGTCCACCCATACTTGCAACCCTATATCCTTTCATCATTGAATATTTCAAATTATTTTCAATATCCATAGCAATTTGATATGCCTAGTGCAATGTTGTGGGTTCCTTGCCTCTCATCCAATAACTCATCTTACCATCAAATTCACCAAGATACACAACCAAACACTCAACATTGTTGTGCAGTTTTTGTGTACATGCCCCATTAAAAGTAGGGACCCTCTTTTTTGGTCTTTTGGGTGTTTTCTATAGTCTCCCCTCCTGGACTGGCCTTTTATCCTTGGGTGCTTGTGATCCTCTAGTTGTGAATGATAATGGCCCCTTTGAGACATGCTTAAATTCTTACCTTTCCTGTGCTAGTGATCCCATGAGGTAATTTATTGAAAATCCTAAGTTAAGGGTGAGTTTTGAGTTTGTCTTGACTCTCAAGTATTTCCCTCCTGTGCGGAAATCTCTGATTTTTGTCGGTGCCTTGGATCCCCGAAGGTTATTGCTCATATTGGTACATTTTCAGAGATTTAATAATTTTGTGAAATCCAGTGTTTGGTGGAATTATCCAAACTTCCTTGAATCTTCAAATTCCTCGACTTCCGTCATTCCCTCAGATTCCCAAAGTGGCTCTTAAGTGGTCATTTCACTTCATTTATTCATTCCGTACAAACTTTTCCACTTCAATTAATGGGATTGTGAGATATTTTATATTATAAAATTGGTGTTATTTGTCTCACAATGAATTTGAAGGAGTTTGGTCATAGGGAGTTGTGTGTGAGCTAGATTGTTGGAGCTGTGGATTGCTGGTTGGTGACATTTTCTTGGTCTTGTTTGCATCTACGCTGGATTTAAAGTGTGCTACCAGTAATTCTCCTCCTGATTTTTGCTTCATCCATGGCATCTACACGATGCCTTGCTTTTAATTGACAAGTATGTGTGGTTCTATGGTGTCACACGTATTCTATCCTTGGATTTTTGTGTATTGGGAGTTATGGGATTAAAGTAAGGTTATCCCCTCTTCATTACGATGTCTCCCTTGGGTGTCAATGTTGAAATTCTCCATGGAATTGATGGTCCATAGTGCTAATCCTTACTAGATTTGGTCTTGGAATTTGGTGATGTGCGTGATGGTGACTCAGTTCATTGGATCTAGGGTTTTATGTGTTTGATCAATTGGTGGTCTGAGTGTGATTTTGAGTTGTTATTTCCCAATCGCATATGGTCATGGATTCCCTATGACGGTTCTAAAATATTTGATTGTGATTTGATCGAATGACTGAGTGTACCAAAGCGTTGACTGGTTATTCATGGTGGAACCCTAAGGTTGAGTATTTTGAATTCCTTGCTAAAGACCAATTGAACTGTGCTTGAATGAGTTATAAGTCCAAATTATGGATGATCAATTCGAAAAAAATTAAAAAACCTGAGCCAAATCTCAAATTTGTGATCGTTCGATCAATTTAGGAAAACTATGGAGAATTCAAAGTTTCCAATATTTTAGGTACCTCATGGAATTCCTTCACCCTCAAAAATCTCCATAATTTCCATTGCCCTTGTCATTTCCTAAGAATTCTTGTTAATGCAAAAGTCATAATAACCTTGCTAATTTATGTCCCAAAGGGAAATCCTTGAAATATTCTGAAAGTAAGAAAATTATGGAAATGGATGATTTGACTTGTATGAGTTCATGATTGGTTTGGTTAATTAAAGGATGGGCATTGAAATTTCTTGAGCTATAATGTTGATTGAATGCCTTTTGAGTGATAGCTATGTTTTCTTCACTGATTTTCATCTGGTCCTAAAATCCTTGAATTTCCTTATTGGCTTGATTTCCACGAAGGGGTGAAAATCCTAAGTTTGTTTTATGGGTTCATGATTGTGAAATTTTATGGGATTGTGATCATTGTTTGGGCCTAATTGGATGATGAATTTTCTATTCATAATGTACTATCCTTTACTCTTGTGTTGTAATGGATATTGATGGTGACATCTTTGCTGAGTGCAAGTTGAATCAAGAAAGGTTGTTACTGGCAAGGGTAAGGGCAAAGAAATGGATTTTGAAGAGGCTCTGTTGTCATAGGTTGAAAGAATTAAGTTGGATGTGAAGAGAAAGATTCCCAAGAGAAAACTTAGTTCTATTTGGTCTGGGGTGACCAACACCAATGTGGGAAAGTGAGAATATGAGGAGTTCAAGGCAAGGATGGCAGCAGATAATCCTTTTGTTTTGGTAAGGAGACTGATAGATTTTGGGTTGGCTCATGTGGTTGGTTTTCCTCCTTTAGTGAAATGTTATGATCTTGTCTTGGAATGTTATCGACACTATGATTAGGGTACACAAAGGATATTTGGTCCACAAGGCAGAGTGCTTGCAAAATTCTCTCCTATATCAGTTGCCCAAACATTTGACATGCCATATAGGTCTTATGTGGTGCAATTTGTCATTGATATAGCCACAAAATTTTATGGGCAGGATACAAATAAGGCTCTAGAGGTTATTAATACTTGGCTAGATAAACCAAAGGCATATGTTTCTAAATTGCCAAAATATTTGTTCGGCGCTAAGTTTAAGTTGGATTACTATGATGCAATCACTCTTAGTAGTAGAGTGATGGGTCTAAAGAGTGCAAGAATGTTTGATAATTGGATGTTTTATTTGATAGTAAGAATGGAAAAATTTATAGACTACCATTGGCTAGGAATAATTAGTTAGATATGTGTTGCAGACTAGGACTTTCACTATGACATCTTATTTAGTTTATGCCTTGGAAAGGTTCCATCCATATAAGGGACTAAGCACTCGAGGATTCTTTGGTCGAGATGTAATCTATGAATTCAACCCTTAGCTACATTTGGATAGTCCTGACTATAAAAGGGTGAATGATGCATTCACCACATACATAACAAGGCTGCTTCAAGGTGCAGAGCATGTTAGAATTTTTGACGCTTCCAAAGAAGTGATTCAGAGGTTTGGAGCATTGTTTATACAGTTTCCTACATTCTCTTACATTAGGATTGATGGTTGTTTGAGGGCTCCATACAGATTTCCCAGGTATCCTAAAGATCATATCATTATTTTGGAGGTTGCAAGGAAAATTTGTGCCTTTGATGCAATAGTAATAGGGAAGATGCACAAAAATGGTTTTGGTAATGAATTCCCATTAAGGATTGGAGGTCATGAGGCTTGTCCTTCCTTTGCCACAACATAGTTCTCTGATGAAGAGATGAGAAATTTCAACCTGTCTTTGCATACTAAGAGACCCAAATTTGAGAGAATAGGTGGGGCTCAAAGGAGAGCCAATAGATATTTTAGACATAAAGATGATCTTGAAGATTATTGGGCCAATTGTAAAGATGAATTTGAAGTTTTGAAGAGGAAGTTCTGCAGGTTGCCTACCGATCTAATTAGAATATATAGTATCAAGGCCATTCCAGATAAACTTGGTGATGATGGGGAAGTTATACAAAGCCATGACTATGAATCAGTTAAAGATAAGCCTATAGGTGAAATTGATTGGATGAAAGAGGAAATAACAAAATTGGAGAAAATCAGTGCCCCTGTACTCAAGTACACTAAGTTGTAGATCAAGCATAAGATTTGGGAGCTAGATAATGAAGGGAAGTAATATACTTATGAATTGATGGGAAACTTAGAGTTTCGTTCTTCTTCTTCTGAGGAGGAGGTGGATTCGAAGGGTAAGGAAAAAGTGAGTTCCCCTTTTAAAATTAAGATCAAAGGTGGGGAGGAAAAGAAAAGAAATCCCATTGCAAAGAAGAGAAAGACTACCTCCAAAGAGAAGAAATCTACTCAAGAAGAGGAACCTGTGGAAGAGGAAAAGGAAAGTGATTCTCCTATGCCTAAAAGGAGAAGATTAGTAAAATCATCAAGGAAGAAAAATGAGCCTCCTAAGGGGAAAAGTGAGAAAGGACCACAACTAGTGGATGTTGAGAGTTTTGAGGAGAAAACACAGGTTTATACCTAGAAGGCAAGAACTCCATCTCGTAAGGAAAGTTCAGTATAGGAGGTTCCCCCCATGATTCCCTCTACTACATTGCACCAAAAGGATACCTCTACCTCCCTCTCTACACAAGAATTGCATAGTGAAGGAAAAGAGCCTACAAATGCAAGTGTTGAGGATATCCATCAACTTGAGGATGCAAAAGAAGTTAAGGATGGGAATCTCCATAGTATGGAGGAAGATATTGGTGGGATTCTACAATCTTTGGTTTCATATGAAGATTCACCTACCCAAGATAAATGAGAGAAATCCCTAGAGAAAGAGGACATGCATGGAAGAACTCCTCAGATTCATGAAGTGATAAAGATGCCTGAAAAAGAGAAGAATGAGAATCCAGAGGGAGATAAGGGGAGAGAGGTAGAGAAAGGAGGTAAAGGTGAAGAGGTTTTTGCAGTGCATGATGCAAGTATTGACTCCTCCACTGGTCAGCAAGAAAAGGATAAACCATGTGAGCAACATTTAGGTATTTCTACTCCTAGTTGGCTCAATGAGGAATTAAAAAGCAAGCAAGTGGTTGTGGAAGATATTCCTCCAAGCTAGGATGATTTACTCGCTTGTATTGGAAAGAGTAAAGAAAAGAGGAAGGCCAAAACTATTTCTAGATTGGCAAGGATGAATCAAACAATAGGGTGATGCATATTGCCACCCCTGTAGTAGACAAGAATGAGGATGAGGTAAATCCTCAAGATTATAACATCCAAACAATAAATTTGGGGCCTACCTCTAAAAGATATGAAGTAGAAGACTTCAAGAGGTCCACTGACATAATTTTGGAAACATTGGAGAAAGAAAATGAGGAGCTAAAGAAATATCTACAAAATCTCATGAAACCCTTGCAGTCCATCAGCTAGGTTGGTTCTTCTTTATCAGCAGGAGGTTTCTTACCCAAGGAGATAGTTAGTCTACTTGAGAGGATGAAAAATTCCACACATGCTACACATGAATGGTTACAAGGATTAGGTATTAGAGGAGACACCATG
Organism: Sequoiadendron giganteum; assembly: GCA_007115665.2. Lineage (NCBI taxonomy): Eukaryota > Viridiplantae > Streptophyta > Pinopsida > Cupressales > Cupressaceae > Sequoiadendron > Sequoiadendron giganteum. The sequence continues at coordinate 166,279,821 of CM021110.1, read as the reverse complement.
ATTAAGGAAATCATGTCAACTTGTGGGGATGCATATAGATTGCTTGAGTGTTTGCATAATTTATTGGCACAAAATAATGATGATGTAAATCTTGTCTTACAGAAAAAAAGGACCATCATGGATTCTAGTAAAGAAAGATTAATAAAAGATGGAATCCTACCTTCCTCAAAGGTTTCAAAGCCTTGGGAGTGGTATGAGGCCCTACAGATCAAGTAGAGAATTCTAAAGAAAAATCATAAATAGGCTCAACTAGTGGAGAAGAAATTGAATGACATCCATAATAGATGCATCTCATTATTTGCAATAATGACTGGAAGGAAGAATTTTGCACCAAAACATTTGAGCCTGGAACAATTAAGAAAATGGTGGCATGAATTTTATGCTCCGATTGATGATGGTCCAATCACTACCTACCATTTGGTTGATGTAGCTACCTATAATTTTGTTATGGAGAAGTTTCAAGATCTCAAGGTGGAATGGGACAAGATCATTAATGAATCAAGCAAGGAGATTAAATCTATTGAAAGAGGATTTAAAGTATTGACCACTCCACCACTGGCCAACTTAGAGAGGGTCTTTCATATGGTGCAAGATAAATTGGATCAAGATAAGGACAGGGATCTGGTTAATGCATGATTGCATTGAGATTTGTGCTTCCCATTTATCTACGATTTTCCACACATTTCTTCTTCAACCTCTGCATGCATTGGAGTGATCTACATTGAAGAATCTAGGCCGACCTGGAAAAAGTCTCAAGCATTAAATACCAGGAATATTATTTTATTGAAAATGTTTCTTGGCCGACCAATTTTTGGCCTCCTCTTTTGTAACCCTAATTGGATCGACATGTAAACTTCTATGAATGGGGTATTTTTCCTCTTTTGAAGGGGTTAGAAGGTTAGATTTTGAAGCAAGCTATTGGATAAACCAAGACCTAGAGCTAGGAGTTAGTTTATTCTAAAGCAAGTGCTATAATACAGAATACTGGAATTGTTGCAACTTTTCAGTGATTCAGTATAAGTTAAGACATTGTGCTTTGGTGTTCTTTCTTGTATTGATTTATCTTGCATGATTCTTGTTATTCTATCTTTCAAGATTTCTTTTAAGACATTAGGTATATTATAGATTTTGAGTTGGATGTGATTCAATGGTGTTTATGGTTTGATGTTTGAAGTTTTAGTAGCAATCTTTGGTCCATACTTTTAGCAACTGGTTGATTGCGAGTTACTGTGTAAATTTAGCCTAGACCTTATATTTATGAGCTTGGTTCAATTATGGGCGTTGTTGTGTTTTTTTTCACACATGCCCCACTGAAAGTGGGGACCCTCTCTTGGCCTGCCTTTTTGGCCCATTTTTGCAGCTTACCCCCTCTTTTGTGCTTATCTTTGGAAATCTTAGGGTTTTGGTCTTTGGTGCTTTCCTTGGTTGTGGATGGATTTGTGTTGAGTTCTTGGTCGTTTTGGAGTCTTACAGATGTCCTCTCTGGGGTGGTCTTCTTTTGCCTTCTATTTTTTCCCCTTGTTGTTTTTGTTTGGGTCCTAAGGGTTGGTTTTCTCCCTGAGGTTTTCCTTGTTTCTTTTGTTTTGCCAGAGGCGGAACTGGGATGGAACTTAAATCTGAACTTTCATGAAGTTCACGGTTCTATTCACGTTCTCGTTTCAGCTTCGCTTCCCGCTCTCTTGCTTTCTCCTTCATTTTGTTTATTTTCATCCTAAGGGTTGGTTTCCTCCCTTAGTTTTTTCATTTCTTGCTTCCTCCTTCACTCGTCGAAGGTTGGACTAGGATGGAACTTAAATCTAAACTTTCACCAAGTTCATTGTTCAGTTCCCATTACCATTTCGGCTCTGCCTCCCACGTTCTTATTTTTTTCCTATTGCTTTGCTCATTTTTCAGCCTAAGGGTTGGTTTCCTCCCTTAGGTTTTCCTCGGTTTTATTTTCTTCCATTTTGTCAGAGGCAGAACTAGGATGGAACTTAACTCTGAACTTTCATGAAGTTTACGATTCGGTTTTGGTTCTCATTCTGGCTCTGCTTCCTGTGTCTTTATCGTTTCACTGTGTTCGGCCTTCTGGTTGGTTTCTTCCCCTTTGGTCTGCTTTGGTCTTCCTTTCTATCACCAAAACTAGGGATGGAACATAACTCTGAAATTTCACAAAGTTCACTATTTGGTTCCCTTTTCCACTGGGGTTGTTTTTTTCTTCACCTCCGCCTATTTTCCTTTCATTCTCATTTTGGTTCCACTTCCGCTTCTGCCTGTTTCCCTTCCTTTCCTGTCTTGGTTTTGTCTCAACTTTCATTAGGGTTGGTTCCATTTTTGCCTCTACCTGTTTTCCTTTCATTCTCATTTTGGTTTTGTCTTCACCTTTGCCTATTTTGTGTCTCTTTTCCTATTCTTCTCGTGGCTCTTCCTCCATCTATCTTTGGTTCCTCTTCCGCCTAGGTTTGTGTGTGATTTTCTTGCCTTAGGGACTCTAATGGATCGACTTGGATTTTAATGATGTATTGAGAATTAATGGTGGCCCATTTGAATGTAGTTTGGATCAAGCTGAAGGTTGTTGTTGGGGCCATGGGAAAAATGGGTGTAATTTGATGATTTGGTGATATCTGTAGGTACAGTTGAGTGCTTTGTGGTTGTTGTTAGATGAAACCCATCCCCTCATGAAAGTTTAATTTGTTTGGTGGCCATTAATGATGGGAAGACATGATCTGAAGGGGCTCAACTAGGTGTTGCTCAATCTGAGTCATTCATTTGCTCAGCTCAGATCTGATCGGTGGAATGTTCTAGTTGATGTTTTGCACACGTTGCTACTCGCACGGTTGGAGAATTAATGGTGGAAGTGGCTTGAGGATCTATTCCCCTAACTTTGTGCAATCTCAGATTGATCTAAAAGGGCTCTTGTTGCATTCATTGTTGAATGATGAGTTATCATTGGTTGTCGGGGCTGATTTGGTTGGTCGATGAGCTTCTTTGTAACCCTAGCTCTAGTTCACACGGGAATGTTTCTATAAGTATGGTCTTTGGCCTCATTTTTAAGGGTTTGGATTAGTTGGGTTCGTTCTCCCACTAATGGGTAAAGAAAACTAATTCAGAAGACTTGTAAACAATAGATTTAGTAGTAGAGTAGCATGTTAGAAGATTAGAAGTTAGTTTTTAAATTTCAAGCAAGTGTTGTAATAGACAAGAATTGTTACAAATGTGATAATTGTTTCACAAAAACCACTGGCCTTCATGATTATTATTTTCCTTCATGGTTGTGCCTTATCTTTTATCACTTGCAACCTTAAGCATTTGCCATGTGGCTTCCTCTCAGAGCTTTTTTCTATTTTGTATCGCTTCACTTTTTTCGGGTTCTGTCTACTCGACACGTCACTTTCTCTGGTAGCTTTTCGAACTTGGCCCACCATGAAGTTACTATCGCTCAGCATTGCCCATGTGGCTTCCTCTCAAAGCTTTTCATTGGGCATCCCTTATTCTTTATGCCAGGCTCCATCTACTCGACGCGTGGCATTTTCTTTTGCACTAGTTTTCTAGGAGTTGTTGTTGTGCTGATTTTTCTCGCTTGCCCTCACATTTTCTTTTTCAAGGCCACATGTTCATTTCTTCTACTACATGGCCTTCTTTTCTTTAAGGCGGTTGTGCTGGTGCATTGCTGAGCATTCCTTTTGTTTGGTGCCAGCTCGGTAAAATTTGGGGCATCAATGTTTGATCAAAGCATCTTTCTCCGTTGTTGTTAGGCGATGGGCAAGCCTATATAGCCTACCTCGCTTCTCTTTTATTGGGTTGTTGATTAGATAGATAGAAAAGCTTCTTGAGAACTAGGAATAACCTCTATAATATTTTTATTAAACTTGAAGTTCATAGACTATGCCAATCAAGTCATCCTTTCTACTTTTCATGCATTTGATAAGACTGTTAAACTGTGCTATTGTTTCCCTCTAATATATGAATGCCTATTCTTCATCTTTTGTAGTATTTTATAGCTTGATAGATACAGATAATGTTTTCAACTCTTTTGTGCTGGCCAAAGTTGTACTTGATTATTGTATGCAATTAGGAGGTGTTCTTATGATTTTTTAGTGTTTTTGAGAAAATTTATCTAAATAAGCAGCATTCGGTGGTTCAAACCTTTGCATCTAGCACTGTGCTCAGGTAATATCATTTATGATTTTGCACATCACCTATTAGCTTAGATTTTCATTCTTAGTTATATTCCTAACCTTTTTCCTACCCCCCACTAAAAGGAAGAGCCGACTTCGGTAAAACCTAGAGGTCACTTAGCTGTGCGCATAATGTCCCCCAACAACTAAGTTTCCCATGAGACTGTTGCTACCTACAAAATCCTGCATCAACAATTCTTTTTTCGGCACTCCTAATGGGACGTAAACTACCACGTTCGCTTGATCTTATAAGTGTGTATGAGCCATCGGCCTATAACTAGGTCGCAAATTGCAAGATTCCTTGGCTAGCTCGTACTGCCCTTAGTTTATGTGCACCCAAGAGGTCGGCGAGGTAGTCCTTCACCTCCTTTGTCTCCTCCTTCTCCACCTTCACCTCCTTCTCCATCGTTGCCTCCCTTTCCTGCACCTATGGCCGCTAGAAATTATGTAGCCTAGGATGTTCGCAGTCCTTTAGTAGCACCTATGCCTCTTGTAGTATGGGCCCCAATCCCCGCTTTTGCTCTAAAAGTTATCCCTAAGTATTCCAAGGATGAGTCGAAGAAACCAACGGAACACCTGCAAGATGTGGTAGATGTATGTCTAGTACATGGTGTATCAAATGAAAATGTAGCTCTCATATTTCTTGTCACCTCCTTCTGAAGAAAGGCATTGAACTAGTATAGAACTCTTGAGGCTAATACTATTGCTACTTGGGACTAGCTCAAAACCCCATTTTACGAGAATTTTTGAAACGCTAGTGATAAGTCTTTGTTATATCATCAACTGGCCAATATAAAATGAGCTCATCATGAAGCTCTGCCCAATTTCAATGCACAGTTTCATTCGACCGCCCTTGGATTTGGCATTCATGTTCTACTTGAAGTCCATCAATCCTGATATTTCCATGATGCTACAAGCTCTTAGTGGAGAGACTCTTCCTGATGCTTATGCCTTGGTTGTCACTACAAAAAATAACCTGATTGCTATGGGAAAGTTGGCACTGACACCCATCATGCCATTATTCTCCAAGTGCAACACCACAAAAACCAAAGCTCCCTCAACCAGCGCACCTGCAACTCCTCCCCAATCTATGTATGTGTATCCTGGAAGAGCTCTGAGCGTAGCTCTAATTGTGGCTCCGATACCTAATCCCTTGGTGGCCAAGATGAATGAGATGAGAAAACAGATGCAGGCCATGACTAATGAATTGACTACCATGAAGCGGCAACAACATAGCTATCAGAAGTTGGCATACCAAAATTACCAAGGTAAAAAAGCTCCATACCAATAAAATCAATGGCAAGATAGATCGTGCAAAAATACTCAGGTTGAGCCGAATAACTAGGTTTTTTTGGTCACCCTACTGATACAGATCGTCCATCCTAGTTCAAATAAAGAGCTTGTTGTGGGACAAAATAACTTAGCTGAAGATGCTAATTCATGGTGTTTTCCTTGTAACGATGCTCACATGCCGAGAAATTATCTGTGGCGAAATTTGCAATAGAATATCATGGAATAACGTATCCAAGGCAGCGCACCTGATCCCAACAACCAATCATACGCCTCTCAATAGATGGACAATGTTTTCCTCACTACTCAAATGTAAGGAATGTCCATTCAGCAAGAGTCAGACATAGTTCCAAACCAAGTGCTCTTTTCATGGATAGAAGGAGAAGAGTTAGCATTTCTGAATGAATTTTTTGTGACTCAAATGCCACGAGTGTAGTCTAATTACAACACACATTTTAAGCGAAGACTCACTAGAGAATTCATATCTCCGCCAACTAATGCTCCATCTCAGCTGATGCCTAGTCCACTGGTAGGCTCATCATCAGTCCCACAACAGACTGACGTGGCTCTTCCCAGATCTCTGAATCCACCTCCTATGAAGGCAAAGGCTCCTATGACCATCCTGACTCTTGCCAAACAACCAGACCTACCAACTGTGAGGCTTACACCAAATACAAAACCTAAGGAGTAAGCAACCATGACTCATCAGTTGCAAGCACATTTAAATGTGGTGGAACAATTGAAGAAGTCCTCTACCAATGCTTCTTCTTGGGATGTCTTGGCTATTCTAGAGCAGAAGGTGCTATTACAAAAAGCATTGTCAGGAGAGGAAGATGTGAAGGGCCTGTTCAACCCAATGAAGAAAAGATATCTAGGCCAGACCTGGATAAAGTGCTAACAAATCAACCAGAAGAGAAGCTCAAAGACGGAAAAGAGAGTAAGCCTAAACCTAAGCCTTTCTTTCCAACACTTATCATTGGTGACAAGCTGTTACATAATTGTATGATCGACTCTAGTGCTAGCACCACTGTCATGCCTAAGCAAGTAGCCAATGCTTTGGGTTTCAAATATGACCCTCTTAACAAGGGAGTCAAGCAGCTAGATGCAAATAAAGTTGATATTGTCGGGGTAATAAAGGGATTGCCTATGACATTATTTGTTTGTCCTAGTATCACTATAAATCAAGATACTGTACTCATTGATATTCCTCTTCTATTTGGGATTTGTTTGTCTTGAGAGTTCACAACAAATGTCAGAGGATATCTAGCACTAGACTGGTCACACCTGATCTTGAGGACCAAACATGGAGCCAAGATGAAACTACTATTGGAAAATTTGCATTCCAAACATGTTGTTGAAGAAGCTTTGCTCAACTTTGAAGTGACACATACTTCAATTACCTAGGAAGAGAGGTTCAATGTGGAATTTCTGGAAGAAGAAGAGGCTACTAGCTCTTGGACGGAGGATGAAGAAAATTTGTTGAATGAGTTTATAGATACGGACCCTTTTGGGAATTATCACACAACTAGGCTTGGGACTTATGTTATACATGAGGAAGGGTAGTCTATGCCCAGAGTTACTAAAGAGTGTAGAGGCGAAACACACTTAGAGTTATGGACTTTGCACTTTGATGGAGCTAGATGCAGAGCCAAAGTTAGAGTAGGAATATGTTTGACATCTCCATGTGAAGAAAAGACCTTGAGGTCTTACTGCTTCCATTTCACATGCTCAAACAATGAAGTAGAGTATGAAGGTGTTGTCCATGGTTTGATCCTTGCAAAACAAATGTGTGCGAAGCACATAAGTGTGTTCGAAGATTCAGAGTTGGTGGTCAACCAAATCCGAGGGATTTTCACTGCAAAGAATGTCCATATGCGATCCTACCGGCATAGAGTCTGGGATCTTATTGACAACTTTGAGGCATTTAATATTTAGGCTATACAAAGAGAAAATAACTCTGAAGCCGACCGTATGGTGACTATCGGGGCTCAATTTGAGCCGGCCTCTGAGTTATTGAAAAATAAGCATGCGGTGAGAGTAATTGTAAGACATGTTGTTCCAAACAACAGTCAAGACTGCTAAGTGTTCAATAGTGATGCTCATATTGCATCATTTATCCAGTCATTTGCGGAATTCACCGATCAACTGCAACCAAAGATCATCGAAGCCTATGGGGATCAAGTTATCCAGTTGAAATCCAACAAGCTTTCGAGAGGCCTAGTCACTGTAGAGAGCCTGTTTGATTCCAATGATGCAACAAGAGATAAAAGGAAGCTCGTAGCTAACAAAGGTGACTACATTGATTTGCATATTGGAGAAGACAAAAAGCTCAAGGTCGGGAAAGAAGTGTTTCAAAATAATAAAGACAGAGTAAGGCACTTCTGGGAGGAATATCCGAGTGTATTAGCTTGGTCATATGATGATCTTAAGGGATACAACCCCGAGATTATTGAGCATACAATTGAGCTATCAGAAGGAGAAAAGTCGGTTCATCAAATAAAGAGGCCTATGAAACCAAAGATTGAATCTCTTATGTCATAGGAATTGAATAAATTGATTGCATCCAAAATAGTGTTTCCAATCAAACACAACACTTGGGTGTCAAACCTGGTAACAGTCTGAAATGAGAATGAAGACATACGACTGTATGTAGACTTCTGAGACTTGAATAGAGTGTCCTTGAAGGATCATTACCCCCTGCCTTCAATGGAGGTAATTCTACAAACCGTAGTTGGTTCTAAAATGTTTTCAATGTTGGATGGCTTTTCAGGCTACAATCAGATTTGGGTAAAGGAAGAAGACCAACACAAAATAGTGTTCACCACAAAGTGGGGAACATATGCATATGCCAAGATGCCCTTTGGACTCTCGAATTCTAGAGCCACCTTTTAGAGAGCCATGGATATTTCCTTTAAGGATTTAATCCATAAGATTATACTTATCTATCTGGATGACTTGACAGTATTTTCAAAATCTGTTGATGATCACTTTGATCATCTAGAGCTTGTCTTCTAGAAGTGCCAGGAATTTGGGATTTCTTTGAACCCAAAGAAATGTGTGTTCAGATTCCCCAAGGGGAAGCTATTGGGGTATGTTGTCTCAAAGGAGGGCATTGCCATTGATCCTGAAAGAGTTGATGCAATCCAGGAGCTTTCATTACTCGTAAACAAGAAGGGAGTGCAATAATTTCTAGGTAAGGTCAACTTTATTAGCCGATTCATTGCAGATTTTGTAGGGATCATTCGGTCGATTACCTTGATGCTTAAAAAAGACCAGACTTTCAAATGGATGGTGGAGGCCAAAAAATATTTTGAGCTTATAAAGGAGATTATTTATTCTCCCCCTGTGTTAGTCAACCCAAACCTATCAAAATATTTTATCATGTATGTTTTTGGTGGTGGCAACAGTATTGCCATTGTGCTTATGCAGAGGGATGATGAGGATAAAAGGGAGTCTCCTATTGCTTTCTACTCATGCACCTTAAAGGAGTATGAGGTAAAATACAATTTTGTAGAAAAGTAGGCCTTTGCTATTGTGAAAGGGCTTAAGAAGTTCTGGCACTTGATATCATACAATAAGGTGTTTTTTTGTGTACCACATCCTAGTGTGCGGGAGTATATCATGGAAGGAGAAATCAGAGAGAAAAGATCTAATTGGATTACCAAGATCCTAGAGTATGATATTGAAGTCAGGCCTATCAAAACTGTAAAAGGAAAAGGACCATGTGAGTACCTCACTAAAAATAATGAACAAGTGACAAAGCTTGAAGCCCTAGAACTCGTGTTACTGAATGAAGAAAGCTCTGAGGGTGATTGGCTAGAATATTGGATAAAATTCATGCAAATAGGAAGGTATCCAATCAATCTCCCTTCTTTTAAGAGGCGTTTCTATCATTTACAAAATAGAAATTATGTTCTCTTGGAAGGTGTACTTTTCAAAATAAATTTTAATGGCATCCTGCTAAGGTGTGTAAGTGAAGAACAGGCCAGGAGAATATTGGATCAATACCACAATGGCCCAGCTGGAGGAAATTTTTCTACAAGGACTACATCAATTAAAATTATATGTGTTGGTTACTTTTGGCCAACACTATTCAATGATGCATTTTCGTTAATAAAGTCTTGCAATGAATGTCAATTTTATGTCGAAAAGAGAAAGAGTGTTTCTATGCCATTGAGGCCTATAGTAGTAGAGGAACCCTTTGCTCAATGGGGTCTAGACTTCATTGGAATTATTAACCCTTTCTCTTCAGCTAGACATAAGTGGATATTGACAGCAACCGACTACTTCACCCGATGGGTAGAAGCAGTGCCATTGAAGAATGCAATGGAAGTACAGATTGTTAACTTCCTACAGGAGTTGGTAGCCAGATTTGGCCCGCCAAAAAAAATTATTTCCGACAATGCCAAAGCTTTCCTCAGCTTGAAGATGAGCCAATTGCATTAAAATATGGGGTTTTCCTGAAAACCTCTTCTAACTATTATCCTCGAGGGAATGGCCTCGCGGAGTCTACAAATAAAACCTCATCAGGTTAATCAAGAGGATAGGCTCGAAACACCAGAGAGAATGGAATAAGAACCTTTGAACAATGCTATGGGCAGACTATATCACGCCCAAGAAAATATTAAAGACATCTCCTTACGAGATGGTGTATGGAAAGGAGGCATTGCTGCCTATTGCCATGGAAATACCAGCTCTCCAATAGCTCAAATCTCTAGAGATTGAACAGATTGGAGCAATGGAGGTACAGTTTTTCAAGTTACTCAAGCTACACGAGAAAAGAGAGTACGCTCTTGAGGCCATGAATAGCCACCAGTAGGTGGTAAAAAGGTGGTTTGATAAAAGGACGTCCGACCAAGAGCTAAAATGCGAGGACTTGGTGCTCAAGTTCAATGAGCGTGGGGAAAAACTCGGCCAACACAGAAAGTTTGATAGCCTCTGGAAGGGGCCTTTCAAAATTATTCAATGCAAACAATTTAATTCTTTTGAATTAGAGGACAAGGAAGGTAACGTTTTGAGTATTCTAGTTAATGGCATACATCTTAAGAAATTTAATTAGTCCTACTTATGCAGTAAGCTTGTAAATTTTAAATATGTAATTATTTTTTTCTATTTTAAGTTTTGGGTTTTCTCAGTGCTTTTTGAAACAACAACAAAATTGTGAGAAATTTAAATACATTGTAAATGAGCCAAGATATAAAAAACATAAGTATTATATTATAGCCAGAACATTTACATTACATATGATAGAGGCCAATGGCCTTGTATCAAAATATATGCATATATCCGCTCAGGAGCAAAGGCTGGAAAAAGGGGAAAAAGAAAAATTGTGGACTATCTTTGTTCTCAAATTCTCAAGAATTGGATGAACCATAAATGGTAGCAACTAGTGGCACAAGATGAGGGAAAACCATTCTTTCAAAGTCCTCATACCACTAGAGGTTTTAGAATGGTTTGATGTAATGTACTCACATGAGGAAAAAGTAGTTGGCACGGACCTTAGCACGATGCTCTTCATGAGTCTCCAACTCAAAATCCCGAACAGGAAGGGTCTGGTTGGCATGGGTCCTCCATGCAGTAGCATCTGATACAGGTTGCAAACTGAGGGGAACCCATGATCAAAGATGGCGGCCCATACCACTTGCTTCAATCTTCCGAGGTAGCACCGAGGGAACACTTTCTTGGTCAGTTTCAAGATTTTGCACTTAGAAACACTAATGTCCAAAAGTGAGGCAATGAAGTGAGAATAGATGCTAGTGTTCACCCTATACTAATCCTCATATTCCATGCAGTCTTGGCCGAGGACCCATTTGATTGCTTTCACATATAACAGGTTATTAACACCTATCATGCATTTCAGGCGCCTACACCTACTTTTTCCTAAGAATGTCATATGGGTCTTCCTCTAAACCAACCTAATCGACATCTCCATTATTGCTTACTACTCTAACTTAAGAAATTGCTAAGTTAACTAGGGCCTTCTAAAGTGGGATGTTGAGGCTTATTGTAATTAACAAAGTTGCTAGGGGGCTATTTATAGATTGAAGTCAGGGGTCACCCGATGAGGCAAGCTATAATTACATCAGAAGAAAATAGAGCTATCAGGCCTTGATAATCAGTGTCGTAGCATGTGAGTTGATGTGAATGATTAGTTATAGCCACAACTTGCTTCGCTCAAGTTGTTGAATTAAAGAGATTAAGCCAGGTGTCTACATGAGGAGTTGTTGTCTCGATAAAATCAAGGCAAATATTTTGGTAAAGTTGTTGGGCATTGTGCCCAAGTACAATCAAGAGATCAGTAAATGCAAGAGAATTTGCGAAGGATATGGCAGGGCTATCATGGCGCATTGTCCCAGGAAAATTTGGTGTCACCTCATTAGGATGTTGTGTCTCCTAAATTCAAAGAGTATTTTGGTAGGTTGGCGATCTACTCGCACACTCAAAAAGTCTGGAGATGCATTGGGAAACTAAATATTAAAGGCTGGCCCATACACTTGCTAAGTCATTTTTCATGAAAACCAAAAAGTAGGTTGGGCATGCAAAAGGGGCATTTATAGTGAGAATTCATTAAAAGATGAAAATGGCTAAGTTATTCACAAAGAGAGAAAGTTTTTTCAGAAGCTAAGTCATTTAAAAAAATTGTGAGAGCTTCTTGTGAATACATGAAGAAAATGGGTGAAATTGCAGGAAGTTCAACACTAGTCCAAGCCCCTCAAAGCATTAACAACCAGAGATTGGTGGTGCCCTGCGTAGAAATTTATGGCCAAGAGTCTTATGCCACCCCACGCATCCCAACAAGCCCATCCTAGCCTTTTACCATTCAACTAGACTAAAAAATTCTTGCCTCAGTTTCTCCTAGAAATCAGACCCTAGAATCAGAGGATTGGGACAATGTCCTGGATCTTGAGTTATCTCATAATCCCAAGACCCTAAGGGAGGTTGCATGCTAGAAAATGAAGAAAATATCAGATCCATTCAATAAACGTCTATGGGACTCTAGGCTTCCCTAGTACATGGTTCCCCTAGTGCATCCTTGCCCAGAACTGGTTGCAACATGTGTAGCAAACCTCGATCCTTAGAATGGAGTTATAAGTGGCCCTAATTTGAAGGTGGTCATCATCCCTTGTGCTCTGCAGGACATGTTATGCGTCTCATTCCCTCTAACCAAAAATATTGAAGATTTTGACATAAAAAGGATGCAGGAATGTTGGAGAACTTTCTAGATGGTGTCACAGTTTTATTTCGTTGAGACTGCTCACCTGACAGACCTTGCAACACCTCCCAAATTCTCAATTGCTCTAGGTGCCTTGAAGTCGGGGTTTGCTTCCATAGCTTCTATATTGGCCTTGGTTTGTGGGATGGATATAGACAAGGTAGTTTTTGAATTCTAAATGAGTCACAGCTTCATGCTAAGGAAGAACAACTAGCCTCCACATATGGACTTCGCAAGGGTCATTGTGGACGGGATGATCGAGTAGCTGCGGGATTTCAAAGTTGACTCTAGATTCAGGTATTCTTCCTTCCTGGCCTATTTAATTTAGCATCAGAATCCAGACTAGTTACACCAGTTCATGGCCCTACCCATTTTCAATGGAAGTGGTGCTCAAAAGCTAGTGTCGACATGTACTCTCATCCTGTCGAAGACTTTTGATTGTTATGCATTTTCAGATTCATTCTTAGCTCCAACCTTGCAGGCTTTGGATGGATCTGGAAGAGGCATGATAGTGCATCTGACACCACAACATAAATCATGGTTGGGAGGCCTCTTTCTGCCTTGTGATTGGTTCTTCAGCACAGATTTCACCATGCTCCATATGTGAGGCATCATTCGGGACCTGTTTTGGCTCCCACGTTTTCTTTCCAACACAGTGTTGGCCTTGGAGGTGTTGCGGTAGCTGAGCAATATTGAGAATGATTACTAGGGAGGAAGACATTTGACTTCCTATTTGGTGTTGCCTATCATGTTTGGCTCGATCTCGCTAGTGAAGAAGAAGAAATCGAAGATTAATAGCTTGGAGGTCTTGTACTTTAAGTTGGGTAGTCTTGGACTAGTGACTATCGATGACATATGGCAATACAAATTGGGAAACAATTTGTCAGAAATCGGCATAAAAATTCCACACGACCCCCGGCCATTCTGGGACCCTTGGAGAAATGTCGAGGAGGGAAATTTGAACTATTATGTAGGACTTGAATATCTGCCTACTATTGAAAATCAACCGTCATGGTTAAAATTTTACCACATTGTGGGGAAGCCCAATAAAAACCAAAAGATGAGCTCGTACATGTGCACCCAGTTGAATAAAATCGGATGGAAGCCGAAATAATTAGGGACTTTTGGATATACATGCAAGAGATAAAAGCTTCGGGCGCCCTTTTTCAAGCGGTCGACTTAGATGAAATGTTTAATGACATCTAGGTTCACAAGCACCTAGACAGTGAGAACTCTCCAAATGCTTCGGTTTTAGAGTAGTATTATGAAAAGAGAGGAGTTTCCATAGAGCCCGGTGAGGAGGTAAATCAGAATCCCTCTACTTCTAAAAATGAGCCAACACATGAGGAAGATGTCGGTAGATAGCCTACACAACATGAGGGCTCTTTGAATACACAAATGTCAGAGCCTTCCAGCTCCTCTAGATCAGGCAAGAAGAGGCAAAGAAGTTTCAGTCGTGGACAGAAGGTTATTGTGAACCTTGAGGATTCCCTCAAGAATAAAAGATAGAAAATGAGAGAGTCCTCTTGAGGGATGGAGTCACAACATGTAGAAGTGGTGGCATCGGCTGCAAGTCTTCAGGAGCCTCAAGTATTATTTCCTTCCTCTTCTCTCTCTACTATGTCTCTAGTCTCCTCTTCGTCTACCTCGAATTTTTCATTTGCCCCAAGTTTGTCATCCGCACTAGCTCTTTCTATCACTGAACATCTTGGGTAGTCCAGTCCTTTCCCTCTTGGTTTTCCATTTTCATCCTCTGCTTTTCATTCCACCCCTAGGATGCAATCCGTTGCTAGTCCTAACCTAATGAGCCAAAAAAATTAATCCCCAAGGCCCAACCCTTCAGTTGGTGCTTCCCTGACCTTTCCTTATACCACATTATCATCCTCTTCGAGCGGCCAATTATTTCCACCATTCTCCTCAGCCATTATTACAAGGCCTAGCAAAACCATTGATGTGTTGAGTATGCTATCTTTCCCACTAGCAATCCCTTGGGAGTTTCCTTTTGCTGGTGGACTGGGTATTTCTTCCCAAGAATATTTTTTACGGGTGGATACAAATAAAAGTACCCATGCAAACCGAATTCAAAATAGAAGAGAGAAGGATGCAAGCAAACAGGAAAATCCTCTTTTACAAATGGTATTCCACAAAAGCCAGAATTCGCTGATGTTTTCAAAGATCACTCCCAACGTGATCAAACCAGTCGGGGAGATGTTGCCAAGTGACTACTTTGTCAATGCCATTGGGCTATATTTGCATCAAGCTCTTCCATAGGATAAGGTTGAGCTGATGGAGGAGACTCAGAGGGTTGTTACCATCAATAACCTCAAGCTTAATCACTAAGAAAGGAAAAAGGAGGAATAAATATCAGAGCTAAAGGGCAAGGTTGATATTTGGGAAAACAAGTTTAAGGCCCGGGAAATGAGATAAATCGCCTGCAAAAGGAGAGGAGTGCTTATGAAAGAAAAATCAAGGAACATCAGGTTATGAGCACAAAGATAGAAAAATCAAGGAACTTCAGGTTATGAGCACAAAGATTGTTCTGGTCCTACAGAATGAGGTTGAGCAGAGCTAAGCAAAGAAAGAAAGGCTCTGTATTGAATCCACACAACTGAATGACGGTATGAAGCAACTCCGATAGAGCACAAAAAATGAGCTAAACAAAATGAATGTCGTTGTGGAGTCAGAAATTGAGAAGAGAAAGCAGGATGAATTGGCCTTAGAAGAAAGGGAGAGAAATTTTCACTCTAAGAAGCCAGGTGTCTGCACTGGACAAGATCTTATCAGAGCTAAAGGTGGACCTGAACAACTAGGTTGCAGAATTAGATCTTTTGAGAGCCCAACCTCCTACATAACAAATGAGCTCATTGGCCATTTCCAAATAGTTATACACGTCCTACTAGGATAAGGTCAAGGAATTATGCCTTACTTTGTAGCCCACCCTAAGGTCTATGGCGTAGGCAACTAACCTATGCATAACCATTAGTGAAATAATCCAGCAAGTGTAGGAGCTAATTGCCGATAAAGTTCTAGAGGCCAGACTTCTATTGGGAAAGCTATATATAGCTTCTGATGAGGCCTTGAGCAGCGTCGGCATTGTGGATCGGATAACGGCAATTGTGGGCGTGAACATTCTCATTTTCATGTATGAGGCCATCCAGCAGGTGGTAGAATGTAGAGCCAGATTGAACCAGTTGACTAGCAACATACAAGCAAAATTTTCCTGCTTAAATCACCGAGGCCTCCCTTCACCCTTCATTGCTAATTAGGCGGTAGCAGGTGTCGAGCACATAATTGCAAAGATCGAAGAGAAGAAGGACCTTTCTATTTTCCAATCTTTTGATCAGTCCCTGAATGCCAAAAATTTTGAAGGTATCATGCATTAATTGGCACAACTCTTTTTTCAACTTGAGTTGGAAGTGAATGTATCTGACGGATTTCCTTTTAAGGCAATCATCGATCTCAAATTGGTGCATGAACATCTATGAGCCCTCTCCACACCATCAAATAAGGTTTGGACCGGTCTGCAAGCTGCACTCTCAAGGTTGTGAGCGATAATGGGATGTTGAACCAAGGTTTATGGGGTTCTTCATTCCGCAGGTGAAATGTCCCAGTGAGTCGCCAAACTATTTCACAAAAAGCCACTGGCCTTCACAGTTATTATTTTCTTTCACAGTTGCACCTTATCTTTTATCACTCGCAACCTTCGACGTTTGCCACATGGCTTCCTCTTGGAGCTTTATTGCTTCACTTTTGCGAGGTTTCGTTTGCTCGACATGTGGTTTTCTTTGGCCGCTTTCCAAACTAGGCCCACCATGTAGTTACTATTTCTTGGCATTGCCCATGTGGCTTCCTCTTAGAGCTTTTTGTTGGGCATCTCTTATTCATTCTGTTGGGCTCCATCTACTCGATGCGTGGCATTTTCTTGTGCGTCATTTTTCTGGGAGTTGTTGTTGCGCTGATTTTTCTCGCTTGTCACTATGTTTTCTTCTTCAAGGCCACATGTTCATTTCATCTATTGCATGCCCTTATTTTCTCTGAGGCAATTGTGCTGGAACATTTTTGAGCATTCCTTTTGTTTCGTGCCGACTCGGTAAGATCTAGGACCTTGATGTTTGATCAAGGCATCTTTCTCCATGGTTGTCAGGTAGTGGGCTAGCCTATATAGCCTGCCTCACTTCTCTTTTATTGCGTTGTTGATTAGATTGATAGAAAAGCTTCCTGAGCACTAGGAATAGCCTCTATAATATTTTTATTGAACTTGAAGTTCACAGACTGTACCAATCAATTTGGCCTTTCTAATTTTCATGCATTTGATAAGACTATTAGACTATGATGTTGTTTTCTTATAATATATGAATGCTTGTTCTTTGCCTTTTTTAGTATTTTATAGCTTAATAGATACAGATCATGTTTTCAACTCTTTTGTGTTGTCCAAAGTTGTACTTTATTATGCTATGCAATTAGGAGGTGTTCTTATGTTTTTTAAGTGTTTTTGAGAAAATTTATCTAAATAAGCAACATTTGGTAGTTCGAGCCTTTGCATCCAGCATTGTGCTCAAGTAATATCATTTATGATTTGGCGCATCACCTATTAGCTTAGATTTGAATTCTTAGTTATCTTCCTAACCTTTTACCTAGCCCCCACTAAAACAAAGAGCCAGCATCGATAAAACCCAGAAGGTCACTTAATTATGTGCATAATGTCCCCCAACAGCTAAGTTTCCCATGAGACTGCTGCTACCTGCAAAATATTGCATCATTAATGATTTAATACAAAGTGCAGACATTGTGTTATGACTAGTGCCTTCTCTTGCATGGTTCTTGTTCTATCTTTTAAATCGCTTGGAAATGTTTGAATATATCTTAGGTTTAGTTAGTAATGCTTGTGATTTAATGCTTGGAGTGTTGTAGCAATCCCTAGTTCATACTTTGGGAAACTTCTTGATTGTGGGGATGTTGTGCAAGGTCAACCTATACCTCATATTCATGTGCTTCATTCAACCCAAGACATTCATCCAGCTTTATTGAATGAATGCCCACAATCTGAAAATCTTTAATACCTTAGAAGATTGCATTGTTTTCTACCAAATTACAGGTATAGCCTGGGCCAAACAAAAATTAGTTTAAGGGATTGGTCCATTCCAAGTATTTCATCATTTTCATGGTTAATCTTAGAAGTAATGTTAACATTAGGACTTCTGAAACCCTCATCTTTTGTTGTTTCTTTTATTATTTGGTTAGAATTAGAATTTAAAGCATCACCATATCTTAAAATCTAATGAGTTTACAGTTTCTAGCATTTGTACGTAAGGCCCCTTGTGATTACCATTGTTTTCACATTTTATCACTGAGTTTGTTCTACTACATTGTCATGACCTGACACTCATGAGACCTTAGGGTTATCTCTTTGTTCATAGAGATCAACCTTTCAAGAGATAGGATAACTTTTACTCTGTCTGAGTTGTTGTTGTGCAGAAACACCAATAAACAAGATTGGCACTAGAAGGAGGGCCTGAACAAGCAATCTACATAATTTTATAAATGCCATTTCTCCTAAGAGACTCAGAAGGAGAACTAGATCTACACCAAAAAAAGGGAGAAACCATCATCCAAACCATCACTTCCACCATATTCACTTGCATCCACTTCATCTTCATCCGATTCTGAGATTGGTTCCATTCCACAGCCCCAATCAGTCACCCATTAATCATTACCACCTCCACCTCCACCAATGGATTTCCTGGTAAATAACCTATCCCATCTATTCTTCAACAACTACAATTCTATGCCAAAGAATCCTAAACTTTTTTTCTCCAATTTTCACTTGTTGAAGAGCACGTTAGGATTTTTAAAATTATCCTCAAGGATAGGGGAATTAATCATGAGGATGTTTCCTATAGAATTATCCCCTATTCTCTATGAAAGGAGGCCTTTTATTGGTATAGCCATCTTCCTATTGGGTCTATCACTGCTTGGCTTTAGTTGGAGACTGCATTTTTATAGAGATTTGAGGTCCCAATCAGTTCCAGTGAGCTTTATCTGCAGTTTATTGGGGTAAAGAGAGAGGTCAACGAACTAATAGGATCATTCAAAAATAGGTTCCACCGAGCATACACTAGACTTCAACCCCCTTATACTATGGATGATGCCTCTTCAAAGGAGGTTTATTATGAGGCTTTGGATAGTTTAACATCTACCTTTGTGAAATGGAGAGCAAACCCTCTTGTTAGCCTACTTGAAGCTTATGATGTGGCTGTTAAAGTGAGCATGATACAACACTTTCCTAGACCCCTGCCATTACTTGGTCAAACAGTTATATTAGGTTCAAATCCTCAGCTGCCTTTGGTTTCACACCCAAGTCAACCCTTGAATCAAGCCTCACCCATGCCAAATTACTATCCAAATATGAATCAACCTACATTCTCTTACTAGCAAGCTAATGTACCTAGTTACTTGCAGAACACTGAGATATTTAACCAATCCTTGAACCATGGGTTCCATTCCGTTTATATGCAGAATTTAGCTAGTGGAGTTCCTCCATCAAATAATGTAGATGAGGAGAGGTTGGATGAACTCACAGAGTTGGTAAAGAAGTTGGCCACCGAGGTCACCTACTTAAGGAATCAAAACAATCAACCTCAGGCCATTGAGAGGGGAAATTAGTTCAATCATGATCAAGATCAAGGGGCAGAATCTCTATAGGGGACAATATTCTGAAGATCAATACTCAAGGCTAACCTTTGATTGGAGGAAACTAACACCTCAAAATAGGACTTGGAATATAAGGCCTAACAATGAAGAAGTCCTAACATCTTTGGGGCATCCAACCAATCAAGAAAAGCCCCCAACTAGTGTGTATCTAACAAAATCAGCTCTATCTGAATGGTACAAGATTCATAACACCAATCAACACTCTGAATTGGATTGTCAAGAATTTCAAACCACTGCATCTATTTTCCAATAGAATATCCAATATACCCACAAAAATTTGAGTGGACGGGAGATGGTACCAGCTGATCCTTATGACATATCATTTTTGGTGGTGGATCATGCACCATTTCCAAGGAGTGAAGAGAATGGACTAGAAGAAAAACAAGACAAAAGTGTTGAAACAAAGTATGCATACAATGAAGAATCTATGGTTCAATCTTCTGAAAGTGATGAGGAGAATGGAAATGGTCCACTAGAGGTGGAAGAGGGGGTCTAGTTGTTAGATCATACAAAGGATGTGCATAAAACCATGATGAATGAGTCTCCAATAGAAGAACTTCAACAAGCTAATGAGGAATGCCCAGTAGAATAGTCAACTGGCATTGGATCTGAAAAAGGCATAGCAATAGAGACTGAGGTGGCCCTAGAGGAGGTTGAGATTTCAATTGGGAATCCTCAACAGATTATCAATGAGTGTCCCATGAAGAAAATTGAAGAAACTGGTGTTGCTAATGAAGGGGCTGATGTTCCTAAGGGTTGCAGTTACAGGCCTAAACCAATGCCAACAAAGGAATAATTCAGGGAGCTTTTTTCATTCATCTAATTTTGTGTCTCCTCTTTCTGTTGATGAATTAAGCATTGGAAGTTCACAAATTTTATGCATTAATGATGGGATAGCTAATGTGGTTCGCACATACATGCAGGAAAATATGAATGAAGAAACACAAAGAGGGATACTACACAATCAGTGGAGACCTCCTGACTTCATGGGCATCAATTCTTCACAATTGAGAAAGGATGAATACAATGCTCAGTCCATCGGGGTTCAAAATCAGGTTGTCTCTTTCCTTGATGTAAATTTTGAATATTATCAATTTAATTATGGAGGTTTAGGAAAGACAACGTGTTTATGGATTAACCACAAGTTTAGTGAGCATAAGAATAAGTCTTCATGGTTGAGAACTATAACGATTGAATTTATTTTCTATCAGTATAAGGATAATTCTACATGGTTGAGAACTATAACGATTTCCCATTTTCTTATACATGCATTTCCAAATCCAATGGGAATGAGTGTCAGTTGGATTTCCTGAACATAGTTCTTTGTAAATATCTTTGTACATAGCTCTTTTTTCTTTAGTAATGTAGGTTTCCTGTATAACCTCCACTTTCCTACTTTCCTTAGGTTAGTTGGTTTTTTGTGGGTTGATTGCTTTAGGGTTAGTCTACCTTGGTTTGAGTAGGGTTTTTTTTTTTTTCCTTGCTTGCTTGTTGTTTTTTGGTTTGGGTCTCTTCTAGTTTTTGTTTTCTTTGGCCTACTTGGGTTGGTTTTCCCTGCTACTCTGAGTTTTTGGGGTTGTCCTACTTTCCTCTGGGCTTGTTGCATCTATACAACTAGTTGTTTGTCTGGGGCTGCTCTAGGATTTCTTTTACAAACTATTATAATATTTTTGGAGTCATTCAAACTGGTAGATTTCCTTCATCTGATGTTGCATGGGCTAGGAATTAGTGTCACTTGACTAAGTTAAATTCTGGAATGTATTTGAGTCTTATATCTTCACACAAATCGTAAGAATTCCAAGGTTGTGTATGGTCTTTAGGAGGTCTAACTGGGTGAAAAATCTTAAATTTTGCTCCAGTGTCACTGTGGTTCTCATCCTTGAGTGTGGGATTCATTTCCTGCAAGGTGAAAAGTAAAGCTTTAAAAGAAAATCTCAAAAGAGAATACGAAAAAGAGAAAAGAACAGAAAATATTCAAAATCAAATGAAATGTTCACCTTTTCAAGGGTATCATAGTTTCTCTACTAGGTCTATGGACACCTGGCTGGTAGTAGATCTATTCTAGGGAGGGTCATAATGATAACCTCACTGGGGCTATAGATTCCTGATTGGCAGTGAGGCTCTATCCAAGTTGTTTTTGGGGTTAGAATCCTTAGGTAGCCCTATCAGATTGAGTTTGGTCCTTGTTGCAACTTAGGAAAGGGAAATGAATGCATATGCACACACTTTGACCATGGTACATGAAAGTTTGGCTTGTTAGTTATTTTTGAAACCTTATCTATTTGTAACCTGATGCTTGGATTGAAATGAGACATTTTGAGTTCATGATGCCAGTTTGTCATTGAAATGCTCTGGAGCATTTCCCCAGTGGAGTCACCATTTGTTGTGTTATTTTTCACACATGCCCCACTGAAAGTGGGGACCCTCTCTTGGCCTACCTTTTTGGCTCGTTTCTATGGCTTGCCCCCTCTTTTGTGCTTATCTTTGGAAATATTGGGGTTTTGGTCTTTAGTGCTTTCCTTGGTTGTGGGTTCCTTTGTGTTGAGTTTGTGGTGGTTTTGGAGTCTTGTGGATGTCCTCTCTGGGGTGGTCTTCTTTTTCCTTCTATTTTTCCCCTTGGTTTTTTTGTTTGGGTCCTAAGGATTGGTTTTCTCCCTTAGGTTTTCCTTGTTTTCCTTGTTTCTTTTGTTCTGACGGAGGCAAAACTGGGATGGAACTTAACTCTAAACTTTCATGAAGTTCACAGTTCTTTTCCCATTCCCGTTTCGGTTCCACTTCCCGCTCTCTTGCTTTCTTCTTCATTTTTTTTTGTTTTTCATCCTAAGGGTTGGTTTCCTCCCTTAGTTTTTTCTTTGCTTCGCTTCCTCCATTCATCAGAGGCAAGATCGCAAAGGAACTTAACTCTGAACTTTCACCAAGTTCATTGTTTGATTCCCGTTCTCGTTCTGGCTCCACCTCTCATGCTCTTTTTATTTCCATTGCTTTGCCCATTTTTTGGCCCAAGGGTTGGTTTCCTCCCTTAGGTTTTCCTTGGTTTACTTTTCTTTAGTTTTGTCAGAGGTGGAACTAGGATGAAACTTAACTCTGAACTTTCACTAAGTTCACGGTTCGGTTTCGGTTCCCGTTCTAACTCCGCTTCCCGCATCTTTTTCATTTTGTTGTATTCAGCCTTCAGGTTGGTTTCTTCCCCTTTGGTCTGCTTTGGTCTTCCTTTCTTTCACTAGAACTAGAACCGGGATGGAACTTAACTCTAAAATTTCACAAAGTTCACGGTTCGGTTCTCTTTCCTGTTTTGCCCCCGCTTCCACCGGGGTTGGTTTTGTTTCAGCCTCCACCTGTTTTCCTTTCATTCTCATTTTAGTTCTGCTTCTACTTCCACCTGTTTCCATTCCTTCCCATCTTGGTTCTTTCTCTGCCTCCGCCTATTTTCCTTCCATTCTCATTTTGGTTTCGTCTCTGCCTCTGCCTCCGCCTATTTTGTGTCTTTGTTCCTATTCTACTCATGGCTCTGCCTCCATCTATCTTTGGTTCCTCTTCCACCTTGGTTTGTGCATGATTTTCTTGCCTTAGGGACTCTAATGGATCAACTTGGATTTTGATGATGTATTAAGCATTAATGGTGGCTCGTTTGAATGCAGGTTGGATTGAGCTTAAGGTTGTTGTTGGGGCCATGGGAAAATGGGCGTACTTTGATGATTTGGTGAGATCTGTAGGTTTAGTCAAGTGATTTGTAGCTACTGTCAGATGAAACCCATCCCCACACGCAAGGTCAATTTTTTTGGTGGCCATTAATGATGGGTAGATGTGATCTGAACTGGCTCAACTTGGTTTGGTTCGATCTAAGTCATTCATTTTCCCAACTCGGATCTGATCAATGGCTCATGTTTTGGCTGATGTTTTGCATGTGTTACTGCTCGTGTAGGTGGAGCATTAATGGTGGGCATGGCTCAAGGATCCATTCCCCTGATGTTGTGCAATCCTATATTGATCTAAAATGACTCTTGTTGCATTTATTGTTGGACGACGAGTTATTACTGGATGTTGGGGCCAATTTTTTTGGTGGCTGAGCTTCTTTGTAACCCTAGCTCTAGTTCACGCGAGCATGTTTCTATAAGTATGGCCTTTGGCCTCATTTGTAAGGGTTTGGATTGGTTGGGTTCGTTCTCCCACTAGTGGGTAAAGGAAACTAAGTCAGAAGACTTGTAAACAATAGATTTAGCAATAGAGTAGCATGTTAGAAGATTAGAAGTTAGTTTTTACATTTCAAGCAAGTGTTGTAATAAACTGGAATTGTTGCAAATGTGATTATTTAATACAAAGTGCAGACATTGTGTTATGACTAGTTCCTTCTCTTGCATTGAATAATCTTGCATGGTTCTAGTTTTATCTTTTAAATCATTTGGAAATATTTGAATATATCTTAGGTTTAGTTAGTAATGCTTGTAATTCAATGCTTGGAGTGTTTTAGAAATCCCTTGTTCATACTTTGGAAAGCTTCTTGATTGTGGAAATGTTGTGCCAGGTCAT
This sequence comes from Sequoiadendron giganteum, assembly GCA_007115665.2. Classification (NCBI taxonomy): domain Eukaryota; kingdom Viridiplantae; phylum Streptophyta; class Pinopsida; order Cupressales; family Cupressaceae; genus Sequoiadendron; species Sequoiadendron giganteum. The sequence continues at coordinate 166,255,923 of CM021110.1, read as the reverse complement.
CCTATACCTCATATTCATGTGCTTAGTTCAATCATGGACATTCATCCAACTTTATTGAATGAATTCCCACAGTTTGAAAATCTTTAATACCTTAGAAGATTGCATTGTTTTCTGCCAGATTACAGATATAGCCTGGGCCAAATAGAAATTAGTTTAAGGGATTGGTCCATTCCAAGTATTTCATCATTTGCATGGTTAATCTTAGAAGTAATGTTAGCATTAGGTTTTTTAAAACCCTCATCTTTTGTTGTTTCTTTTATTATTTGGTTAGTATTAGAAATTAAAGCATCACCATATCTTAAAATCTGATGAGTTTAGAATTTCCAGTATTTGTACGTAAGACCCTTATGATTACCAACATTTTAACATTTTATCACTGAGTCTGTTCTAATGTATTGTCATGACCTGACACCCATGAGACCTTGGGGTTATCTCTTTGTTCATAGAGATCAACATTTCGAGAGAGATAGGATAAATTTTATTCTGTCTGAGTTGTTGCTATGCAGAAACACCAAACAATAGGAATTTATTCATTTCAATTGCAAAGTAGGTTTGGTATGAATGAATGTCTCATGATCTGAAAATATTTGATTCCTTAGAATATTGAACTATTTTTGTAAGATTGCAGATAAAATAAGGTTTAAGCAAGAATTAGTTTTGTAAGATTGGTCCATTTCAAAAAAATTATCAATTGCATTATTGATTTTAGGAATAAGTTTAATCTTAGGATCTCTCTTAAACCCTTATATTTTTCTATTTATTTGAATTTAAGTTTAATTTAGGAATTAAAGTATCATCATATTGCAAGATTTGATACATTTGAAACTTCTAGTATTTGTTTTGTAAGGTCCCTTTGTGATTACCAACAATATTCACATTATCTTTGAGTAGTTTTGCTGCATTGTCAAGACCTGACATTAGAGACCTTGGGGTTACCTCTTGCTAATAGAGATTTACCTTTCAAGAGAGATAGGATATCATATTCTGTCTAAGTTGTTGTGGTGCAGAAAACATCATCATCAAGCATCATTTGGTTTTATACTTTCTGGAATATCCCTTATTGCCTTTGAGAACCTAAGGTTGAAAGAAGGAACCAACTCATCTTTATTTTTTATGGATCTTCATAAAAAAAAATCTTACCACATTAGGGTTTACCCTCTCACCAAATTTCCCCACAAAGGCCACCACAAACTGATTCCATGAAGCTATAGAACAGAAGGTAAAAATGAGAGCCAATTTCTAGCATCATCCTTTAAAGATTAAACAAAAAGCTTCGTGACAATATCCTCATGATTCACCTCATAATCCCCCATCACATCCATAAATTTTTGTAAATGCTTAGAGGTTGATTCTAAACATTGCCCCATGAATTTGGGAAAACATTTCCTAACATTTTTAGGAATTAGGTTAGGGAAACCTTTAATACCACTGAAATCTAATGGTATATACCTTTCAATAACAAAATCCCTTTGAGGATATGCTAAAACCTGATTTCCCTTCATATTTCACTCACTATATCACAAGGGAAACCTTCTTATGTTTACTATCCAGTTATTATCAATATTCAAATAGTTGCCTCATTAGCTAATTTAAACATAATCCTAAGATATAGGTTAAAACTTTGTGTCTTAGAAAATTCTAAGAGGCATAATTTGGAAAAAAACATACTTCTCAGATAATTACAAATATTACACATTACACTTTGGAAGTATGAAGAGGACTACTAATATTCCATTTCTTAATGCAATTTCATTTAATAGGGAATCATTTATTATCTTCAAGTCTTGAATTTTTTTTATAAAATTTCTTTTTCATTGACAACTTATATCTAGATTATGAGAATACTTGGAATCTTGTGGTAGCTAGTAACCTTTTGTTGTGCACTTTTCGCACACACACCCCACTGAAAGTAGGGACCCTTTTTCTTGCTCTTTTGCTTTCATTCTTTGTGTTTTGGCCCCTTTGGTTTTAAGGATTTGGTTGCCTTGACATGTTCCCAAGTGGTTATCCTACTCGTGAAAATGCCTCTTGAGGGAAGCACACTAAAAATACTGCATTCTAGGATCCTTCTTGGGTTTTTCTCTATTTTCAGGAAAATTCCCCTAGGGTAGAATTCCCCGAACACCTTGGAAACTTGACAAAGGATTCTTTGTATCATTTCCAAAAATTTTGGGACTTCGCGGAATTCCTCTTAGATCGGATTTTTATGAGATTTCATCATGCCTTCGGATCCCTGGGTTCGTTGTCTTGTTGATGCATTTAAGTAACCCGTACGGTCTTGTAGTTTTCCTTTATTGAGTTTATTTGCATTTTATGAGGAGGTTTATGTCATTTGACTTATTGTGAGATTTGAGGAGTTTTATTTTGGATTACTGCTACTGGATTTTGCATTTGAGCTTGTGGTCGAGAGTTGTAGTTGAGCTTTCTCATGCTTGCTCGTATTCTGCCTCGATTTTATGGGTCTCTTGTCAACTTTCGCTACCTCGATTTCTTTTCCCCCATGGTATGTAAATACTACCCTCCCTTTTGATAAACGAATTGAATATGCTTTAAGGTTTGTGTGGGTGTATGCTTTGAGATAGGATATCGGTGTGGTATGGTCTGGTAGCAGTGCTAGGGTTGTCAATTGTTGGGCTGATACCCTTCCTCATGGCTCACACCTCCTCTCCTTCTGCATGATTTTAATTCAAGTGGGTTAACCATTCCTTTGCCTCCATCTATTTAATTTTGATCTTCACTATTATGAGATCTGGTTTAACCTAAAACTCCGTGACCTGTGATGAAACCGTGTCCTAGGCGAAGTGAGGCTTTTGGCTATCATCCAATTTGATAATCACCCTATCATTATTTGAGTCATGTGAGGAAAAATGAAATGAAAACAAAAAAATGAGACCCGAGTTGTGTTGTCATGGTGATTTCGTAGGGTTTCCTCTTTTCAAATCCTCCCTCTTGTTGAGTGGATCTTATTTTGATCAATTTCAACCTAGATTGTTCATATTGCATTATAATCTATCTGAATCTTGGGAGAAATCTCCAACTTCCTAATTGTTTGATTAATCTAGGCAAAATCCTAACGAAGTCAAAGATTTCGGGTTTTTGAGCACCTCGCGGATTTCCTTTACCTCAAGATTTCCCCGATTTATCTGTTGCCTTATCGATTTCCCGAAAGTGGGCTCAAAGCATGAAAATTACATTGACTTCATGAAATTTCGTGCCTTCGGGATTTTCCCAGAATTTATAAATTGTTGCCATTTTTGAGGATTTCCGTCCAAGGCAAAATTCCCCAAAATCTTGTTGAAAATGCAAAATTAAGAGAATGTATGAAAGTTTGGTTGACGATTATGCATCTCATGATTGATTTTACTTGTTTTAAGATGTATCATTTGGTTTCTTAGCTAATGTGATTGATCAAATTATGGATTGGAAGTTTCTTTGTGGTTGTTTCACTAGATTTCGTCTAGTCCAAAATTTCTCGAAATTCCTCTCTAGCCTAAATTCCATGAGAGGGCTAAAAACCTGAACTTTACAGTAAGTGATTCTTGTGGCATTTTTTTGAGGGATTTTTCTTATTATGAGATTTGTTTAAGGAATGGGTATATTATTTGTGATAGATTAAATTGAATTCTATGTTATGATGGATCTTTACTTTGTTGTCTTTGTTGTATGTAGGTGGAATCAAGTTAGTTTATTGCTAGTTAGAGCAAGGGTAAGGTGATGGATCCAAATCCAGAGGGCTTTGCTATCTCTGAAGTAGAGAGGGTTAAGATGGATTTGAAGAGAAGAGTCCTGGAGAGCAAGCTAACCTCCATTTGGTCAAGGATCACTGATACAAACGTTGGGTTATGGGATTATGAGGAATTTAAGGCAAGAATGGCAACACAAAATCTCTCTCTATTGGACAAAAGAATATTGGAGTCGAGGTTGGCACATATGGATGGATTTCCTCCTACAATCCAGTGTTACAAGTTGGTGCTTGAATGTTTCAGGCACTATGACAGGGGCACACAAAAGATAATTGGTCCTCAAGGAAGAATCGAGGCTAATCTTAATCCCGTGTCTATTTCCTAGACCTTTGACATACCTGATAGGTCTCATGTTGTGGGCTTCAATATGGATGTAGGAAAGAAGTATTATGATGAGAATGTCATCAAATCCCAGCAGGTCATCAATTCTTGGTTGGAGAAACCCAAGTCCCACTTCTCCAAGTTACCCAAGCAATTGTTTAGAGCTAAGTTCCAGAAGGCATACTATGATGTTATCACACTCCTTAGCAGGGTAGTGGGATTGAAAAGTGCAGGAATTATTGAAAATTGGATGTTCCATGTCATTGTGAGGATGGAGCAAGGTATGGACTACCATTGGGTGGGCATTATAAGTGCAATGATACATGAGCAGATGTGTAATGTTTCATAGACAAATACCTTCACAATGACTTCCTATCTGGTGTATGCACTTGCAAGGTATTGCCCATACAAGGGACTGAGCACAAGGGGTGTGTTTTGGCAAGATGTAATTTATGAAGTGTACCCACAATTACACTTGGGTTGTACAAGCTATAGGAGGGTAAATGATGCATTCACCATGTACATCACAAGGATATTACAGGGTACAGAACATGTTTGGATCTTAGACAATGCCAAGGAGTTAATTAAGAGGTTTGGAGCCTGGTTTATCCAGTTTCCCACCTTTTCATACATCAGAATTGATGGCTATCAGAGGGCTCCATAAAGACCCCCTAGGTACCCCACGGATCATGTTGTAATTTTGGAGGTCATAAGATAGATCTGTGACTTTGATGTAATTATGAAGAAGGAGAAGCACAAGATTATATTTTGTGGTGATTTTCCTTTGAGGATAGGAAGTGGTGAGGCATGCCTTCTATTAACTTAGCCCATGCTTCTGAAGAAGAGATGAGTACTCTAGTTCTTCCTTTCCATTCCAAAAGATCCAGATTTGACATCATTGGTGAAGCATAGAAGAAGGCCAGCAGGGAATACGATCACAAGGATGACATAGAGGATTACTAGGCTAACATCAGTGATGAGTTTGAAGTTAGAAGGAAGAATTTCTCTAGGCTACCAGTGAACTTGGTCTGGCCATACAACATAAAGGTCGTTCCAGATCGGGTTGAAGAAGATGGAAATATGATTCAGGGCCATAACTTTGAAGCTGTGAAGGATAGGCCAATTGGAGAAGTGGATTGGCTAGAGGAAGAGAAGACATAATTAGAACATATCATGACTCTAGTAATTAGGTACACCAAGCTATGGCTCAAGCACAAGATGTTGGAGTTGGAGAGTGAGGGTGTGCAATGCACCTATGATTTAACGGGGGACCTGGAGTCTCACTTCACTTCTGAGGAATCACCTAAACATCACCCCAAAGGTAAAACCAAGGTGGGCTCTTCTTTCAAGATTAAAATTAAAGATGTTCAGGCAGAGGAGGTAGGAGAGGCAAGGAAGCAAAGAAAGCCTATAACCAAGAAAAGGAAGCATGTCTTAAATAGGAGAAAGAAGAGAGGGATGCCAGTGTCCCCTTACCCAAGAAAAGGAGAATTGTAAGGTTTTCACAAAAAGAGAAGGAAACTTCTAAGGCAGATGAAGAATTTAACCCTTTAGTGGTAGAGGTGGAGAGCTTGGGAGAAAAGATAGAGGTATATACCAGGAGATCAAGGACTCCATCTCCCAAGGATGGTGCAATAAAAGGGGAGTGTTCCCATGAATGCTCCTATCACTAAGCATGAGGATGTCCCTCCTTCTCATGAGACTGAAAATGTGCCAGATGAATCAAAGGATGTTGAGGATCTGCAGGATCAGGGAGAGGAGGAATTCCAAGAGGGAGAACTCTATAATGCTGAGGCAGAAATGGAGAAAGTTTTATAGTCTCCTTTGGTGGCTTATGAGGATTCACCTACAGGGGTTCAAGAGGATAGACCTCCTCAGAAAGAGGAAATTCCAGCTAGGATTCCCTCACCAGTGCATGTAAAATGGGAGCACGATAAAGGAAAGGGGGATACAGTTGAGGAAATTCTTGAGAAGAAAATTTTGGATGAAGATGTGCCCAATGTTCAAAAATATGCGATGGGACAAGATAATGTATAGTAAAATCCCACAGTCCCAGGATGGTTGGGCAAGGAGTTGAAGAGTAAACAAATTTTTGTGGATGATACACCTCCCAATTGTGATGAATTATTGGTGAATATAGGAAAGGAAAAAATAAAAAAGAAAGCCAGGGTTATTTCCAAAATTGAGAGAGATGAGGAAAATAATAGAGTGGTCCACATTGCTACACCTACTCCTGACAAAAATAAGGATAATTTGACTGGTAATGATTACAATGTGCAAACATTCAACCTAGGGCATGCTCCCATGGAACAAGATATTGAAGAATATGAGGGCTCTAGTGTTGTAATCCTTGGTAGATTAAGGAAGGAGGTGCAGATCAAGCAAGAATTGAAGAAGGAAAATGAAAAACTTAAAAGATATCTGCAAGATTTGATGCAACCCTTGTAATCCATTAGTTCCTCATCATCTGTTGCAGGCTTCCTATCACAAGAAATAATTACTGAGTTAGAAAGGATGAAGGTCACTACCCATGTTACAAGGAGCTAGTTATAGGGAGTGCAAACTTAGGGAGACAATTCCATCAAGGATATTCTTTTAGCCAGTAGGGATGCTATGAGGTCAATATACTAGTTAAACAATGTATTGGCCCAAGATAGGGAAGATATGGATCTTTTTCTGCAAAAGACTAGAACCATCATGGGCTACACCAAAGAGAAGCTGGTTGGGGATGGAATTATTTCTTCTTCCAAAGTAACAGAACCCTGGGAATGGTTTGAGGTTTTGCAAATAAGGAAAAGGGTTTTAAAGAAGGTACATAAGCAAGGGAAGTAGATTCAGGAGGCCTTGACTGAAATTTACAACAAATGCATCTCCTTCTTCGAGGTTATGACAGGGAGAAAAAGGTTTGTGCAGAAGCATCTGAGCCTAGAGCAATTGAGAAAATGGTGGCGAGAGGTGTATTCTCCAGTCAATGAGGACCAGGTCACCGAACACTTGTTGGATGATGCAACCATATACATTGCGGTAATTGATAAATACAGGATCCTGAAGGTGGACTGGGATATGTTAGAAACCAAGATCATCTGCATGCAAATGGATACCTGTCACATGCCAAAGATATTCAAAACCAAACAAGAAGTTATGTAAACCTCAAAGTGTAAAATGCATTATTAGAATATCAAATTATTACAAAGAGATCAATCCTTATGAAGGAGATCAAGAAACCCTAAAAGGGAAACCCTAAATGAAACCCTAGTGTGCACACTTAATAATTAATAAATAATTATTAATGTGCTCAAGTTTAGCTTAAGCAACTAAAGGAATAAGTGACTTAATTAATTAACCAGTATGATATAATTAATTAAGCATATTAACTTATTACTCTAATAGGATAAGGTGGTAAAATAATCAAGGGACGACATTAAGTCCATTGAAAGGAGAAAAAAGGTGTTAGTTATGCCACCTATTTCTGACTTGGAGAAAATATTTTTGATGATACAAGATAGGGAAAATCAAGATAAAGACAAAGGGTAGGGCAGTTAATTCAACACCTCATCAGGATTTGTGCTTCCCTATTATTCTTCCTCTTCCTTTACATGAATTGGACTAGGTTATGCTAGAGATCCCAGGCCGACCTGGATGAAATTGGTGCATTTAATGCACATTTCATTTTATTTTTGAATTCCTCTTGGCCGACCTATTTTTGGCCATTTGTTATTGTAAACTGAATTGCGCCGACATGTCTTGGAGGGTTTTCTATAAATTTTGCATTCTGCCTCATTTGTGGGGGTTAGACGATTTTTTATATTGGAGAGAATTGAGATAAAAGCAAGAGCTAGAGTTAGGATTTAGTTTTATCTTTCAAGCAAGTTCTGTAATAGAATATTGGAATTGTTGCCACTTTGGATGATTTAATACAAGTAAATACATTGTGATTTGGTGCCTTCCTTGTGTTAAGTTTTATTTGGCATGGTTCTTGATATTCTATCTTTAAAATTTCTTAATTTTATTTGATGCATGTTTGATGATTTAATGGTGTTTAGGGTTTTATGCTTGAAGTGTTTGCAGCAATCTCTGGTCCATACTTTTTGCAACTAGTTGACTATTAGTTGTTTTGCAAAGTTAGCCTGGACTTTAATATTCATTGTGCTCAGTTTGATTGTGGATGTTTGTTCATTTCAAATTGTGATAGGGTTATTTTGAATGAATGTTCATAATCTGAAAATATTTAACACTTTAGAAGATTGCACTATTTCTGTAAGATTACAGATTTATCTAGGTTAAACAGGAATTAGTTTCTAAGGTATTGGTCCATTTTGAGCATTTTATCATTTACATTGTTAATATTAGGGTTAGAATCAATCTTAAAACTCTCTTTAAAACCCTTATCTTTTGTTATTTCCTTGATTACTTGGGTTAGACTCAAGATTTGATGTATCGCCATATTGCTAGATCTGCTAAATTCGAGTCCAACATTTGCTTGTAGTAAGGTTTATTTGTGATTACCAACATTTCACATTTTATCACTGAGTTGTTTTATTTGCATTATCAACACCTGATATTAGAGACCTTGGGGTTATCTCTTTGTTCATAGAGATTTACCTTTCAAGAGAGATAGGATATCATATTTTGTCTAAGTTGTTGTTGTGCAGAAAACACCATCAACACCTATTTTTTAGATAGAGTCACCACCTCGTTTGACAGAGGATTGAACTTCAAGCAATATGAAGCTCCTTTAATGATAGATTTTATTTTAGGTCTCCTCCAACAACAAAGTCACATAAATTCTTTAAAATTTATGCACCAAAATCACTTCTAGGTTTGAAAACTTCTCAATATATGAATCATATTTTCAGATTCACCAACTTCTTGACTCCATAATAGTCTACAACTAGGATTCCTATATTTATAAATTTCTCAAAGTTCTCCCCAATGGAGTTGCCATTTTATTGGTGACTCAGATGGGTAAATAGGAATCCAAAATTGTCAAATTCTATTTTTTAATACTTCAAGGAATCTTAAGGCAAGATGATCTTCTATTTATAAATTTCTTAGAGTTCTCCTCAATGGAGTCCCCATTTTTTTGGTTGTTTTTTTATGGGGAACCACCTAAACTTTCAAGTCCTCTAAAAGGGTAGCCAACCTTTTATACTCAAGAATAATAAAAGTTGGTGGCCAACTAATGAGTAAGGATTTATAGGTCTTTACTCCTACTCTTTAGGCTCTATGGGACCTAGGAGGGTATTCCTATTCATGTTCATTTGATGTCAAATTTATCAAGAACACTTCTATACATAGATTAATTCTTACCGAATGCAGATAAATTTAATTTATTAAAGACTTGGCTAATATTTGAATAAATTAACATCTACTACTAGGAATTAGGTATTAATTTAGATCCGTTCATTGTGATTGAAAGTTTTAATACTTTGGTTCTCATTTCAAACTAATAGCCAGGCACACCCATAACCACTCACTCTTAATATTTACTTAACAAATAGAATAGTGCTTCATTAATTGGGACAATGGAGTCAGATATACAATAATGCGTAATATACAAGCTACTTGATTCAAATATTGGTGGACTATTTCCATAGTAATTTGCAATATAAAAATTCACAATTCTTGAAATAGAACTTCTTACAAAATCCTATGCAATTTCTTACAAATCTACAACCCTCTTTTAGCATTTAATCCACTCTTTGAGCTAAAGAAATAAAAAGAGGCATACATTCAATCAAACTACTGAAGATAAACGAGAATACCCTTGATATTTTTATTTATAACTTGGAAAAAGGTACACAGGAGAGTATATGTCTCAGAACTAAGATTTGTTTCACTATTAGTAATTTCTATGAAACTAATTTTAAGACTATCACATATAAGACTCATACCCAAGACAATGTACTATTTTATTCGTATTTATATTCCATAGTATGCTCCTTCCTAAGCCGAGCTTCTACCTAAGCTATAATATGAATTCAAAATTGAACCCTTGTAATTAGCCTTAAAATCCCTTTTATAGAGTAAGGAAGCAAAAATCACCGGGCTAAATTATAGTCACATTTAGTCAAATTTCACTTTAATTTCACCAGTCTTCAAAATATTCCCCAGGTAGTTGTAAATCATCATTTACAGCATAGGGGGAAACAAAATATCCAAAACCGTTTGTCAGGGAATCCCACTAGCCTTCCAAAAGGCACCACAACACAACATCAATATTTGTACATTCACGTCAACCACTAGGAGTCACCATCAACCCAAAAAGCAAAAAACAACAAGAACCTAGATCACACACACCAGCCCAAAGAAACATGTTAGCACAAAGGAAAAAACATTTGAGCAAAAACTCAGGAGGGGAGAGGGGTTCTGTTCTACCTAGCTAGTAGAATAATAATTCCCCCTCGGTTTCCTTATTGAAATTGGAGTGGCCATCACCACCTCATCCTTGGATTTAGTCAAATCATTCAAGGCTGTGAGATAATGGCAATAGCTCGAGTCAGTTTCATCTCCACTATCAAATGGATCATCCAAGACTTCGAAGGGAGATTGATTATGTCCCATAAAATCTCAATGATACTTATTTTTCCTTCCAACCTCTCTCTCAGGCCTTTGAGCCTTATTTTCCTTTCATTTGACCAACTCCTCAAATAAAATTCAACTCCTTAAATGATATGCATGCTTTAGAGTAGCACATACATACTTCCTTTCATCTCTCGCCTTATTCTTCGGTGTTATAGGAACTTCAGGCACATCCTGGTCCTCTTTGGGCTCATCATTCTAAGACTCAAGAAGCCTCCAACACCTATGCCCTGGGCAGATAGAAATGCTCACCTTACCCATTGTTTGATGTAACAATTCATAGAAAGACTACCCTCCCATATAGAACAAAAAGCTCAAATTGTCCAACTACTCAAAAAAATTCATGCACTTACTCCTAGACTCTCAATTATCATATACAACAAATGGTGAGAATAAAAAGTAAGGAGTCACCAATAAATAGGCTAGCTGCAACATGAACTCATTAGCATTCCAAGGAAGCTCGCACAAGAGAGACATCAACCAGTTGCCTTGATTTAGAATCTGAGTCGTTGATTATACACCATAACAAATCAATGGGAAATTAGCTAGAATGGTTAATTATGACAAATAATTTTGCATGTGTTAGATACCTTTTCCCAATCAGATGTCCCAAGTGGATAAACACCCACTCTATCTGCACCATTAATCATGTACTTATCTTGATAAAACTTGTAATATCACATTTACCCGTTCACCTGTGGGAATTAAATTGCTTACAAATCACCACCACAAGATAGCGGTAAGCGATCATGATTGATCCTTAGAGTATCAACCCATACTCTATATTGCCTCAAATTCTTTATCCTATGTGTACCAGCACCTGATAGAAAAGATGACTGCAACCACGAGCATCTCCCAAATCTTGAATGCATGTCAAGGGCTTTGTTAAAATTTGGAAATGTTCTAAATCTTAATGTAGTTTTGGCCAAATTTTGAGCAAAATTTATTCTTCGCTAAATTTTATCAAACCCTCCTGAAAAAATCCATGTGGTAGTTGCTTGCTTGCCTGCTGAAACATTTATGCACATGCCAAAATAGTTAGCTTTTAAAACTGGGCCATAACTAGGTCAACAAGTCTTGACCTTTGAGAGACAAAAACTTCAAGCTCAAGGATTATTGAGGAAGGATTTTAGGCACACAAAACCTCATAACAATAGAAATGGATAAACCCTAAGCTCAAAGGACATACACATCAAATTTTTTTTGTAGGATGACTAATGGAACCAAAAAAAAAATTAAAGGGTTTCATCAGATGGTATGTAACCATTTACTTTATAGCAGTATTTATAATCATTATTTCTTAAGTATGATATGCATGCACCAACATGTATTGATTTGGTATAACAAAGGGGGTGCACAAAAATGTTATATAAGTTTGTTGAAGTGGTTCACAAAGTGTTACTTGTTCTCTTTAAGATTCACCCTATTCTAGAGTTGATGCTTTGACTGCTTTCTTACTTGTTGAGATGACTTTTCATGGTGAGTTGGTTGTGCCAAGTGGTTTGATGTGTGTGCAAAATTTGAAGATAGATTTCAAAAATGATAGCTCCTAGATATCTCTTAGTGTGAACCACATAAGTTTTCTTTCTATGGAAAATGTGCTTGAGGCCGACTACATTGTAATATTGTATATCTTATAATTCATGTTTGTAGCCAACTTGGTGAAACTTTTTGAAGAGTGCAAATGGTATAAATAGAAGATCAATTTTTTTTGAGAAAGAGTGAAGATTTTGTAAATATTTTTGAGAAAACAATTCTTGAATAGTATTCCACAAGATATCTTTTGATGATGAAATTTTCCAAAGATCAGTTTTGAGAGATCAACAATAAATGTGAAGACTACGAAGAAGAATATGAGTCTGTAAATGAGTAAGTTTTCTAAAGGAAGTGAGTTATATAAGAAACATATATTTTTAAAGCAATTGTATTGACAAGGTGGTGAGCCAAAGGTAACCAAAGTATTGAAATAATCCATTTGTATCTTGAGGTAGTGAACCTTTGTTGTGAAAAATGTATTGAGTATGGAGTAGTGAACTTACTTTGGTTAAGGACCATAAAATTCATGTTGTAAAAACTAATATATTTGTGCGGATGGATCTGGATAGTAGATCCAAGCATCTTGCTCATCGTGGTTTTCCCTTGTTGAGTTTTCCATATAAATTTGGTGTTATGGTGTGTGTATTTTGTATTCTTCTGCTCATCATGTTTTAATTGGTTATTTTCTATTGAAATAAAGAAATTGTTTAAGTATTGATTCACCCCCTTCTCAGTACTAGTGTTTGTTCAACAATAGTAACAAGACAAGGAAATAACACTGAAAATGTTAATCACAACACAACAAAAGATGAAACCTCTATGGATGAGGAGGCCTTCCACCCTACTAAGAAAGAACATGACCATATAGTGGAAGAAATAAGACAAGTGGTCACAAAACATTGAGAGGAGGAAATATACCAATATTTCTCTAACCAAGAAGTAGGAATCCTCAAGTAGCTAATAAAAATGTATAAACAATTCAAGCTACTAAGAAAACTCTAACAATTCTATAAACATTGGAATAAAAAAGGAAAACTATTGTAGATTATAACTATGAATAAAGAGGATAGACAATGGAAAAATTGACTAGTCATGATCACAGTAAATATAGATGATAAAAAGATAAGAAATGTAATGGTAGACCTAGGAGCTGATATCAATATGTTACCAAAATGGGTATGAGAATAGATAGGAAAACCAAACCTCCAAAAAACACCATACAACATAAGCCTAGTAGATGGAACTAGAATAAAAATATTAGGTACATGGAATCAAGTTGAAGTTAATGTAAAAGGGGTAAAATAAATAGTGGAATTTGAGCTAGTTGCGATTAAAGAAACCTATGACTCATTTAATTCCCTCCTAGGACTGAGATAGTTTGTGAACATCAATACAATTGTACTCTCTCAAAGAGGAGATATCATTTACTAATACAAATAGGATAGTCCATATCCCCCTAGGAAAAAACCCAAATGAAACATACATAGAGGAGATAAAGACAAAGGAGTATAATGACTCTGACGATAAAAACCTATATACAATTTTGAAGCTACCAAATGACAAGCTAGAAAATCCAATTCAGAAGGGAAAATTGGAATTGAGATTACCACATATATAACATAGATAATGAGGAAATGCTAAATGCTTAGATGTAGGAAAAATTGGAACTCCATTCCAAGATAATTATCATCTTTCACAACATCTTTACAATTAGGAAATCACTAGAGAATGCTTTACATTCTACCACATTTATAGATAATGCAGTTTACAACAGTTGTGGAAAAATAGAAGACAATACAAAACCTATATTTTAAAACACACCATATAAAATTGCCTAAATATTTAGGAATTGGGGATTACTATCATTCCTCAAACTGATAGAAATGAGTTTTCAAACTGAGGAAAAAATATTGGACATATTGAAACACACACTTATTTGTAACACTGCATACTAGTGAAATACACAAAATGACCATTTGAAACATTGGGAAATATTCAAAATATGGATCAAAACTAGGTACCTACTAGAACAAGGGAAATACAAGGAAATAAAAAAATATAATATGTAGATCCCACTAGAGGAACACATTACTATTTGCATAAACATACAAAAAACAGCAATAAATATGAAAACTTACTATAAATATAATTATTTTACTAGACACTCACATCAATAGCACAAACTTGGTAAATCAACCAAGAACAAAGAGGGGAAACCAATAATTGGGAAGAACAAATAAAAGACTTTATTCATACCTTTTCATTTTACAATGAACATAAACATACATAACACACTAATCAAAATGAAGATCATATTTATATTGGAAGAAGTTCAAGAAGCAATGGTACCAAAATCTTGCAAACTATGTCCTCAATCAGAAGGCATATGTAAATATATAGAATGGCTTGATAAAGAGATTACATTATCAACAAAAAATATTGCATAACAAAGAAGGATGGTAAGGATGTTAATTATATAGACATAGAAGCTCAACAAGGGGAAAGAGAGCTCGAATTTCCTACCGAGGCCAAGCAAAAGTACTTTAAACAACCCATTAAACTAAAAGAAGAAAATATTACTAAAGAAGGGGTTCCCAAATTGACCAAGATAGGAAATTACTGGGATGACAAAGTGGTGGTGCAAGTTGGAGAAATGCTATCTGAATTTGAAGAAAATTTTCCTAGAAATTTTATAGACTTAAAAGGTATAATAGAAGAATTATGAGTAATGAAAATACAGTTGAAAGAGGGAGCTAAACCAGTAAAGAAAAGGCCTACCAATTAAACCTCAATATGAAGAAGAAGGTCAAACCAAAATTAGACAAAATGTTAGAGGTTGTGATAGTCAAACCAATAGAATATGTAGAGTGGATAAGTCCCATGGTAATATAAATAAAAAAGATAGGTGAAATAAATATTTTCATTGACTTTAGAGAACTAAATAAAGCATATGTCCATGACCCTTTTCCAACACCATTTATGGATGAAATTTTTGAGTCATTAGAAGGAAGGGAAATATACTCCTTTATTGATAAATTTTCAGGATATCACCAAGTGAGAATAAGTGAATAAGACCAGCCCAAAATGAAATTTGCAATAGAATGGGTGTCCTACATGTATACAGTGATGTCGTTTGGCCTAAAGAATGTACTTGCAATATTCAACAAGATTATGATAAATTATTTCAAAGACTTTATACATGAATTCTTGGAGGTATATTTAGACGATTAGATAGTTTATGGATTGGTCAAATACCACATCCAAGTGCTTAGGATGATGCTTACTAGATGTTGAAGCATGCAAATTACTCTAAATTTGAAAAAAATATGTATTTGTGATCCCATATGGCACATTATTAGGTCATATCATATGCAAAGAAGGGTTGCTAGTAGACCCTATGAAGGTTTCATTAATAATTACACTACCACCAAAAAAAAATCAAAGTAAAAAATATCACCACGTGTTTATAATAGGGTATCTCAGAATCACCACACCTATGAAAGAACTAATCAAAACTAAATTCAATAGAAGTGTTGAATGGATCAAGGAATGTTAGCAAGAATTTGACACACTAAAAAATAAAATTATAGAAGCACCAATACTCATATTACTAGATTGGACCACATCCATCCATGTCCATGTAGATGCCTCAAGAATTTCTATAGGAGAAATATTAGCTCAACCTAAGGGAAATAAAGACAACCCTATAGAATTTGTTAGTAGAAAACTCTCTAAGGCATAAAAGAACTATACCACCACTGAAATAGAAGCAATAGCTATGGTCTATTCACTACAAAATTTGACATTATCTAATATAAACACCATTTACATTCTCCATAGACCATGAGCCACTAAAATACCTACTCAATAGACCTATCATACAAGGGAGAATATTTCAGTGTCTACTTATATTTTACGAATTTTATTTCAAGACAATGGTGAAATTGGGAAAACATAATCAAGGACCAAACTACTTATCCAAGACAGAAACAAGAGAACAAATAAAAGACTAGCCAGAAGATCTACCTAGAACACACTTATTTTGACTAAATGCGGTATCAGAGGAACTCTATGACATTTCTATACTAATATCTAAACCACAAGTCGAATAATCACTTGTGTGGAAGTCCCTACCATACACACTAATATAAGGAGAGTTATATCACATAGGAAAATATGAAATAATAAGAAGAGTGATATTTGAACATGAAATAGAAACTATCCTAAAAGAAACCTATGAAGGAATATTAGGGTGTCATAATGTGGAGAGGAAACAACAAAAAGAGTTAAATTAGTTGGATTATATTGGCCAACACTACATATATGTGCGAAAGAATACACTATGAATTGTGACATATGTCAAAGGGTGAGAGAACCTACTACAAGAGATGAGATGCCATTAAAACCAGCCCTAGCATAAATCCTATTTAAAAAATGTTCTATAAACTTTATAGGACCAATTGATCCACTAGATAAACACTCTAAGGAAAGATTTATCATCACTGGAGTGGAATACTTAACAAAATGGGTAGAGGTAGAACCCACCACAAATTGTATTATAAATATTATTGCAAGATTCCTTAATAAAAATATAATCAACAGATATGGATGCCCACTAACAATAGTAAGTGATCAAGGGAAGCATGCCATTAATAAAGTAATTAGAAAGCTATTTCAAAATTTCATTATTACACACAATAGGATCTCACCATAACACCCACAGAAAAATGGAGCAAGTGAGGCTTTAAATAAGATCATTGGCATAACACTTTCAAAAGTGTATGAAGGTAATAGAATAGATTGGGAAATTAAGATACTTGTGGTACTTTGGGCCTATGACACAACATACAAGAGGACTAATATGATTACACCATTTCAACTACTCTATGTAATAGATACAGTAGTACCCATGAACTTAATAATCCCCAATCTATGTACCACACTAACTTTGTGGTTGGACGATGATAAATCCTTAGCACAAAGAATGAAAGAACTGGAAAAAAGAACAAGGATAGATTCATTCTAGTATATAATCAAAAGGTAGAGTGACAAAGACAAAGGTCTTGGCATGAAAATGACCTCCACACAAAAAAAATCAAGTAGGGGACCTAGTATTACTTTATGATAGTAAATTTAAAATAAAGGAAAATTAAAGGTGAGACAGATAGGACCATACTCCATTTATAAAATCATGGACTCAGGGGTAGTGAGATTAAAGAGATTAGATGACAATAACATCACAAGGTATGTGAATAGTGCAAGAATTAAAAACTACCATCTACCCAATGGATAAAACCATAAATCTTGAAAAGATACAAGTTGTATACTATGTATCATATGTAACATATAATTATAATTAAACCATTAGCAGACACGAAACTTCAAATGGTTACAAATAATTGTGAAACCTAATGGGAAAGTGATATCAATGCGTTTGTCAAACACAAGTCTATTTAAGCCCCGTAGCTCGACTCAATTCACTTCACATTAAAAATACTTGTGATAACTTGAGCTCTACTAAAATATCCTAAATAATTCATAAGCAATGGTAACCTTGACTTTGGTGAACATAACCGAGAAACCCTGGCCCAAATACAAGAAGTATCCATTCAAATCCATGGAGATCTATTAAGATGAGGTGTTCTTAAGTGTTCCAATAGATATGGTATACACAGAGGATATAAGGAAATACATCCATGAATTGATAGCTGAAATAGACCATACGAAGTTTGAGGAGCTAAGATAAACCCTACTCACCACAGACCAAAGTTCATATCTACCACAATATCAAGAGGTGAGACAAAAGCACCTCAACAAATGAAAGGATTACCTAGTTTCTGTGAGGATAACAATTATGTTATATTAGTCTTAAGCAGAGTCCATGATGAATTTATTTATCTAGACAAAACATACCACATCACAAGAGAGACAATCCACATGGCAATGAGACTAAGAATGGTTGGAGAAGTTTCAAAAAACAAGGCAGTTAAAAATGATGTGATTAGATAGCTCACGGGTGCAACACTAGATTGGCATAGCCTCAACTTTTAACTATTACAAACCCTAGAGTGTAGTACACAACCATGGGTATCATATATATGATCTAATATGTGAATTGAGAGGATTCCACCACCGCCACAAGAATTCATACCACATACCAAATGACGGTGGAAGAGATATTTTGAACTCTATGAATGAATTCAAGATCAACTAATGTAGAATTTGCAGAAGATAAAGAACTCACACTATAACTTCTGCTACAAAACTGTGACAACCAAGGCCATACACCAAAAACAACCACAATTTTTTTTCTTAAAATTTTATTTATTTTATTAATGTTTGATATTCTTAATTGAATACTCAAGATTCCACAATAACCAATTTGGTCTCTTTTGTCCTCTAGGCTTCCTTTTTTTTAAAGAACATTTCATAAACATGATACTATGAACCATGCCTCCATCCTTCACAAAATGGGTAACTAATGGTCATATGAGCCAAATAAAGAAAACAATAAAAATATATATGCTTTGGCCAGATGCTTTCACTCAATAAGACCAATCCAAGTCTCGACTCACCTACATAAAAATCACAACATGCCAAAAATATTGACTGAGGGTTTTTCTGTAAGTCTAGAATATCTTTTACCCTTCATTTAATTTTGAGAAACTGAGTAGGTACAAGACCACCAAGGATTTTGAAACACTAAAAGACCTTGTACCATTCCTTTGGTTTTGAGCATCTTTCCAGGTACAAGTCCAATCCTCCCCAAGGATTCTTCTGAGAATCATGAGACTACCGTATTTTATCTTGATACTTATATTAAAGATTTCTTCATTACCTTAATCAAAGGACTCTCTGGAATTATTAAATATTGTATTCTTAATCAAGTTATTATAAGATTTCTTAGACATGCCCTAAGCCCCATCCCCAAACACCTGAGTACTAGTAACTTTCTTCGTTTCCAAAAATTCCTACATACCCTACTTCCAAACAAGATCAAGACGTAAAATCTATAGTTCTATTTTCTACTCTAAGTTTGGTGTGAATTGTTGTGTGGGTAATTAGCCCTTTCTAGGGCCCCTTTTCCCCATAGAGTTTCTCTGTGACTGCTACCCACAAAGGGAAGAAATAACTATAAGTAAATAGTCACAATGACTATTACTTGTTTCCTAAACTCAACTAACTATTTATCCTTGACAATTATGCCATTTTTGTAGTTGTGTTAGGCAATAGATGTAGTATCTCAAAGTGTGATGACACTACCCATAAATGTTAGCCAAAGACATCGTAGATAACAAATGCTACTAGTTTTAGTTTATAGTTTCTTATTTAAGATTTTATATCTAAAATAAATAAAATAAAGATCATACTAAATTCTTGAATATAAATGCTAAATATTTTTGCAAAATAAATTTAGCTAATACTGATTATTTTGAAAATAAAGACTAATTACCTTTCCATAGATGACCTTGTCTAATTCTGATTGCCTATGAAATCCAATTTATTTTGGAAGTAAGTAAAACAAATATTAATTTCTTGAAAAACACATTCTAATTCTTTTGTAATATAATTTAACACTAATTATTTTAACTAATACTACTTACTTTGAAGTAAACTATACTAATGAATTGAAAATTATTTTTCTAATAGAAACTATCTTTTAACAATTCCCTAATCATTATATCTACACTCATTTCTTGAAAATTACTTTTGAAATATTTAACTAATATTATTTCCTTTTGAAAAAAATAATCTTGAACTATGCTAACTACTTTTGCATTGTAAAATTACCCAATCCTAATTTTCTTTGAAAAATAATCATACTAGCTATTGTAAGAGAATTTTTTGTAAGATTATTTAACTAATACTAATTTCCTTTGAAATTTAACTATACTAATTTCTTAAAATTTATTTTGTAAATATAATTAAAATTAACTATGCTAATGCTTGAAAGATTTTGATTAGAGGTAAAACAGGTTTTGAAGGGGCCCTAAAACCCTTCACAAAAAAGAATGTTGCTTCAAAATAAAAGCATGAAAATTAGCAAGCAACCAACAAGCAATAAACTAAAAGAAAAACAACTACGAAAAAAGAGAAGCAAAAACAACTACATATTCTTTAAAATATCAGCCATCTCCATATCATTGTCGTTAATATTCTAATGCACTTCAATCACCTTAGTGATCTCCTTAGAAGGAATCCCAACATTCAACTTAGTTTTATTGCGAGGCCTAGTACATGGACCCTTATCACTTACCACTTTAATCAAATGTTCCTTAGCCTTGCATTGAAAACCAACATAGAATAAAAAGAGAGAGAGAGAAAGGGGAGGGGTAAATGAGTTTTCACATGGTCCAAGACACAATGATGGCACAAGAATGACAAAAAACTCAATTTTGAAAGATCAAAAATGAAAAAAGAAACCACAAAAATGTAAGAAAGGTATAAACATTATGACCGGCCAAATTTTTTAGATAATTGCAATCGAGAATGAGTCATAATCCTATATATATGATTTATAGAAATTGTTTGCTACTGTGTGGGATTTCCTAACTGAGGCCATTGAGGTCGAGCTTGCATGGTCATGTTCTCTTTTTCATGTGAGATATTATTTTTGGATTGGGTGTTTGGATGCATGTGTGTGTGGTAGGGTGGGATTTTTGTGCTTCTAAGGTGGGTATTGATGTTGGATGTTCTCTCTTTTTTTTTTGGTGGCTATTTCTTTCTCCTATCTTGGGCGAGCTATGTGTGGGTGTTTTTTGTGTGCCTTGAAGGTTGCATTGGGTTGGGAGCTTGGAGGAAACATTTTGGTGTTTTTTTTTGCTTGGGGTTTTCTTCATTTTATGTAGTGTGTGGGGTCTCTTTGTTACTTGTGTGGTTCTTTTTGTGGCCTTTTTGGGTTCCATGTGTGGTGTTATTCCCTCTCTTTCATGGTTTCTCTCATTTGCAAACCCACCTTGGGTCTTCTAGTGACCGTGCTTTGGTGTGGGGTGAGGTTTGACTGGGGCTTTGTGTGGTGATTTTTATGGCAACGAATGTGCCTTTGGTTGAGGTGTTAGGGGATGCAGCTATGGTAGAGATTGGTGATGAGATTTATAATTTTTCTTCTCCTAGTGTTGGTTTGGTTAGAACTGGTTCCTTTACATCACATAAGATAAATGGGTGCTTGGAGAGGGTTCAAACTTGACTGGTATTGGTGATTCAATCAGAGGCAGTGGTTGATGATTTTGAATATTATGGTAAGCATGTTATGATATGAAATTTTATGGGGATGAGGGTTTCTATTCCATTCCTTGATACCTAGATTTATAAGACATGGAATCCAGAGGGTGGCTTCAATATTTTGTTGGTTGCAAACAACTTCTTTTTGGTTGATTTCTTGTGTATTTTATACTGGAACAACGCATTTGAAGGTGGGCCTTATTTTTATAACCAAGTTGAACTTTTCATAAAACCATGGCATGTTGGCTTCAATTCAATGGAATATTTTCCATCCAAGGTCCTAGTTTGGGTTCGCCTTCCTCGACTACCACTTGAATGTTGGAGAAGCGATATACTATAATTGATTTCTTTATTGTTGGGAAAACCTATTGTTCCTTCTCAACAAACTTTGGATAATAGGATTTTCCCTTATGCATGGGTATGTGTTGAGATTGGTTTGAGTCAGCCTTTTATAGATTTTATTGATTTGACTATTGGTTCTAGCTCCTGACTCAGTTGTTGGATTATGAGACTCTTCCTTTCTAGTGCCATTTGTGCCATGAGTATGGTCATCTTCAATTGAGGTGTCCTCATGCTTCTGGTGTTGGTGGTGCAAGTAATGTGAATTTTCAATCTAATCCAAGGGTGGAAAATGGTAATGCTCACATGTAGGGGGTGGTAGTAGATAAATATGGTTTTGTTCCAATCAAGTCTCATAGTCGTGGTCAAGGTCAAAAGTGATCCTTCAAGGATAGGCAGGAGGGGGAAAATTTCAATAGATTTGAGGCTTTGGATGAGTTAGTCCAAGAGGAAGGGTTCTCAATGGACATGTAGTTGGAATTTGGTGCTTATGCTAAAGAGTTTCTTGATGTACAACCTTTTGATATTTCTAGGATGGATCAACTTTGTGTTCTAGGTCCTCAGTTGGATTCTATTTTTCCTCCTTCATCTTCAGTTATGGGTGAGGAAGGTGGGGGATTTTTAGATTCTAGGGGTTCCTCGAGTGTGGGTGGATTTATCTCAGGGTGTGAGGTGGTTTTGATTTAGGTAAAAATAAGTCTTCTTCCTCTACCTTGGGTTTGTAGCAAAAAACTTTCAACAAGGGGGTTTCTAAGAAACCTTCTAAGGTTGGTCGTAAGAAGGACCAAGAAAAGGTGAAGCTAGTTAGTGAGACAATGGTAGAGGTTGGTTTAGTGAGGACTATTGATGCTAACTTCTCCCAACCTCAATGATGATTGTGATTTCTTGGAATGTGAGGGGTATGAATAGAATCCATTGATAAAAGGCTATTCGGGATCTGGTTCATGTTCATTCTCCTGATGTGGTTTTCCTTTAGGAACTAAGTTATTGATTGATTCTATGTTGTGTGTGGCTTTAAATATTTGGGGTCATGGTCAATGTCTATGTGTGGGAGTGCTTGGATCTCTAGTGGAGAGGCATGTTTATGGGATCCTCAAAATTTTAGTCCAATTTGGTGGCTCTCTTGCAAGGGCTCAATTATTTGTGTTGCTTCCCATCTTGAGTCAAGGTAAAATGTTATTTTCTTTAATATTAATGCTCTGATTAACTTTCAAGGTAAATCTCGGCCATAGTATTATGTTATATATGTGAGGTATCTAGATCTGTATTTTCCCTAGTTCTTGGATGGGGAATTTAATGTTGTTATTTCTTTAAAGGAGAAGAGGGGAGGTAGTGCTCGTTTGGATCCTTCCTCGGGGATCTTGTAGGATAATGTGGACCTTTTGAGGTTGGCTGATACTAAGCCAACTAATGGAGTCTTTACTTGGAGTAATAGGAGAAGTGGAGCTGTAGTGATTTCTGAAAGACTATATAGATTTTTGGTGTCCAATTTTTGGATGGGGGATAGGTGGATGACTAGCTCTGAGATTTTGGATGGTCGAGGTTTTGATCATTGGCCTATTAACCTCATAGTTGAGTTACCTTCATGTGGTGTTAATTATTCTTTTAAGTTCCAACTTATGTGGCTCAAGGACGTGTCTCTTCATGATCTACTTCTTGGATAGTGGTGTCTTGGGAAGTTGGCTTTGTGCACTACCATGTACTCTTTCTCCAAGAGGCTTCAGTATGTTAAATATAGGTTTTAACACTAGAATAGGAAATACTTTGGTAATCTATTTCATGCAAAATAGAAGGCTCATAATGGCTTGGACTTGATCACCAAGAAGATTCATGATAAGAGCCTCACTGAGGAGCTTGGGTTTTTAGATGTTGCAACTATGATGGAGGTTGAGGAATGGGAGTTAAGAGAATAAATTTTTTGGAAGAAAAAATATCGTATTGATTGGCTTTAGGCTAGTGATCAGAATACTTCTTTCTTCCAAAATTTTTTTAAGGATAGAAGAAAAGGTAATATTATTTTCTCTCTCTTGGTGCTAGATGGAGAGAAATTTTCCTCCTCTACTTCTAATTATGTTGAGTTTGTTTGGTTTTTCTCTTCTTTATTCACTGAGGATTCACCTTTGGTGGAGGAGGATGAAGCTAGGATTCTGGATTGTATTCCGCAGTTGGTCTCTAATGAAATGAATGAATCTTTTCTTCCTCCTATTACCTTGTTGGAGCTCTAGAATGTTGTGTTCCAAATAAAGAAAGGTAAAGATCCTGGGCCTGATGGATTCCCAGTTGAGTTTTTTTAGGAATTCTAGGAATTGGCTAAATTGGATCTCTTGGAGGTTGTTTAAGAATCCCTTATGAGTAAACAAATTCTGAAGTCTTTAAATGCAATTTTTTTAGCTCTCATTCCAAAGAAGGAATGGGATAACTCTCTAGATCTTTTAGGCCAATTTCTCTCTAGAATGTTGTTTACAAGATTATTACTAAGTTGATTGTTGAAAGGTTGAAGCCCTAGCTCAGTGGTTTAATCTTGGAGGAGAAAAGGGGTTTAGATCATGGATGGTGTTATTACTTTTTTTGAGACCATTCATTATATTAAGTCTTTCATGGAAAAATCTATGTTTATTAAGTTGGACATGGATAAAGCATATGATCGAGTTAAATGGAACTTTTTATTTAAGGTTCTTGGAGCTTTTGTCTTTATTGGTGACTAGATTGAATGGATCAAGAGTTGTGTTACTTCCTCCTCCTTTTCAATGCTAATTAATGATGTTCCCATAGAGTTGTTTGGTGCTTCCATAGGACTCAGACAAGGGGATCCTTTATCTCCCTACTTGTTCATCCTCCTTTTTGAAGGATTGAGGAGGTTTATTCATTCTCGAGTTGTGAGTGGAAGGATCCAGGTTTGGAGTTGGGGAAATGATATTGCCCCTTAGTTTTATCTTCACTTTTTGGATGATACTACTTTGATGGGTAGGATGAAGGTTGAGGAGGCTATTATATGGCATAATGTGTTGGATAGTTACTTGGCTACCTCTGGACAGCGTATTAATGAGGGGAAGTCCATCTACTTCTTCCATACTCCTAAGATTATCTAGAGGAGAATAGTTGGAATTCTTCATTTCCATATTGGTTTTCTCCCCTTTCTTTATCTTGGAATCCATCTTGCTATTCGTTCACTTCCTAAATGGTTTTGGTGGGATATTCTTGATAAGTTTCAAAGTTTGGTTAGTAATTGGACCTATAAGTGGCTTTCTTTGATAGGTAGAGTGACTCTTTTACAGTTGGTGGTTCAGGCTCTCCCTCTTTATAGATGATTTTTTCTCTCTACTCCTTCTAGCTTCATCAAGTAATTTGAAAGATTGTCTCGTTAGTTCTCGTGGTCTATAAATTTTCTTCATAGAAAGTGGAGTTTGGTTAAGTGGGATGTTATTTGTAGGTCGAAGCAAGAAGGTGTTCTTGACTTGCATCAACCTAATTTGAATGGGTAGGATTTACTAGCTAAATTGTATTAGCATTGGTGTTCACAACAACATCTACTATGGGATAAAATTATCACCTTCAAATATTTGAGTGTGGTGGAGAGCGTTGAGGTTGCTAGATTTAGCCTAGAGGGGAAGGGTTCTATGATTTGGGGGTCCCTCAAAAGGGATGCCGATCTTGTTAAGTAGGGGATTTTTTGGATTTGTAATGGTGGTCAGGAGGCACTTTTCTAGTATGATTCTTGGGATGGGAATCCTCCCATTTTGTATTCACATTCTCACTTGCAGGATTTGTTCCAATTTTTTTTGGATGCGGGTTGGTGCTACGTGGTCAATTTTAAATCTCAATAGACCATGGGTCATATTACTATGTATAGGTGGAAGGATCCTCTAGAGTGGCCTCTTGGTGGTAGGGTGGAGGATTTTCTAGAGATTGCTATGATTTTTTCAGATTGTGTTTGTAATTCTCTTCTTGTGAAAGATATGCTGGCTTAGGGTCCTAACTTGAAAGGAAAAATTTTAGTTTCCTTTGGTTATCGGGTTCTGGATAAGTAGTTATTTGGGAGCTCTGAGGTTTCTTGGTGGAAGCATGTTTGGAGTAATTTTTTTTGTCCTAAGTGTAATTTTTTCACTTGGTTAGTGGTTGAAGGAAAGTGTCTTACTTGAGAGAATATTTGGAAGTGGGGGTTCCTGGGCCCCTCCATGTGTGTTATGTGTGCGAAGCATGAGGAATTTTTACCACATCTTTCCTTTTAGTGTTCTTATGTGAAAGCTATTTGGCATCTATAGTGGAATCTCTGGAGCCTACCATGTAGGGCTCATCTCTCTTCTTTGGATGAATTTTGGAGGAGACATGGTCCTCTCCTGCTAAGACCTCTTTTCTTAGTATTTCTTGGGTCATTTTCCCTAGTTTTATTGTTTGGAATATTTGGCTAGAGCATAACAGGTGAATTTTATTAGATAAGAAGTTTCTTATTGGACAGTTGTGGATGATAATTCTAGGGGTTCTTTAGGAGACTTTGACTACAAAGTGTGATTTGTCGGTGTTGGTTGATCTTGGGGAATTGGGAGTGGTTAATGCTTTGGGCCTTGTTACAAGGGGTAGGAGAAATTTGAGCAGCATGTATCATGCTCATGGGCATGAGAGGGTTGCTCGAGGTGGTTTCTGGTGCCCTCTTGCTCTAGGGGAGCTAAAAATTAATATGGATGGGTCTTCTTGGGGAAATTTTGGGCATGTTGGAGTAGGTGGTATTGGTAGAGATAGCTTGGGAGTGGTGGTTTTCTTATTTTCTATCTATAGAGGTTTTCATACTAATAATCTCATGGAGGCATTTTCTATTCTTATGGTGGTTGAGAATGTGGTTGGCCTTTGATGGTGATAGATTATTTTCAAGTATGATTCTCAGGTTGTTATTGATATGCTTCATAAGTGTCATTTGGAGGATGTGAATCGGCAGCTGGTTGTGGTTGTCAAATAGATTGTTGAATTTTGTGTTCTACTTTAGAGTCCATTATTTTTCTCATGTTCCTCGAGAGTGGAATAAGGTGGTTGATGGTTTGGCTAGATGGTCTACTGAGAGGATGGGTTCTTGGTATGTTGATTATTGAGGAAACCTTCCTAGGGATATCACCCATGTTCTTGAGGAATGGGCTATGGAAGATATGAGGTGCTTCTTGGGTGTTAATTAATTATTTGTTCTATTTGGCCCCTTGGTGGGTTTGTTTCTCTAATCTTTTTAATGATTTTTTGATTCAATAAAGTTGTTACCCTCTTTTTATTATAAAAAAAATCCTATATATGATGAAATACATGTAGAAGCCTATTTAAATTAATATAAAAGAATGAATCTATATATAATTGAAAAAGAAAAAAATAAAAAATAAAAAATAGACAAAATAAAAATAATTATTAATGTGTTTGATTGTTAAACTTGAAAAAAATATTAAATTAATTATATGTTATACTCTATTATATATATAATATACACATACAAATGGAAATATGAGAATAAGTGAAATAAAGTATACAAAAACACGAAAATATAAGAATATACAACATACACAAGAACTAGAAATTAAAAAAATACTATCATGTCATATATACAAGAAAATGAGGGGAACCCATAGCCATATCAACTACCATGTCATATATACACAAGAGAAAGAGGGGAATTCATAGCCATGCCATCAACTTGCTTGTAGATGTAGTGCCCCTCCAAGACTCACCATGTCTGGTATTTGGTTTATCTAATTAATATGGGGTGATTTGTGCTTTAATTGATTATTATATTAAATAAAGTCATCAAAGTTAAAAGTATTTTGATAATTAAAATGAATGCTTTAATATGTTGTGGTTTCGATAAATAAAAATATTATTAAGGATTTATTTGATTTAAATCAATTAAAATTTATGGTTTAAAAATAAATATTTAAATAAGTATATTAAACTATGATATTGTGAAAGCAAAATTAAATGAAATATTAAATTAATAAATTAAATTATTTAATAGTTGAATTAATGATGTGCAAATTATAAGATATGTTTATAAATTATAAAAGATAAAGATATTGAGTGGCAGTTGAGAGTAGTCGGAGAAAAATTAAATTAATTAATTGAATTTGAGTACATGCAGTTATGGATGGTGGAGAATAATAAATAATTAGTTAAGGGGATTTTGAATGGATCTTTTGGAAACTAATTTTGGGGCTCACAGTGAACATTCTCCCTCTCATTCTTGAAAAAAATTCTTAGAAGTTTGGAAGCTTTGGAATTAGGGATTTTTACAGTGTTGTGGAATTTTTGAAGGTGTGGAAGCCAGGGTTGCAGTAGCAAGTTGGGATTGAGCTCTGCATCAAATTTCCACTTTGGCAATAGGAGAAAACCAGGTTCTTGCTAAACTTGAATTTGATCTTATAGCAAATAGAGATAGAATAATCATTTGTTGGAAACAAAACCATTCTTATTAAATTTTGAGAGGGCTTATGCAGTGAATGTCAATAGCCTTGGAAATTTTAACTCTTTTGGGGATTAATTTCTTATCTTGTGCTTGTTTTAGAATTTTCCCCCAA
This sequence comes from Sequoiadendron giganteum, assembly GCA_007115665.2. Classification (NCBI taxonomy): domain Eukaryota; kingdom Viridiplantae; phylum Streptophyta; class Pinopsida; order Cupressales; family Cupressaceae; genus Sequoiadendron; species Sequoiadendron giganteum. The sequence goes on along the minus strand of CM021110.1, from coordinate 166,227,638 downwards.
ATTTGTCTACAATAAACCAATATTTTTTATCTGCAACCATAGATACAATCTATTTTCTTAAATTAGTTTGATTATTGATTTACTTTTTGCTTTCCTTCGAAAACTTGATTGTAGTTTGAAATTATTATTCATTGTTGTAAATTTCAATTTTGCATTGCTATCATTGAATTTAGCTCTAAAATTCTTATGTGTTTGGCCCTTTCGTTATTGTGTTTCCCTTGTTTCATTTTGTATATCTGGTCACTCAGTCGCGACCAGTTTGGGAGTCTCTTATTCTTATCAGTAATTATTAGTTCAATAGTTTTGGATTGGATTGGTATTATTTTCAAATGCCTTGTTGGTGCCAAGCTACTTTTGGTGTAATCGTTATTTCCCTTTTGTATGTTCATTGCCTCTCCCTATGCTAGGTCAATCATGGTCATGAAGCTTTTAGTCAGCTGGTATATGTTTATGAATCAGCCTACCCTTATAAAATTTCTAAATCTTGTATTCGAAATCAATTGAGAAATTCATTGTAGCTCTAGAATTTGATGCCACGTCCCTACATTTTGTAATTCCTTGTAGGTTCTAATTTCATTTGATAGCTCTCCTATATTATTTGTTTTTGAAAAAAAAAAGAATGAAACTATTTTATATTCTATCATTCAACAGTTATGGGTTATGTGGTTAATACGGGTTTTCAATCATTAGGTATTATGCAAACCCTCATGTGGTTTCTGGCAGTTTATTTATAAATTTATTACTTGAGATTATATTTCTTGCTCAAATTGAACAATGTTAGTTGAAAGCTCGAGTAACCCTAACTCGAGATGGCTTACAGTTGTTGAAACTGCTCATTCACAATGGCTTTAAAAATATGATTCCAAGCTTTTATTTGGTGTTACAGAGAAGAAGAGAAAATTCTTTTGTGAAACATCAAAATTTATCTTTGCAGTGAGACAAGAAATTGGGTTTACATTGAAAATCATTGAATTGCAGATACTTTGAAAAAGAAGATGTTGATGCACAACATTCTCCAGTGTTCTTATTGAAATATTTATGCATAGTCTTCTATTGAAATTCTAGAGTTGCAAATTTTTCACTTCTAGGGTTCTAATAAGATGTTATAATTGTTATGTGTTAACTGGGGTTGGTGCTCCTTGCAATGGGTGTTCCTAAATATGTAAGGATTTGGTGCTCCTATTGAGTTTGGTGCTTCAAATTTTTCAATGGAGTTGGTGCTCTTCTGAGATAATAAAAAAGGCAATTTTACGAGTGATTTTTCATACCCAATGAGGGTTTTTTCCACTCAGGAAAATTTTGTGTTATGTGATGAACTTTGTGCATTCAGTTTTCATTCTTTATGTGTTTTAATGTGGGAAGTCAATGTGCATAAATCTTAAAGTCTTTTGTTTCATGTAAAGCTCAAATATTACCATATATTTTAAAGGTTCTTAAAATAGTTTCCATACTGTTATAAATGATATCATAAGCATTCATAAGGTTTTGTGAATATAAAGCATTCACAAAAATTGTTCAAGTGTTGTGATATGAACAATTAATCTATGCTTTTACATTTCTATATGAAGTATTTAGTGATCATTATTTTGTTTGGAAAGTTCACAAATCTTTACTTGTCCATTGTGAAAACTAAATGGTTGAATAAAGTTGTTCAAAGGTCAATGTTTTTTTTTTAGAAACCAAGATCAGACATGCAAACCAAAAGGCCTTCCACAGAAGAGAAAAACAATAAAAAGAAAGAGCTTTGCATGAAGATGTGCAAATTGATATATTCAAAATTAAGATATTACAAGAGATGATTTGCTTTATAAAAGCAATGGTATGCAACCCTAATGTTGACCTAAAAGGAAACCCTAGTGTGTATAGTTAATAATTAATCAATTATTAATGTGCCTAAGTATATCTTAAGTAACTAAAGGAATAAGTGACTTAATTAATTAACCAATATGATATAATTAATTAAGTTTAATAACTTATTACTCCAACACCCCCTTTAAGATGAACTTAGGAAGTAGCTAAAACACTAGAAAAAAGATGCATGAAAGCAAAGATGGGTCCCGACAACTAGGCCTGATCAGGTACCCATTTACAAATTCAAGAATGAGGTGGAGAAGGAAAACCTAGTGGGACAAAATCCCCTACAATGAGATGACATGCTGCAAAGAAGCACTGGAAGAACACTATAGAGTAACACTAGAACCGAAATCTAGCAAGAAAGGAAAGATACTTTTTTCTACTACTAAAACCAGACGAGAGTCATTGATTGACTCAAGGAATCATGAAAAAAGAAATAGTAGACCCGATGCCATGGAACACTCCAAAACTCCAAACGGGAACAACCCTGGAATCTATGAAGCAATAGTCGATTATTGAATGATGTGATACTGAAATGAAGTGGAAAGATGCAAGTTGCACTCTCCCAACTACCAAAACATCCAAGTAATCTCCAAAACACCCATCGGGATAAATCTAGAATAATGATAAACCTAGAACAGATACAGAAAAAAGTGCATGGACAGCAACATAGAGCTTCTCAATACCTTTCCAACACCGCAAAATAGCGAAAATCAGAGATCATGGAAAAACGTGATGAGCTCACAAGCATAAAATAAACATCTAACTTCAAATAGAAATAAATGTAGCTAAATAGAAAAACACTGAAAAATAAACTACACCACAGGATAGTGCTCAGACCCAACTTTCCGGTGATATCTCGTTTGCCCGATTTTGATACTGTATGCCCAAGTTATGCCAAAAAGAAAAAAATTGCTCCTTTAGGGAAAACTAGGGTTAGGAGGGGCATTACAGCCGATGAAATCATGCTGACGTCATCACTTCATGGAAAAAAAATTGACGGCCATCTGGCCGTCACCGCAAAAAAATGACCCCCTGCCAGAAAAAATTTATGTCGCCGAAAATTTTGCATGCAGAGAATATGTGGATGGAATATTCCATTGGTCGCTTGGGAGTTTGTGCCAATTGAGGTCTGGTGACCTACCTGAATATGTCAAGGAATATTCCCTAGTCACGATCAATTGGAGGGGTGTCACCGACGAAAGGAAGACTGCTGGGAGGAGGAGTTGTCGCCGGGGAGCAGAAGCTATTAGCAGGTGGAGAGCAGACCGTCGCTCGGTATGGAGGCTGCGTGATGGCAACACTTTAGCCGCTAGCAAGGTGGGTACGGGCCCGCAGGCCTGCATAAGATGGTACCTGCGGGTACCAACTCCCCGTAAAAACTTTAATCCGTCATTCCCAAAATATTTTTGCAATGTTTTTTTTTTAAAAAAAATCTTTCAAAAAAACTTTTTTGATTTAATTTATTTGAAAAAAAAACTAATGAATTTTTTTCATCAATGGGAAAAAATATTAAAAACCAAAATAAATCCCCTGTACCTCTGTGCAAGCAAATCAAGGCACCCAGATCTGTATGGATCTATGTGCTTCTAAAAAATATTTTCCTTTTGTTGCAACTACTCGGATTTCAGCAAAATGACAGGTGATCTTAGGGTTTTGGGGTATTGTGAACTCCATGGCGGTGTCCATTTTGCTCCAAGATACACCAAAAAAATTCTCAAGGTTAGATCCCTTGAGGAACCCCAAATGAGCTTTGCGATCGAATTCTCCAAAAAATTGAGAAGGCGTTGCATGTCAAGGCTCTGATACCATGCTAGAAACCAAGATCAAACATGCAAACCAAAAGGCCTTCCACAGAAGAGAAAAACAATAAAAAGAAAGAGCTTTGCATGAAGATGTGCAAATTGATATATTCAGAATTAAGATAATACAAGAGATTATTTGCTTTATAAAAGCAATGGTATGCAACACTAATGTTGACCGAAAAGGAAACCCTAGTGTGCACAATTAATAATTAATTAATTATTAATGTGCCTAAGTTTAGCTTAGGTACCTAAAGGAATAAGTGACTTAATTAATTAACCAATATGATATAATTAATTAAGTGTAATAACTTATTACTCCAACATTTTTCAGATGCTACAAATTAAATCTGCGAGTCAAATTAAAATAGGCAAAATAATTGTAACACTTTGATTCACCCTCCCTCTCAGAGTGTTTTGTCTTCCAATAGCTCCATCTCAACTCAAATTTTGGTTGAATTTTGTTTTTTAATTTTTATTTTTAGTTTCCATATGATGAGATCTATGGTATCTCAAATTTTACTTGAAAGCTCAACTTCTAAATTTGTAGCTTTGTGTGGCCCTCCTTATAGCACCAGTTCGATTGATAGGTATTTTTTCACTTCTCAACACAAATAAAACACAAGTGTCATGTCTCTCTTGAAAGGTAAAAATCTACAACTAAGTTTAGGATAATCACCCTAAGGTCTCTCAGGTGTTAGGTCATGACTATGCATAAAACAACTTAGTGTTGATGTGTGATTTTTTAGTAATCATAATGAGCCTTTATGGTAATTCACAAAGCATGGAATTTTCAGGTCTGTAATTGAGTTTCAAAGTTCTGGAAACTATGAACAATGACAACAATTTTATGACATCAACCTGAAACTCATTTAGTTCATCATATTTAACATTGTTGTGATGTTGGAAACATAAGTTTAAACTTAGATTTTAAAGAAATTTCAAAAGCTTGAAGGGTTTAGAAGTTATTCTAATTCTAAACACTATGGAATAGTAGTAATAATGGTAGATATTTCAGTAGATAGACTTCCCAAATTGTTTTTTTATTAAATAAGAGCAATCTACAATGTCACAAAACTAGTGCAATCTTCTAAAGCTCTTTGCAGATTTTCAGACTATGGCATTCACCTATTTAGCATGAATATACAGTTAAACTTAGGTGTATCATGTAAAGGATCCCAAACTAACTGTACACAACAATTTATCATCAATAAATTACTAAAGTATGAGTTGGAAGTGCATCAAATATTGTAAATGTAGTCACCATTAAAGTTGAACATTCACTAACAAGCCGAAAATGAATTTAAATGGTAAATAAACAAGTTGAAGTAACATATGGAGGTTGAATCATGCATACACAATGAGAAAACTCAAAGAAATACCAAACTTCAATATTTTCTTATATATTGCTCTAGAGTCTCTTTACACAACAATTTATCTCTTTTTGAAAATGAGAGGAATCCCCTATTTATAGCTTTCAAAAAGTGGAATGAACGGCAAAGATTAATTCATAATGAATGGCCTAGATTCATTCTAGCTTAGGGTTTTCACATCACCAAATGAAAGAAAAATATTTCTTAATATAAAATTGGCAACTATCTTGTCTTTAGTCTATTTTTTCTTGTAGCCAATTTTATCCTGTAACCTATTTTGTCTTCTAGCTGGAAAGTATTAAAAAATATTGTATTAAAATCATATTTCTACCTCATCATCATGGATTCTTAGGCAATTCCTCGACCCTTCAATATTTAGGTAACATCCTCCTAACGTGCATCCATAGGTAAACCTATCTCCACCTTGGCAATTTGAATTAAAATCTCCCTTCTTGACATGTCTTCATATGTTGGTTCTTTTAATGAATTGATCCATTATCCCTCCAAACGTCCTTAAAATCAACCATGTCATAAAATATCATGATTCAAATATCCAAAAATGATTAATTTCCCTCATTTAAAATATTTAAATGTATCAATTTATAGGCCATCAAGAAAATTTCATGTTTTGAAAAACTTTCAATTTTTGAAAACTTTCCTTTTTTGGAAAATTTCCATTTTGGAAACTTTCCATTGAATTGTGAGGAGATTTCACTTTCAAGGGCTAGAGCAATGTGGAAGTCAAAGGGTTCGATGCCAATGAAATGAAATTCCACAAGTAGCATTCTGCATCGATATTTTTGCAAAGCCTTAACACTGAGCAAATTTGAGTTGTATCCATTTTGGCATGTGGTGAAATGATAGTTTCAAGGCTTGGATTATAACATGCCTTAAATTTTCAAGAAATGATCAATGCAGAAAAATTAAATGTGAAAGTCGCAAGGTGGGAAGCCGGACAAGTTTGCATCATAAAAACAACATTGGGGACCATGACATCTACAAGGAAGCTTCCCACATGAAAAGTTCTACAAAGCCAAAACTCTTAGCAATTTTGGGTTTTATCAATTTTATCACATGAAGAAATGCATGCAAAGAGATCCTAGACTTGGCACTTGATGATTTGGCCCTTTTTGAAAAATATAAAAATTTGGAATGCAGAAGTTAGAGGTTCTAACGCCATTGTGATAAAATTTCACAAATGGCATTTTGCGGATGGACTTTCGTGGACGAAAAACCACAATAAAATTTATGCAACTCCTTAAAACTTAGTAAATTTGATATTTTTGAATTTTAGCACATGGGTAAAGGTGTAAAAAGAGTTCCTAGACATATTTCATTAAGATTTGAATCATTTTAAAAAATTGGAATGAGAAAGCTAGAGGTTCTGACACCATCTGCAATGAAATCTAGTGGATGGCAACCCACAGATGGAAACCTGTGGATGGAACCCACACTGAATTTTTTGCAAATTCTAAACACTTAGAAAATTTGACTCTAACCTCTTTAGGCATGTGGAAACATTCACTTTACAGGTACTAAATGTTAAAAACTTAAAGTGTGTACCCCATTTTGAAATACAAATATTTAGACTATATAAGTTGTAGGGACTGGCATTGCAATGACATTCCGCACACAAAAACCCATGAATGGAAACCCATGGATGACAACATGTAGATGGAAACCTGCAGATGGAAACCCACAGACAAAAAATCGTAGTAAAATTTCCACAACTCATCCAAACTCAACAAAACCTTGATTGTTCATTTAGGCATCATGGAAACATCCTAGATCCAAAGGAAAATTTTCCCCAAAGTCAAAAAATGAAGGTGAAGGCGAAGCAAAAGAGATGAGGCCAAGTCAACATAAACAAAGCAAAAGGAAAGAAGGGGGGTCCCTACCTTTAACGGGGTGTGTGTGCAAAACATGCACAAAAACTGTTAGACAAAGAGGTTTGATATTTTTATGAAAGGTATTAATGAACTTGTAAATCTTTAAGGTAGACTTGTGACCTTGAAGATAAACTTGTCCACAAAATGTGATAACCAACTCAACTAAGTGCATGGAAAAGAATCCATTTCACACACAAAGTAGCTAAGTTAGGGGATTGGTCTGATAAATGTCTAAAAAAAGTGTTGGTGTGTCCAAACTTTTACCAGGTTTAGTAAAGTGAAAGGTGAAATATGATGAAGGGTGGATGAAATGTTTGACCCAAAATGTTAACCTAGAATGAACCTTCATTTTTCAAGACCAAAGTAGTGAGAAACATTGTATAGCTCTAAAGTGATAAAACCCTAAGAAATCAATTATTTTGGTAATGTATAGAACTCAATGGTTTTGGAAATAGACCCCAAGGATTTTTTGACAATAGAACTCAATGATTTGGACTATAGAACTCAATTATTTTGATAAAATAGAACTTGGACTCAATGTTTTTTTAATACTTGTCTCAATGTTGATTGTGTTTGGGGAGTCAATGATTTGAACATACATCAATGTGGGGTGTTCATTTGATTTAATCTTTTCTTAAGTGAGATTGTTTCATTACCACATCAAGAATGTCTTAATTAATTTTCAAACTAAAATGTCTATATCAAAATCATCCTTCATTTCACAAAGTCCATTATGTGAAAATCATGAAGCTAAGGCCATAGTTCCCTAGGTTAACTTTGGAAGGTGTGGATTTAGATATAAGCCAAAATACTTAGAAGCCTCTAAGGATAGAATCCTTAGGAAAAGAATAAATATTAGGACTTTTCAAAAGGTATCCATACTTAATCCAAAGGGTTTTAAGTTTAAAAACTTGTTGATGTGTGTTTAAAATATTTTGGAAATAATCAATGTGTCAAACATGACTCAAAAGAAATAACATTCCTAACTCAAGTGGGTATATATTTCCTGGTACGCTTACCATCATCCCCCTAAAAGATGATTAATCCATGAAGATTGAATGGAAAAATGGGCTATGTCAAAGAAATGTATTGTCTTGACACACCAAGAAAAAGAGTCCCTTCCCTATTTTCTTTATTGCCTCAACCAAAAACAAAACATGGTAAGTGTTGAGAACAATTTCACTTGCATTAGCAGTATTGAATAAAAAAATACATAGACAAATCGCAAAGAATCCTATTCTTCTTGAAAGATATGGAACAAGACAATCTCAAAGGGAAAATCTGCCTAAACAGAACAAAAAGATTGACTCCGTTCAATCCCAAGTCTCCGGTAACTAGGTCATGATCATACTAGGTTTGCTTCAGGTTATAATGTGAATTTGTTGTTAATCTCAAAGGGAATATGTTCGTTTATTTTGATTTTATCAAAGATCATAAGATTTTTGCAAAAGATTTCCAATTCATTCATAAAAATAACATCATGAAATCAAAATATTTAAAATAATATTTCATGAACATCAACAATTTCATTTTCTATCACTTAAATAGATTTAGCTTTAAGCATTAAGAAATTTTACATAAAATGAAATATTTTCAATAAATCTCCATTTATTCATCTATTTTTTGGAACATTTTCAAAGAATTTAAGCATCTATTCTAAAATAGAGCATAAAAAAATTCTGAAATTAAAATTTCTCCCAGTTATTCTCCAAGCATGCCCCAAAGAATTAATTAAATCAAAGCAAAATGCTTTATACTTCACTAGATTGCTTCATAGCTACATACAAAATAGTGCGAGCTATTAAAGAGAGGGGTTTTAGTATGGACACCAAGTAGTTTATGTATGCACCCTTAAACAGCATAGCATACAGGCTTGTTCAACCAAACTAACAAAACCATCTACAAAAGATTCATGAGATAGATAGCTATCAAATTGGCTTTGATATTAATCAATGTCTATGTGCATACAAGTTTTTAGATCGAAATGATCCAGAAAATAGGAAAAAGAACAAAACTTAAAGAAGTTTTGGATCTTCCGACATCCATAAATTATGAACTTAAAATGAAAATAAATCAGAAAATGGCGTTTTATAGAGACAAGGCCCCAAGAGTTTAAACTTATAGTCTTTCAGAGAATCAGAAACAACAAATCAAAATGTAGCACATGGAAGACACCAACTATCATTTGGAACATTCTAGATGAAGTCAAATATTTGACTTCATTAGCAACAATACTCTTCACTCCTTACTCTAGTACATAATACTCCACATAAACCAAGGCTATCGACATTCTTCCAAATACCGAACACAATACATCCACCTGAATCTGGAATAGCCTACAAAATTAGAAAACAAAATGTTATCGTAACACCTCTGATATCTGATATCTTTTATCATTCAAGACTTGGGCTTGGACTCTTTTCTCTATCTTTCTTTTCTTGATACTCTCAGAAAGCTCCCAATACTTGATGCATACAATCCTTTGAAACTCCCTCTATAGCTTTCCAAGTGAGCTTAAGCCTAGTATATTCTTCTGATACCTAAAGTATTATATCATTTCTTTGCACACTATTTGTTGCATATTTATCTATGGTGTTCCTGTACTGTATGATCTCATCAATAACTTCTTGAGTTAATAACTAAACAGGGTCTTTGTTTATTATTTTGATCCATTCCTTGAAAGCTTTGGCTTCCTTACCTTCCTGTCCTAATGTTTGAGAATCGCACCTTTGATGTGCTAACAATTCAATAAAATCATGATATTTATCAAGCAATCTTTTACTTTCTTCGGTGACTTTTTGAAATCCTTCAACACACTGTATTAACATGTCACCTTCCCACTTTAATTATTTTTTCCATTTTTTTTGGCAATAGAGCTTCTTTCTCTGACATTACATTTCCTTGTATTAAACCTTCGACATCTATGTGTATGAGAATTTCAATATCTTGCTTCTGAATATTAATTTGTTCTTGACGAACCCTTCATTCACTTTCAAAGCTCTTGGATTTTTCAAACCAATGGTATTCATCCTTATATTTCCCTATTGCTTCTATGATAAATTATTCTCCCTAATTCACCCAGTACTCAATCCATTCTTCAAATACATTCATTTTATGGTGAACCGCTACAATTGCATCCACTTGCTCTTGTGACATTAATACTGGATGTTGGGGGAATTATGTTTTTGCTTGACTGGATAGAGTTAGATATTTTATCTAATGTTCTAAGGTAGAAACCCTTTCTTTTAATTCTCTTTTCTTATTTTTGTACTTCTATACTCTAGCAACAATGGCATCCAAATTCACTTGTATTTCATCCAACTCTTGCTTCCAGGATGAGTGTCCAAGATTAATACTTGTTATCTTATACTCCTTAGGAATTATTTCATGTCTGTCTTTATCAACTATTGGAGTAGCTATATGGATGGTTTTGTTACCATCTGCATTATTTTGTATGACATGCCTTGTTTTAGCTCTACACCTATGCTTTGGAGTAACTATTTCGTGTACAAAAATGTTAAGATATAGAAGAAATACTTCTAATTCCATTAGGGAAGCTAATTCCTTGATCAATCAATAAGGTGCATCATTTTCTCTCTACCTCTGTAGCATTCCTTTGTTCTTGATGTTCACTAAATTCAGGAATTTCTTCTCTTATTTCTTCAATTTTATCTATTATTTCTTTTGAAATAGGAACTTCTTTAGCAATTTATGGCATAGAGTCGGGATTGCTAAGATTTGGCACTACCTCCTTGATTTGGAGACTTACATTCTCCTATCTATCTAGATGTTCAGTACTAATTTCCTGAGAATTATCTTCTTCATTCTCCACTACACTAGGGTTCTCTTCATTTTCAACTTCTTCACCCTGAATCTATGTAGTTTCTTTTTTAACTTCAATTTTAACCAAATTTGCTTCTGATTTACAAATACCTGTGATTGTTCATTATCATTTAGCACATTCCCAAGCAAAGGTTGGGAACCAAAATTATATTCAACAATTGTTTCACGAATAAGATCTTGTTATGCATCCTCTTGTGTTTCCATCTCAAGAATATCAGGATTCCCCACTTTTGAAGCGAGCGTTCCTTGTATGAATTCTTCTTCTTCAATTTTTATAGGGACAGATCTTGTATCAGGAATTTCTTCTAGCACTGGTTGCACCATGGATTTATCTTTGGACTTCTTTTCTTTCACTCTCTCCCACATGGCACCCCATTTATCCATTTATCCTTTAATTTTTGCCATATCTGTCTTAGGAATTTCATCCAAGGCCATAGGATTTCCTCCCAATTTTTGTTTCACATTAGCCATGTTAACAAATGGAGGAGAATTAAATAGTGTTGCAGCTCTCTGAGATGTAGACCTTGTCTATGTACCAACATTTTTTGTTTCTCATGTTTCTTCTTCAATAACCAAATTATTTCTTGGTTTTGTTGTAGAGGAGGATGCACCTTTAGTTCTTACTTTTGATTTATCTTTATTTTATTCTGCATCCCTCCGTTTATCAGATGGTTTCATTGAAATCTCAAGTTTTGAAACCTCGGGATTTTTCTCTTCAATTATTATACCAAGAGCCACTTTACTAGTTCTCCTTTTCTTTTTAGTAGATTCTCCACTCTCAAATGCAGTTTCATTTCTTTTTTTTCTCTTCTTATCTTTTGAGAATGTGGGATAAACTCCTCTTTCTCTGAAAGCTTTGCAAAAATCATTTATCTAGTTTTGAGTATGTGATAAAACTAGTGCAAAGAACTCATCAATTGACACCATTTTTTCACCTTCATAATCTGGGTCTGGAATAGGTTCATCATACACCCTATTTTCATTATAGGCTTTATTCAATACTTGTTTATCATATTTTTTCGGCTGATCTAGAATATCATGAACAATCAGAATCCAAACAGATTCTAAAGATAATCTTTCATATTTTCTTATCCTTACTCTATGCTCATCTTCACAATTAAGCCAATAATCTTCTAAATGTTGGACATGAGCATGAAAACCAATGATAGTCTTGGCAATGTTCCTTTCAGGATCATAATATATTCTTTGAAGTGGAAAAATACTCAAAATTATATGTTTTCAATTCTTCCTCACACAAGTTAGACAACCTTATTTCATTGCATTTGTAATTCCCTAACACTATAGGAAATCTGAAAGAGGCCTCCTTGCGAGATTTTTTATAAAGGGCCTGACATGGTTTCAATTGTCTCTCCAGTTCTAATAAAAAAATATTATCTATTGGGTACCTAGGTAGCATAAATGGATGTCCATCAAACCCTTCCATCCTGATGTAGGCGAATGTGGGGAATTGAATATACCAACCTCCCATTGGTCTAATAAATCTTTGAGTTTTCAAGGAAAATCTTTTGGCTTTATCACCTTCCATCATTCTCACCAGCTTCATGGAAAACACATCATTAACTCTCCTATAATTATCTTTATACCCATGGATAGTGATCTTGGGTAAATGAGCATATATCAAACTGTTTCCAACCTCCCTGCCCAAAGTACCAACCTTTTTCAACCCTTGTTTGCTTGCTCTCATGGCGCAGGAATAAATCACATGTCAAGACAAAGAGAAAAAACTAGTTTTGGAAAATGCCTTTATCTATTCACATAATCTATCACTAATAAGCTTTCCCTAGTGCATCTACATGGGACTTTTCATCAATCTAGATATTATTACAAACATTTAGGGTTCAAATTTATTGACATCTCTTGAACCAACCATCTTGTTTAGTAGAGTAATAATGTCTTGAATTTATTGGTTGAATATAGACCTTTGAAGTACTTTGGATTGTGGTGTAATTGGATCATGGCACCATTGGGTACTCATAATTTATCTATTGTGAGCTTCAACATTTTTATATGTCTTGGCTTTATCTTTTATATCAATGTTGTACATCTGAGCAAAATTAGGAATCCCAAACATGTACATAGACTCTTTCGGCATGAGATCAACATAAATTCTTCCTTCCTTCTCAACAAATCTTTTATCAGTGTTATAGTAATTCACACATTGTGTAACCAATTCAAGGGCCTCCATTGCTAGTGGAAACCCTACTATAGAGAATAACCCACTTTCTATAATATTTTTGATACATTGAGAAGTATTTTCTTGTCATACCCGAGTGTAGATTTCAACATCAGAAGACCACCCCATATGAGTTTTTGTCACTACCATATTGATTGGTATGGCCTGTGAATTGCAATACTAGAATTCATCTTCTTCTCTTGCATCAGAAGTACTCATTTTTTATGGTATTTTTTGCATTTTCAAATGTGTGCCTTGCATGTGATTTAGGGTTAAATTTAACCAAAAATTTATTATGATTTTTAAAAAAATAATAATCTTTCGATTAAATTCAAAAATTCGTTGAATAATCATCATTTCAATTTCAAAATTTTTAAGGGAAAGTACATCTTTCAAGATCTTTCAGCATGAAAACAGCTACCATAAAATCAATTATTCAAAACATACCTGATTTTGGCTGATAATGATAATCTTTTGAAATGGAACTCCAAAACCTTTGCTAGCTGTGTTTTTTGGTTTCTCAAATTTTACCTTTCCTTGCATGCCAAAATTATTTCATTCTTTCAATGTCCTTTGAAAATTTGCAGTATGACGTGAAGTAGGGTTTTACAAAAGAAACTCTATGCTTAAGGTGGTGTCAAGTACATGATTAGTTTGCCACCTTCATTAATAACCTATTACAATGCATTAATTTCTCAAATAAAGGTGCAATCATTATGAATTAGGGTTCAAATTACGAACAACTAGGTTTCTACATGGGCTCATTAGTAGAGGGAAAGTATGGCACAATGATTATATGTTGCATTCTAGTGTCTCTTTGATCACTAGCTAGGCATGGGCCATCAATGATACATGATCAATTTGTGATCACTAGGATTGACACTTTTAGGTATCAACATTTTGAAAGAAATATCGAGATCTGGGAACTTACTTCCAAGCTTCATAGAGAACATAGACCATAACGAAAGAAAAGACCAAAAATTGGGCTCAAGAAAAGTCAAAACATTTCAAAACATACCCTCCAGTTTTTGAGTTACAAATAAGATTATCGGGCTCTGATACAAGAATAAAAGATATCACCAATATTAACACTTTTGGTTGGTGACTTATCGGGCGAAGTTAAAATCAATTGAAGATACAATTACCTTGATACAATCACAAGATTTCAAGATTTTGGTTTATGGTAAAATATCAAACTTCATAAAAAAAAAAGATTGAAAACTAAATCCAAGAAAGAAGACATGGAAAAAATAAAAGGCCAAAGAAATATCAAAAGAGAGATCCAGAACCAACCAAACCACAAAACAATGCCAAAGCAACCGAAAATAAAAAGGGAATGGGAAAAAAAATGGGGTCCATATTTTGCCAAAGACAAAAATGGGGCGTGTTGTGAAACCACACAAAAACTAGCAACCAACAAAACTAAACAAAATAATAGAAATTCAATTCTAGATCTAACATCAGTGCATCAACTTTTTTTTAGTATTCTAATTATAAATCACTAAATCCTTATTCCAACATTCAAATTTCACTTCAACTAGCTTACAAAATTAAGTATCCCTGAGCATGTGTGTGCAATTGGTTATTTACACTATAGTAAACTTAAAAAATAACAATTGTTTGCATTAACCTACATAATTTGATAATTCCTTTCCATCTGACCAAGGATAGAGCCATGCTGCCAGTCAGGCATCCATAGCCCCAACAAGGTTATCTTTTTAATTCCCCCAAACATAGTTCTATTACCAGCCATGCATTTATAGCCCTGGTAGAGTTATTTGGATAGCCTAAAGAGTTGATATTTATTTATTTTATTTTTTAGATATAGCAATGATAGCTCACTTTAAACTTTTAATATTTCAATAATGGCTCATTCTCAACTTGCAGGCAATGAAGCCCACTATTACATTGGGAATTACAATGGTAGCAAAGGTAGTCTTTTAATTTTTTAATTAATGCAAACAACTGATATCACAAATTTCAGTAGAATGATTTAAATGTGTGCATTTTTAGGTCAACATCAACTGAATGATTCATGCTAACTAGAGTATAAAGAATGAAACAATTCTCTAACAATCCATAAATAGAAAACTACTTCTGATCAAAGCATAGATCAAATCTCCAGAATTGACGTTCTATTCACCTATTCACCTTCATAAGTTGCTAGTCATTGAAAATTCAAACAACACAACACCCAAAAGAAAGTGAAGCAAAAAAAAAAAAAAATTATTTACAAAACAACACAAAAACCATTTACAAAAAAAAATTATTTACCTATGATTAGAAATAATTCTTTAGAGACTACCCATTAACATGTAATGGGATATCTTCACCAGTCAAAGACTTCAATCTATAAGTGTTATTGCCCAAGATTTCAGAAACTTGATATGGGCCTATCCACATTTTATCAAATTTACCATGATCACCTTTTCTTTCCTGAGCCTTATTCTAATACAAGACCAAATCAGATATTCTAAAAGTCTTTAATCCAGCCCTTTTATCAAACCATATTTTAAATAAATATTGATCCCTAGCAAAATTATTTATAGCTTGAGTACGCTTTTCATCTAAATGCATCAACTGTAATAACCGAGCCTCAGTCTGATCATCCAATCTTATATACTCTTGGGAAAACTGCCAAGTAGGTATTTTCAAATTTATTGGCAATATAGGATCAACTTCGTAAACTAAGTGATAAGGGGAATTTACTAATGCACCTTTCATCCTAGTGTGATCTACCCAAAGGGAAAATTTTAATAAAGCATGCCATTCCTTAAGATTATTTTTAATAAACTTTTTACTATATCCAATAGTTTTTTGTTTGAAGATTCAGCTAATCCATTTCCCTGTGGATAATAATTAGATGAGAATTTCAAGGTTATACCATATTCAAATTCCCAATTGGAAAATTTTAATGAAGAAAAGGTAGTGCCATTGTCACATACCAGTGTGTAAGGTACTCCAAATCTGGTAATGAGATTCTCTTCCAAAAATTTGATTACCACCTCTATACTACACTGTTTGTTGGGACAAGATTTTGTTCATCTGGTATGGTAATCAATAGTAGTTAATATAAATCTATGGCCTACAAATGATGGAGGATTGATAGTTCCAATAAAATCTAGTCCCCATTGTGAAAAGGGATGCAATTCCATCACTGGTTGTAATGGTTGAACATTAAATCTTCCTTTTTCCGATGCAATCTGACATGTATGACAATGTTTCACATGTTTGTATGTGTCTTTGAAAATTGTTGGCCAATAGTAACTATATCTTAAAGTGAGGTGTGCAATAGTTAATGGTGCTCCATGAGCTGTTCAAAATTTTTCATGTAATTCCTACAATACTTTTTTTGCTTCTCTTCTATTCAAGCATCTTAAATAGATTCCTTCATGATTTCTTTTGAATAGAGCACCTCCTTTGATCATATAGATTTGTGACTTTATCTCGAGGGCTCTTATTTGATTTCTTTGCATGTGATCAAGATAAGTATGGCTAGCCAAATAATGCCATTTATCTAAATACCAATTACCTTGGTATTTTGGATCCAACATATATTGTTGACTTGAAATTTGTGGATCTATTTCTGCAATAGACTTGACCAAAGCTTGTCCTTGAACTAATTTCATGGGTATGATTTCTAGATAAAATTCCTAAAGGATGGTAACCCATTTGGCTCTTTTTTCTCTGAACTCACTCCGTGTTAACAAAATTTTGATTGTAGCATCCAAAACAATAGCCTTAACCATACTCCTGAGGACATAATGTCTGAATTTGCGTACTGCTTTAACAAAATAAAATGCTTGTTTTTCAACATTTGTATATCTTAACTCCTCTTATTTGAATGGAGCACTCATAAAAAAAATTAGTTTTTCTTCTTTTTTATTTCCCTTTTGTGTTAGTATTGTTGCACAAGTATGACCAGAGGCAAAAGAGTAAATGTAAAAAGGTTTCATATAATCTAGACTTACCAATACCGAAGCCTCTATGATAGCAGTATTTATTTTTGAAGGTGATATTGGCTTCATTTCTCCAATCTATCTCGGCATATTTCTTCAAGATATCATTGAGTGGTTTCACTATTTCTATGAATCTAGTAATAAATTTTTCGAACGAAATTAGTCTTGCCAAAATAGGATTTTAATTCTTTTTTGCTTCTCGGGGGTTGTAACTTGAGCAATGCGCTTACTTTGTCTGGGTCTATTGAAATACATCATTCAAAAATAATATGTCCCAATAACTTACCTTTAGTTACCCCAAAAAAACACTTTTTAGGATTCAATGAAACTCCGTAAGTTTCACATTTTTGTAATATTGCTCTGAGATCTCAAACATGATCTCTCCTATCTTTTGAAAATACTGTGAAGTCATCCATGTAAATAATAATGCACTTTCCTATCAATCCATGAAAATCATAATCCATTGCTCTTTGAAATGTAGCTCTAACATTTATCAATCTGATTGGCATTCTCCTATAAGAAAAAGTTCCCCACTTTGTGGTAAATATTGTCTTCATCTGATCTTCACTCGCTATCATTACTTGATTATATCTAGAGAATCCATCCAAAAAGGACATCATCTATGAACCATTAACTTATTGTAGCACTTCTTCCAACGAGGATAAGAGATAATTATCTTTCTCGGATGCCTTATTGAGATTTCAAAAAATCTACGCATAGTCTTATATCTCCATTCTTCTTTCTCATGGTAACCAAATTAGCTACCCAAGTAGAATGTCTGATAGGAAAGATTATTTTAGCTGATAAAATTTTATGGACTTCCTTTTGAATTAGTGGTTCCAAGAGTGCATTTACTATCCTTTGTTTCTTATGGAAAGGCTTTGCATCATGCTTTAATGGTATTGTGTGAGTAATAATGGAAATATCATACATCTTCAAATCTTTGTATGTCCAAGCAATAAAATTCCAATAATCCTTAAGTGCCTAAGCAATATTCCTCTTCTCTTCTTTAGTACAAAACTTTCCAATTAACACATTCTTAGGATATTCTTTAGTGTGTAAATTATATAATTTAGATTGCCCTCTGCCACTTTGAGGAAAATATTTCTATTTGATTATCTGATTGATGTCAAATATTTTTTCCAACTCAATTATTCATTTTTGAATATTATTCTCTCACTTGAGCTAATTCTTCATCTTTAATTTCTCCATCGGGGTGATCTATTTATTCAATTATTTATGCTTTGAAAATACTAGAATTAGTGATGAAATCCAATATATGTTGGTCATCTTCGAACACATGCAAATGGGTAACATTATCAGGAATCAAAGGTAATTGCACCAACTCAACTGTGAATCTTTTCAAATAAGAGGTATCTAGAGGTTCTAGAGTAGTGACAACAGTAGCCAAAGCATCAGCTCTATTATTAAATCTTCTAAGGATATGAGTAATATTGAATGCATCAAAACTTTCTATCAAATCCCATACTGTGTGTCGATAATTGGATAAACGCTTGTAGTGAAAAATATATAGCTTTTGAACTTGTCTCACTACCAATTCTGAATCACCAAATACTTTGAGGATTCTGAATTTCTTTAGGATTTCAAGGATTGGGCCATGTATAAGGGCTTCATACTCTCAACATTGTTAGTACATTGAAATTGTTATCGATATGCAACAAGAAAAGATTTACCTTGCAGTTCAATAAGTTCGACTCTAACTCCAATCCCTTGTTTTGATTTAGATCCACCAAATTTAAGAATCCAGGCTTGATCATTTATAACTTTTAACTTACCATTCTTTGATGATTTCAAATTATTCCTTGCGGTCTATGTGACATGAGTTTTGTCTGTGTTTTTCTGATTCAGGCCCCTTAACCTTGTCATGTTTAGGAAATTACTGATTTTCAATTCTATGAATTATCTCCAGACACATCATGCAACTATTTTATGAGTGTGTAGTATCATGTAGCCTACACCAAACATGCAATAATAAAAAATTTAGTGAAAATTTAACTTTGTCGCTCTTCTGAGCTTCTATAATAATATTCTTCTGAAATCTATCATAGGTACTATTTTCTTTAGAAGAATCGCAGTCTAATTCAATTAAAATATATGTTCTATGAGTCAATTAATTGGATTTTTTAGCTTTGCATGTAAATATTTCTTTTATTTTGACTCTGGAATTTTGTGCTTTGTAAACTCTTGGTTCTACATCAATATATAGAACTTCATTCTTTTGGTTGTATTCGGTGATCATATACTTCATGCACGATTCCCTTTCAATCCTAATTTGATTAGGAACTCCCTTCTATGGTAACCACATATTTGAGAAGTCAATAGCCATGTATCCATTCAATACCTTCAACCAACCCTACTCAATAACAAACCATAAGTGTCAGGTATCTCAACAAGTTGAATGTCTATATAATATTGAACTCTAGGATCCAACGCTAATTGCATATGAATATTAGTCAACTCTCTAACTACATTTACTTTCATTTTATCAACTTGAGTAACCTTCTTTAAAGAAATTTCTAGAGTTAATCCTAGTGTTTTACAAGTAGAAAAAGGCATCACGTTAGTAGAAGCTTCAGAATCTACTAAACAACTATGAGGATTTTTACCAAATATTTTGAAAGTGAGCAAAAATGGTGGAGACTCTAATTTTCCTTTCTAAAAGGCTACTTGTGCATCTGCTATAGGAACAATGTTCTTATATTTTTTTTTAATCTAATTTTCTTTCGATTGAGTATCTTTGAGCTTGCCTTCTTTCAAAAAATATTCTAGAGAATTTAGAAAAGCTTTCTTAATTACAAGTATTTTGAGAAATTCTGACAAAGAAAGACTAATCTTTACCTTTTTTATTTCTTCCGCTAAATAGGTAGTCAAATTGTTTTGATCAACAGAATCTATCTTTTCATTTCTTATAACATTTGATGAATTGTAATAAGAGGTTACTTTGGGTAACCTTGGGATATTACTCAATTTGTCATTAGGTGGAGTATTAAAGTTATTTGGCTGAATCAGCATCGTTAATGGCCCATTGACTTTATTTCCACTATTGGTGTGTTGACCTTGTTGTTGCACCAAAATATTGACCTATTAATGCCCGATACAAGCTTCAGTTAAGATCCACAGTAGGTGGTTAAACCATGTCATGAACTCAAAGGGATATGTTGGTGGTTAGTCTAACAATCCCCCCTCGACATCACCTGAGGGGTTTGAACCCATGACCTGCTCTGATACCAATTGTTGGCCTTTCTGTTGCACTAAAAGATTGGCCAGTTAATGCCCGATACAAGCTTCAGTTAAGATCCACGAAGGTGGTTAAACCATGTGACGAACCCAAAGGGAGATGCTGGTGGTTAGTCCAACATGGTGTTGCTTCTCAAATTATGACTATGTACTTTCTAATATTTTTGAAAAGTGTGAATTTCGTCAATTTCTTCTTTGGGTTCATTTTTGTCTTGATAAGGAAATGTGTATGTTTCTAGAGTCATAGCTGAATTATCTCCCTCATACTCATGAGCGTAACTTGTAATGACAGTAGGTGATTTAACTATTTCATAGCTTTCAAATACTAAAGAAAAATCATATCCCACTAGAACTAATTTTTTTCCCTTGGGAGGGTGATAATCACATTGTTCATTATAATGTGTAGCAGCTAGAAAAATATTTGAAGCAATTTTGAACTGTGAACAATCTATTTCAGCAAGAGAATTTGTGTTATGGATTCTACACCAATTATTCATCGTGAGATCAAATAAATTCACTTTTGATGTGGATTTTTCATACTTAGGATCATTGTTTTATAAAGGTTTGGACACTCTTCCATTATTCGGTCATGTATTCCAAGGTCTAGGTGGTCCAGGAGTATTATATGTCTTATTTTGTGAATTTTGATTGTTATTTTGAGCATAAAAGTTTTGATTTATTAATTGTGTAACCTTTGTGGTTAATGTTTTGAGTTGAGCTATAATTTATTTTATATCTTCCTTCTCTGAAATTTTAACAGTTTGATTTTCCTGAGTTTGTGAGAAAAAGGAATTTTCATTAGGACACAGCATTGTAATAGCTAGACTAGGGTGAGGTACTAAAGCTTGACTATTTCCTGATTGAAAGAAAGTATTTTGAGGAAATTTCCCATTCTAGACCACTAAAGGATAAACATTAGGAGTTATAGGATGACTCAGAGGAACTCCATTTAAATTTAGGGTAGGTTAATTGTTTAATCCATTTCTGCCATTTGTGGATGATTCATTTCTAGATTCACATTAACATCTTTGGTATAAGCTTCAGGTAACGTAGCAAGAGGATTTTTTTTTTGCTTCACATATATAGCAATTATAGGATCTAATGTTGTATAGTAAATTGTGATGGCTGAAAAATTATCCACTATATAAGGTGCTTGCAACCTAGAATAAGATTTTTGAAACCTATCATTAAAATCAGTTATAGGTTCTCCTTCAAACCTCTTAATTTGAGAAAATTGATGATATAACAAAGCAGGATCTCTAAGTGTCCTAAATCTAGCTAAAAGTTGGCTTTCCATATCTGGCTAGGATCTAATAGAATTCTGAGGCAGGTTTATATACCATTGATAAATTTCATCACTTAATGTGTATGGGAACAACCTACATATGAAATCTTCATGTTGAATTCTCGCTCTAAAACACATATCCTTAAAGATATTGATATTTTATTCTACGTCTTTGTAGAGGTAATATTTGGGACACAACTTATCAAGAACTTTCGGTAAATCATTGTATACAACAAATTGGATTGGTGACTCTATGTTAAAGAATGCCATCACTATGGAAGGCAGTTGTGTCATAGTAGTTGGATTTTTTAGAATCGTACTTACACTTCTAGATTTTTGAGGCCTAGACAATGTTCAACCACTAATTTCGACCAAAGTCACACGAGGATCACTAGATTGAGATCTAGTGACTTTCCAAAAATCCATCTTAAAGACCTAAAAAAACCAAAAAGGACAACAAAAGGCCCTCCTTCTAGCACCAATTCCTATTGACAATGATTTCACTCACATCAATAGTGTCAAATCAAAAACTCCATAGAAAAACTACGAAGAATCCTATTCTTCTTGAAACATATGGAACAAGACAATCTCAAAGGGGAAATTTTCCTAAATAGAACAAAAATATTGACTTAGTTCAATACCAAGTCTCTGGTAACTAGGTCATGATCATGCTAGGTTCGCTTCAGGGTATGATGTGAATTTGTTGTTAATCTCAAAGGGAATATGTTTGTTTATTTTGATTTTATCAAAGATCATAAGATTTTTTACAAAATATTTCCAATTCATTCATAAAAATAACATCATGAAATCAAAAGATTTGAAATAATATTTCGTGAACATCAAAAATTTCATTTGCTATCACTTAAGTAGATTTAGCTTTAAGCATTCAACAATTTTACATAAAATGAAATATTTTCAATAAATTTTCATTTATTCATCTATTTTTTGGAACATTTTCAAAGAATTTAACCATCTATTCTAAAATAAAGCATTAAAAAATACTGAAATTAAAATTTCTCCCAATTATTCTCCATGCATGCCCCAAAGAATTAATTAAATCAAAGACAACTGATTTATACTTTGCCAAATTGCTTCACAACTACATACAAAACGGTGTGAACTTTTAAAGAGATGGGTTTTAGTTTGGACACCAAGTAGTTTATGTATGCACCCTTAAATGATGTAGCGTACAGGCTTGTTCAACCAAACTAACTAAACCAGATACAAAAGATTCATGAGATTCGTAGCTATCAAATTGGCTCTGATATTAATCAATGTCAACGTGCATACAAGTTTTTAGATTGGAATGATATAGAAAATAGGAAAAAAGAACAAAACTTAAAGAAGTTTTGGCTCTTTCGACATCCACAACTTTTGAACTTAAAATGAAAATAAAGTAGCAAATGGCCTTTTATAGGGACAAGGCCCCAAGAGTTTAAACTTAAAGTCTTTTAGAGAATCAAAAACAACAAATCAAAAGGGAGCACGTGGCAGATGCCAACTGTCATTTGGAACATTCCAGATGATTTAAAAGATTTGACTTCATCAGCAACAACACTCTTCACTCCTTACTCTAGTACACAATACTCTGCATAAACCAAGGCTATTGACATTCTTCTAAATACCAGACACAATACATCCACCGGAACCAGGAATAGCCTACAAAATTAGAAGACAAAATTTTATCATAACACCTCCGGTATCTGGTATCTTTTATCATTCAATACTTGGGCTTGGACTCATTTCTCTATCTCTCTTTTCTTGATACTCTCAAAAAGCTCCCAATGCTTGATGCATACACTCCTTCAAAACTCCCTGTAATGCTTGATGAAGGGAAGGATTGCTGGATCGAATGACCCAATAGTGCAGAAAAATTTCCCTTAACACCAATACAACAGAGGAGTGAAGCATAAACTGATTCTAATAGCTTCTAAAACTATTTGAGATGCATACAACTATTGAAATGAAGTAACAGAGAATGAGCAAACACAGATAACACAGTATTTTATGTGGGAAAACCTTTACAGGTAAAAAACCCACCACACAAAGTCAAGTCTATTGTATTACAGTAATGAATCGATTACATACAATTTCCAAACTTCTCTGTTTTGCTCCTGATTATCCAGAGAGATTCAGATCCACTGTTACAATGTTTTCTCAACATACAGTTTGAACTCTCCTTGCAAGAACTCATGTTCTTCTTCTTCAACTTCAGCTCTACAACCTGTGACTTCAACTTGATATGTTTCTACAACTTACACAAGGTGTATATAACCAAACACCTGCTAGACAGTGAAGGTCAAACTCTACAATCAATGCCATCAGCCAATGGCTGACCAAGAAAATCCAACTGAACACGCAATCAGAAGAGCCCATGCCAATCGAGCCACCTAGGTATTCAATGCGATGCCAAAAATGAGTTCAGCTCCGCCAACTTATGTTGGCCATGCACCTGCAACAATAACTATTTACGTAACCATCTAGTTAGCATTCGGTCAGACTTCCACGTGTCACCATCCCATTGCCTATCGCAACTGACAAAGAGATCAATACGTCCAATTAGACACCGATTACGTACAAGACTTCCACATCTATTACAACTCTGTTGGAGTCAGAGTCAGAATGGGAACCAGAAATGGAAATAGGACTTTACTGGTGCAGGAGCACCTACACCTCAACCTTCATTTTGGATCATTTGATGGTGAATAGGTTAGGAAGAGTATTTTTGAGTCTTTTGAGTGATTTTATCTTCAATAAGGTCTGACAAGACCATTGAGTAAGATCTAGGGTGAATCTTTAAGTTTTGGAGTCAAAATGTAGAAAATTGCAATCTTGCAAAAATGTAGTCATGTAGCCTTAAGAAGGAAAAATCCTAAATTTGTACTTGGATATGCAAGATTGAGGTCTTAAGGATGGAATAAGCATATTTTTAGTCCATTAGAATGGTTTTAGAAGTCGTAGGTCTTTAGGATTAAAAAGTTACTTCAAAATTGCATAATTGCCATAATGTGATTTAATGTAATTTCAACATTAAGGATGTAATCACACTTTCCAACGGTTCCCTCCTTCAAAAATCAGTTGAGGGTCATTGGTAATGATGTGGAAAAGTTTAAATAGCCTCCTTTTGGTCGAGGCAGGTGGTTGGATGAAGTTTTGAAGCATTAAATATAATAAAAAACTCAGTTTTCCTGTTTTTTCCAGCGTTTTTCACTGTTCCCGTGCTTGGTACGGTATGGTACAGAATTGTACAGACTCCCAATTGGAATGGTTTGAAAGAGGGAAGAGTCTAATTTATTTTTGTGGTGATTTGGATTGTTTTCATTAAGTATTGAGTAAGTTACATCAATTTTAGTGAAAGTGGGTCTGAAACCTTGCAAAACAAGGGTTTGGTCACCAAAATGGATGTAATTCCCATTTCCACCATGGGAAAAAATCTGAAAATTGGTGGAATGATAGATTTAGGGATCCTATCCATGTTTCAATTTGTTTTAGAATAAAATATGGAGTTTTGCAAAATTTATGTGATGCCCTAGGTCTGGTTTTTGCTTTATACAGTCCAAAATGTGATCATTTGAATAGAGTATTTGTTGTTTTTTGAGTATTTGAGAAAATATAATGGATGGAAAGCATGTAACAGGTCTTGGGGAACCTATTGGATTCTTTTAAAGGCATTAGGGGTGTTGGGGTGTGCCTTGATAAGTTGGAAGCTTCCTTGTACAGGCCAAGTTAAGCCTTGTGTATGGCTTGTAAATCAATTTTCTGATACATTTGTTTTGGGTGTTTGATCCTATGCTTTTGGGAACTTGTGGAGGATGGTTTTAGGAGTCTAAAACCATGTTTTATGGTTTGGTTAATTCTTTTAATCAGATTTTATTTTGACTGTCCTAATGGTGAATGTTACAAAGTTGCATGGGCTTGTGTAGGAGCAATGGAAGAATGGATGTTTTTGGGTGCAAGGTCTATTTGTTTGGTCATGTTGTGCTGTGTGAAGAGTATTTACATCATCCCCAAGTCTTTTTGAGATGTCTGGTTGTGTGAGTCAAGTTGAGTGGTCAAGTTGCTTCTTGGAAGGAATAGGGAAGTTCATGTGTGCATTGAGAGAAGCTTTTCAAAAAAAGGTGTTGCTTCCCCTTCCACTCTGCATCATTTACCAAAAGTTCAGGTTCAGGAACCTTTTCAGTTCCACCTCCACCAACTGCAGGGAAGAGAAAGTCCGAGACAGTTCAGCCCAGTGGAAGTCAACATGAAGTCAAACTAGAAGACAGGACCGGAGTCGAAGTCGGGTCGGAATCTGAAACAGAAACATGACTTTACCAAATGTTCCATGTTCAAGAAGCATTCTGATTCCGCCTCTGACAACTGCAAGAAATAGAAAACCTGAACTAGAACAAAGCAGAAGAAACCATCCCGAGGAAAATCCAAACCGCAAGGAAGACCAAATCGCACAAGCAGGAATCGCATCCGGATCTAGAACGGAAACAAAAATGGGAACCATACAAACTACCACAATTAAGTTCTAAAACTGGTTCCACCTCCGCTAGAGACAAATCGACAAACCTTAAGAAAGCGGGGAGCGAAGCAAAATCCGAAATGGGAATAGAAACCCGAACAAGGCCAAAAAGGAACAATGCCAAGTTCCATCCCAGTTCCGCCTCCACCAGACAAAGTAAAAGGCACAAGAAAATCACCAAGGCAAAAGAATGAGGACTTCAAGTTGGAAGTTGAGACACAATTTCTCAACCATCTACCACTTGGCGAATACTTCCAACTTCCTCATGATATCAAACCTCATTGATGATCATAGGCCCCAAGGCCCATCAATTTTGTGCACCACCTGAACTTGTCTGTGCTCACTGGCTTTGTCAAAGCATTTGCAACATTCTTCAAGGTGTCAACCTTTTCCAAATTGACCTTGCCATCTTCAACCATATCCCTTATGAAGTCATATTGCACATCTATGTGCTTGGTCTTGGCATGAAAGGTAGGATTGTTTTCCAAAAAAATGGCACTTTGAATGTCACAGTAGATTGAAATCTACCCAGCATTAAATCCAATTTCTTAACACAAATTCCTTAGCCATACTGCCTCCTTGCAAGCATGAGTTTCTGCCATGTACTTAGCCTCTGTCGTGGGTAAAGCAGCAACAGCTTGCCTTTTTCTTATCCAACTGATTGCTCCACCATTAAGTATGAAAGTGTATCCACTGGTGGATCTCCTGTTGTCAATGTCACCTCCCCAATCCGAAGCAACATATCCCTGAATGCTAAGAGTCCTTTGTGATGCAACCATACTGCCATGGTAGCACAAAGCATAATCTGAAGTACCCTTCAAATACCTGAACACTCTCTTCATAGAATCCCAATGTGATCTCCCTGGATTTTCCATGAACCGGCTTAGAACTCCCACTACTTGGGCAATGTCTGGTCTTGTGCAGACCATGGCATACATCAAACTATCTACTGCACTTGCATAAGGCACACTGGTCATGTCCTCCATCTCAGTAGCTGACTTTGGATAGTCTTCAGCAGATAGTTTCAATCCTTGCATGATTGGAACAACTAGCTGCTTGCAATCATTCATGCTAAACCTCTCTAGAACTGTTTTCACATATTTACTCTGACTGAGCCAAAGTTTTTTGCTTGTTCTATCTCTAGTTATCTCCATCCCAAGAATGTACCTTGCTGCTCCAAGATCTTTCATTTTGAACTTAGCAGACAACTAAGTTTTAAGATCAGAAATCATAGTCTTGCTATTACCAATGAATAACATGTCATCCACATATAGAGTAATAACAAGCACACTTTCATTCTCACATTTATAGTAGATGCAATGATTAGATTTTGATCTCACAAACCCAATTGACAACACAAATGTGTCAAATTTTTGGTACCACATTTTGGGAGATTGCTTTAGACCATAGAGATTTATTTAACTTGTAAACCAAAATTTTTTTACCTCTTTCAACAAAATGCTCAGGCTGAGACATGTAAATGTCTTCTTCTAGCTCACCATGGATAAATGTTGTCTTCACATCCATCTGCTCAATTTCAAAGTCATATACAACTGCCAATGACAACAAAATTCTGATGGATGTCAGCTTTGCTACAGGGGAAAAGATCTCTCCATAATCAATTCCCTCAACTTGGGAAAAACCCTTTGCAACCAATCATGCCTTATACTTCTCAACACTACCATCAAGGCTTGTCTTTCTTTTGAATATCCACTTATAGCCAACAAGCTTTCACCCTTTAGGCAGTGGTACCAACTTCAAGGTATCATTCTTTTTCAAGGAATCTATCTCCTCATTCATGGCTTCTAGCCATGAATTTGAATCAGCCATGCTGATTGCTTCTTTCACAGTCCTAGGCTCATCAGTTCTGGTAATTAAAGCATAAGCATAGTTTGAATCTAACATAGAGAAACTATACCTTTTTGGTTGCCTTCTTTCTCCTGTGTATCTCCTTATAGGCTAAGGTTGTTCTTCATCATTAGAACTTCCAGAGCTACTTGAGCTCTCCTCAGTTTTAGGTACACCATGTAGCTCTTTCCTTTCTGGAGTTTGGGGAATCTCAACTACATCCTTCTTTTTGTCACTCTGATTTGTCTCAAGCTATTGATCACTTACTAGAGGTTTCAGCTCATGAAATATTACTCTTTTGTGTTACAAAACCTTCTTAGTAACAAGGTTCCAAAGCTTGTATCCTTTCACACCAACTCCATAGCCAATGAGAATACACTTGACAACCTTGTTATCTAATTTAGATCTCTTTTCATTTGGCACATGAACATATGCCTCATAGCCAAAGACACGGACATGTCTTAGAGAGGGCTTCTTCCTAGACCATGCTTCCAAAAGTGTCTTATCAACAAGAGCAGAGCAGGGAGATCTATTTAATAGATAACATGTTGTAGCCATAGCCTCAGCCTAGAACTTCTGCTCCAGACCAGTACCACTCAGCATACTCCTTGCCTTTTCCATCAACATTCTGTTCAACCTTTCAACAACTCCATTTTGTTGTGGAGTGTAGGGGGTTGTCTTGTGCCTTTTAATTCCATGATCAGTGCAATACCTTTCAAAATCTATAGAACAAATCTCACCTCCATTGTCTGTCCTTGAACACTTTATTTTCCTTCCAGTCTGATTTTCTACCAAAGATTTGAACTCTTTAAATCGACTGAACACTTCTGATTTACTTTTAAGAAAGTATATAAATGCCCTTCCCGAACAGTAATCAATAAAGGAAACATAATATCTAGATTTCAATAATGAAGGAACATTAACTGGACCAAACACATCAGAATGAACATAATCCAGCATACCAGAAGATTTGTGAGGACTAGAGGAAAAAGAAACATGGTGTTGCTTTCCATAGATGCAATGTTCACAGAAATCAAACTCAAGGTTACAATCATCAAGCCCTTCTACAAGATTTTTATTCTTCAAGTTTTTTAAACCTTTCTCACCAATGTGACCAAGTCTATGATGCCATAACATGGTCTTCTCTACGGGGAGTTTTACCTCCAAAGCATTTGCAGATAGAGAAGAGTCTTCATCTTTCTCTATAGGTGCAGAATTACATGACTTTACAGATGCACTATTACAAAGAACAGGACGTGCATCCAACTTGTACAAAGTGCCAATATGAACACCCTTAGCTAGCACCATGGCACCTCTAGCCATTTTACAACCTTTACTAGAAAAAGAAACATCTACCCCAACATCATTTATCTTACAAACAAAAAGAAGATTTCAAGCCAAACTTGGGATGTGAAGAACACCACCTATTCTTTTGACTCTCCCATCAGGAAACTGAATTCTGACTCTTCCTTTTCCAACAATATCCAGCATTGAATCACTTGCCAAAAACACCTTTCCACCATCATACTCCTCATACTTTGAGAACCAATCTCTATTGGATGTCATGTGAAAAGAAGCACTTGAATCAACCAACTAGACATCATCAGATGCCTGAGTTGTCAAGGCTACTGCAATGAAGGCATCTGCATCACTATGAGAAGATTCATTATCAAAAGAATTCTTCTTCTTCTTCTCTTTACAATCCCTTCGGATGTGACCAGGTTTCCCACAGTTCCAGCATTTCACCTTGGAATTTTTACCAAGAGACTTTGATCTCCCTTTAGACTTGGATTTTGACTTGTTGTATTTCTTCTTGCCTTTCTCCTTTGGTCTACCTCGAATAGCAAGAGACTCTTTAGCCATCTCAAAAGATTTCCTTCGCATTTCTTTAGACAAAAGCAAAGCAACCACATCATCCATCTTGAAATTAGTGGTTGTGCTTCCAATAGCCATCACAAGATGATCCCAACTGTTGGGTAATGAACACAACAGGAGCACGCAACAATCCTCCTCCTCAATCTTTACACCTATAGATGCCAGCTGAGTAACACTCATGTTAAACGAGTTCAGATGGTCTGCAATAGATGCACCTTCATCCATCTTCAAGGAATACAACTTCTTTTTCAAGAATAACTTATTTACCAGAGACTTTCCCTGATAAATGTCACCAAGCTTTTTCCACAAAGAAGTTGTAGGCGTCTCCTCATGAACATTCAAGAGCATAGAATCGGCTAGACTCGGTCTTATAAAACCTCTTATTTTTTTATCAGCAAGATCCCAAGCTTCTTGGGTTGTATTTTGTGGCTTAGTTCCAGACACTGCAATCCACAGGTCTTCAATCTCGAGTTTCCATAACTTGAAGTTGTTGCCATTAAACTTCTCAATCTCAACTCTACCAGATGTACTCACCATCTCAAACCAGAAACAAGTTTATCAATCCAAGACTCCCACTGGAAACAATATTGGCACAAAAAACTACGCTTTTCCTTCAAAGATAACAAAACCGGCCAAGCTCTGATACCACTGTGAATTGAAGGATTGTTGGATTGAATGACCCAACAGTGCTGAAAAATTTCCCTTAACACCAATACAATAGAGGAGTGAAGCATAAACTGATTCTAATAGCTTCTAAAACTACTTGAGATGAATACAACTATTGAAATGAGGTAACCGAGAATGAGCAAACACAGATAACACAGTATTTTATGTGGGAAAACTTTTACAGGTAAAAAATCCACCACACAAAGTCAAGTCTATTGTATTATAGTAATGAATCGATTACATACAATTTCTAGACTTCTCTGTTCTGCTCATGATTATCCAGAGAGATTCAGATCCACTGTTACAATGTTTTCTCAACATATAGTTCGAACTCTCCTTGCAAGAACTCACGTTCTTCTTCTTTAGCTTTAGCTCTACAACCTTTGACTTCAACTTGATATGTTTCTACAACTTACACAAGGCGTATATAACCAAACACCTACTAGACAGTGAAGGTCAAACTATGTAATCAATGCCATCAGCCAATGGCTGACCAAGAAAATCCAACTGAACACGCAATCAGAAGAGCTCATGCCAAGTCTTGCATCGAGCCACCCAGGCATTCAATGAGATGCCAAAAATGGGTTCAGCTCTGCCAACTTACATTGGCCATGCACCTGCAGCAATAACTATTTAGGTAACCAGCCAATCAGCATTTAGTCAGACTACCACGTGTCACCATCCCATTGCCTATCACAACTGATAGAGAGATAAACACATCCAATTAGACATCAAGCACATACAAGACTTCCACGTCTTTTACAACTCTGCTGGAGTCGGAGTCGGAATGGGAACCAGAAATGGAAACAAGACTTTACCAAAAGTTCAAGTTCAGGAACGTTTTCGGTTGCACCTTCGCCAACTGCAGGGAAGAGCAAGCCCAAGATAGTTCAGCCTAGAGGAATTCAACACAAAGTAAAACTAGAAGATAGGACTAGAGTCAGAGTCGGGTCGAAATCAGAAACAGAAACATGACTTTACCAAAAGTTCCAGGTTGAAGAAGCATTCCAGTTCCGCCTCCGACAACTGTAAGAAATAGCAAACCCGAACCAGAATGAAGCAGAAGAAACCATCCCAAGGAAAATCCAAACCACAAGGAAGACCAGATCAGAGAAGCAGGAATTGGATCCAGATCTGGAATGGAAACAGAAATGGGAACAATACAAATTGCCATAGTTAAGTTCTAAAACTGGTTCCGCCTCCGCTAGAGACAAACCGATGAACCTTAAGAAAGCGGGGAGTGGAGCAGAAGCCAGAACAGGAATAGAAATCGGAACAAGGCAAAAAAGGAACAATGCCAAGTTCCATCCTGATTCTACCTCCGCCAGACAAAGTAAAAGGCACAAGAAAATCGCCAAGGCAAAAGAATGAGGACTTCAAGCTGGAAGTTGAGACACAATTTCTCAACATCTTTTATCATTCAATACTTGGGCTTGGACTCATTTCTCTATCTCTCTTTTCTTTATACTCTTAGAAAGCTCCTAATGCTTGATGCATACACTCCTTCAAAACTCCCTGTATAGCTTTGCAAGTGAGCTTAAGCCTAGTATATTCTTTTGATACTCGAAGTATTATATCATTTCTTTGCACTCTATCTATTGCATATTTATCTATGGTGTTCTTGCACTGTATGATCTCATCAATAACTTCCCAAGTTAATAACTGAATAGTGTCTCTATTTATTCTTTCAATCCATTCCTTGAAAGCTTGGGCTTCCTTACCTTTCTTTCCTAATGTTTGAGGATCACACCTTTGACGTACTAGCAATTCAATAAAATCTTGATATTTATCAAGCAATCTTTTACTTTCTTCGATGACTTTTCAAATCCTTTAACACATTGTATTAACATGTCACCTTCCCACTTTAGTTTTTTTTTTCCAATTTTATAGAAATAGAGCTTCTTGATCTGATATTGCATTTCCTTGTACTAAACCTTGGACATCCTTGTGTATGAGAATTTAAATAACTTGCTTTTGAATATTAATTTTTTCTTGATGAACCCTGCATTT
Organism: Sequoiadendron giganteum; assembly: GCA_007115665.2. Taxonomy (NCBI): domain Eukaryota; kingdom Viridiplantae; phylum Streptophyta; class Pinopsida; order Cupressales; family Cupressaceae; genus Sequoiadendron; species Sequoiadendron giganteum. Next base: position 166,195,272 of record CM021110.1, on the reverse strand, counting down.
ACTTTCAAATCTCTTGGATTTTTCAAACCAATGGTATGCTTCCATATATTTCCCTATTGCTTCTATGATAAATTCTTCTCCCTACTTTACCCAGTACTCAATCCATTCTTCAAATTCATTCATTTTATGGTGAACCGCTGCAATTGCATCCACCTACTCTTGTGACATTAATACTGGATGTTGGGTAAATTCTATTTGTGGTTGATTGGATAGGGTTAGATATTTTATAAAATGTTCTACGGTAGCAACCCTTTCTTTCAATTCTCTTTTCTTTCTTTTTTACTTCAGTACTCTAGCAACAATGCAATCCAAATTCACTTTTATTTCATCCAACTCTTGCTTCCAGGATGAGTGTCCAAGATTAATACTTGTTATCTTATGCTCCTTAGGTGTTATTTCATGTCTATATTTATCAACTATTGGAGTAGATATAAGGATGGTTTTTTTTCCATCCGCATTATTTTGTATGACATGCCTTGTTTTAGCTTTGCACCTAGGCTTTGGAGTATCTCTTTCCTATACAAAACTGTTAAGATCTAGAGGAAATGCTTCTACTTCCATTTGGGAAGCTAATTCCATGATTAAGCAATTACGTGCATCATTGTCTAACTCTACCTATGTAGCATTCATTTTTTCTTGATGTTTAGTGAATTTAGGAATTTGTTCTCTCATTTCTTCAATTTTATCTATTATTTCTTCTGAAATAGGAACTTCTTTAGCAATTTCTTGCATAGAGTCGATATTTCTAAGATTTGGCACTACCTCCTCTACTTGGAGACTTACATTCTCCTATATATCCAGATGTTCAATACTAATTTCCTAATAATTTTTTGATTCATTCTATGCTACACTAGGGTTCTCTTCATTTTCAACTTCAGTTTTAAATAAATCTTCTTCTAATTTTCCAAAGACCTATGATTATTCATTATCATTTAGCATATTCTCAAGTGAAGGCTGGGAATCAAAAGTATCTTCAACAATTTTTTCATCAATAGGATCATGTTTTACAGTCTCCTTTGTTTCCATTTCAAGAATATCAAGATTCAATGCTTCTAAAGTGGGTGTTCTTGTATGAATTCTTCTTCTTCAATATTTATACGGACAAATCTTGTATCAAGATTTTCTTCCTGCACTGGTTTTACCATGGGTTTATCTTTGGACTTCTTTTCTTTCACTTTCTCCCACATAGCACCCCATTTATCCATTTGTTCTTTAATTTTGACTTCATCTGTCTCAGAAATTTCATCCAAGGTGACAGGAGTTCCTCCCAATGTTTGTTTCACATTAGCCATATTAACAGATTGAGGAGAAGTAAATAATGTTGTAGATCTCTTAGATGTAGAACTTGTTTGTGTACCAAAATTTTATATTACTCATGTTTCTTCTTCAATAACCAAATTATTTCTTGGTTTTTTTGTAGAGGAGGATGCACCTTTAGTTCTTACTTTTGACTTATCTTTATTTGATTTTGGATCCCTCTATTTATCAAATGGTTTCATTGAAATCTTAGGTTTTGAAACCTCTCGATTTTTCTCTTCAACTCTTATACCAAGAGCCACTTTAATAGTTCTCCTTTTCTTTTTAGAAGATTCCCCACTCTCAAATGCAGTTTTTTTTTTTTTTCTCTTCTTATCTTATGAGAATGTGTTTTCAATTCCTCTTTCTCTCAAATCTTTACAAAAATCATTTATCTAGTGTGGAGTATGTAATAAAACTAGTGTAGAGAACTAATCAATTGACATCATTTCTTCACCTTCATAGTCTGGGTCTGGAATAGGTTCATCATACACCCTATTTTCATTGTAGGATTTATTCAACACTTCTCCATCATCTTTTTCCAGCTAATATAGAATATCATGAAGCATCAGAATCCGAGTAGATTCTAAAGACAATCTTTCATGCTTTCTTATCCTTACTCTATTCTCATCTTCACAATTAAGCCAATAATCTTCTAAATGTTGGACATGAGCATGATAAACAATGATAGTCTTGGAAATGTTCCCTTCAGGATCATAATATATTCTCTAAAGTGGAAAAAAAACTCAAAATTATATGTTTTCAATTCTTCCTCACACAAGTTAGACAACCTTATTTCATTGCATTTGTAATTCCCTTAAACTATAGGAAATTTGAAAGAGGCCTTCTTGTGGGATTTGTTATAAAGGGCCTAACATGGTTTGAATTGTCTCACTAGTTCTAATAAACTAGTCTTATCGGTTGGGTACCATAGCAACATAAATAGATTTCCATCAAACCCTTCCATCCTAATGTAGGATAATGTGGGGAACTGAATATACTATCCTCCCATTGGTCTGATAACACTTTGTGCTTCCAAGGACAATCTTTTGGCTTTATATCCTTCCATCGTTCTGACTAGCTTCATGGAAAACACATCATTAACTCTCCTGTAATTGTCTTTATACCCATGGATAGTGATCTGAGGTAAATGAGCATATATCAAACTATTTCCAACCTCCCTGCCCAAAGTACCAACCCTTGTTTTCTTTCTCTCATGGTGAGGAAATAAATCACATATAAAGACAAATAAAAACACCTAGATTTGGAAAATTCCTTTATCTGTTAATATAATCTATCACTAATAAAATTTCCTTGGTGCATCTACGTGAGACTTTCCATCAATCTTGATATTATTACAAACATTCAAGGTTCAAATTTACTGGCATCTCTTAAACCATCCATCCTGCTTAGCAAAGTAATAATGTCTTGAATTTCTTGGTTGAATATAGACCTTTGAAGTACTTTGTCCTATGGTGTAATTGGATCATGGCACCATTTGGTACTCATAATTTCTCTATTTTGAGCTTCAAAATTTTGATATATCTTGGCTTTAGCTTTTATATCAATTTTGTACATCTAAGTGAAATTAGGAAGCCCAAACGTGTACATAATTCCTTTCGGCATGAGATCAACATAAATTCTTCCTTCCTTCTTAACAAATCTTTTATCAGGGTTATAGTAATTCATACATTGTGTAACCAATTCAGGGGCCTCCATTGTCGGTGAAAACCCTGCTATGGAGAATAACCCACTTTCTATAACATTTCTAGTACATTGAGAAGCATTTTCTTGCCATACCTAAGTGTGGATTTCAACATCAAAAGACCACCCCATATGAGTTTTTGTCACTACCATATTGATTTGTATGACCTATGAATTATAATACTTGAATTAATCTTCTACTCTTACGTCATAAGTAATCATTTTTTTCTTGTATTTTCTGCATTTTAAAATGTGTGCCTTAGGTGCGAGTTAGGGTTAAATTTATCCAAAAATTTCTTATGATTTTATAAAATTTTCATTCATCTTTAAGTTAAATTCAAAAATTTAGAGAATAATCATCATCTCAATTTTGAATATTTTTAGGGAAAAAATATCTTTCAATATATTTGAGCATGAAAATAGCTAGCATAAACTCAATTATTGAAAACATATCTGGTTTTGGCTGATAATGATAATCTTTTGAAATGAAACTCCAAAACCCTTGGTAGCTATGTTTTTTAGTTTCTCAAAGTTTACCTTTCCTGGCGCACCAGAATTATTTTGTTCTTTCAATGTCCTTTGCAAAGTTGCAGCATGACATGAAGTAGGGTTTTACAAAAGAAACTCTATGCTTAAGGTGGTGCCAAGTACATGAGTAGTTCACCACCTTCATTAATAAACTATTACAATGCATTAATTTCTCGAATAAAGGTGCAATAATTACATATTAGGGTTCAAATTATGAACACCTAGGTTTCTACCCAAGCTCATTACTAGAGGGAAAATATTGTGTGGTGATTATACATGGAATTTTGGTGTCACTTCGATCATCGGCTAGGCATAGGCCATCAAACATATGTGATCAATTAGTGATCACCGAGATTGACACTTTCTGATATCAATTTTTTGAAAGGAATATGAAGATCCGGGAACTTACTTCCAAGCTTCAGAGAGAACATAGACTGGAATGAAAGAAAAGACCAAAAACAAGGCTCAAGAAAATTCAAAACATTTCAAAACATACCCTTTGATTTCTGAGTTACAAATAAAATTATCAGGCTCCAATATGAGAATAAAAGATATGAACAAGATTAACACTTTCGGTCGGTGACTTACTGGGTGGAGTTAAAATCAATTGAAGATACAATTTCCTTGATACAATTTTAGGACTCTGATATTTTGGTTTACGATAAAATCTCAAACTTCATTAAAAAAAAGACTGAAAACTAAATCTAGGAAAGAAGACATAGGGAAAAAATAAAATGCCAAAAAAAGATCAAAAGAGAGAGCCGAAACCAACCTAACCGTAGAACAATGCCAAAGCAACTGAAAAAAAAAAATGGAATGGGAAAAAAAAGGGGGTCCACATTTTGCCAAAGAGAAAAATCTGGCATGTTGTGAAACCACACAATAGTAAGTAACTTCTTGGAATGGTTCTATTCCAATGCACTAATTTAAAATACGCTTCAAAAATGAACTTGGTGAGCTTACTACAACAAGGTTTTTAATCAACTTCTTGGGATAATTTTGTGTCTATACATGTGGAAATTCACTTATTTAAGAGGTCTCTTATCCCTTAGAAAGGGTTTCTATACATCTCATGGATACTAAGGGAGACTTTCATTGGTATGGAACATCCACACCAAGTGGTTGATGAATTTTGTCACACCCATGTAATTATTTATATAGTGGACCAAAATGAAAGTATGACTTGCGTCGTTCCCTCTCACAAATCAAGAGGCAGACCCTCAAAAGATAATGAAAACAATATGTGAAACTCAAGATGATTTCCATCACCCAAGATTGCCAAAAGGCACGAGGGGAGAGGATACACACTATAAGTATACACAAGCATGGCAAGCACTCATTCATTTTAATCCCAAAAATAAAAATGAGTTCATTTTAACCACCAATGGAAGTGTTTGATTATTTTATTCAATTTTAAACCGATATTTGAAAATGAGGATATGTGGGTCCAATTTTAACCAGCTTTGAATGCTAATTTTAAACCCAATGGAAGTTTAGTTGGTCCTCAAAAATAAAGTATAGAAACATAAAAATGGGTTATAATTGTCCCATAAGTGTAAAAATAGTTTTTACAATGTATGGATGAATGATAGTATGCTTCTTTACTTCAAATGTTTTCAAAACTCCAAAACTAGTTAACCTCAAAAACAAAAAACTAGATTTCAGTAAGATATAAGAGAAAATGAAGTTAAAAAATTAAAGCACATGAAAAAATTAGCTCTTTATTTTTTTTACCAGTAAAATGTGTCACTCTTTACGAAGGCATCACCATAATTTCAAAAGGCATCACTCTAGTGAGAAAAGGTATCGCTCTGCAGCAAAACAGAGACAACAAAGGCATCGCTATGTTAGAGCTGTTGCTATTTTCAAATCTAAAATAATTTAAAAAGTATTAGCGTCACTATTTTTATAGGTGTAACTTGATTTAGATAGGCATCATTGTAATTCCTGCAAAGTTGTTGCTATATGGTGATGCTTGACAAAGGCGTTGTTCTAGCCTCCAAAATCATCAATGTACCCATAAGATCAAGAACATGAGAATCTAAAGAGAATTTCATTAGATTAAATCAGTATAGCACTCCTTCTAGCACCAACATGTGACCATAGTCATAGTATAGATTAAATACACCAAATCCAAATGGATTTGAGGCATATTTAATCCACTAATCTATGAACCCAATGCGATATTCAAAATCAACAAGAAAATAAATAACCATTAATGTTGGACTCAAGGGAACACTGAGAAGAGGGGGGGGGGGTGAATCGGTGTTCAACAAATCTTAACTTTTATTACTCTAAAACTTAAACCATTATATCATTACATTAAAATAAAGATGCAAGAATTCAAAGGAAACATTCATAACACTATTACACACACATTTTTGCATGGAAACCCTGTTAGGGGGAAAACCATGGTGGAGGTTAATCGACAATTTGAGTACTCAAATATAAATGTTTACAAAAGATAATGCACTTGCATTCAAACACACTGCCTAGAGCTCACTACTCAAAGGGAAGGCGCACTGCCTTACAAAAGTTTAGATAAAAACCATCTGAAGGTTGAACTGAGATGATAGCATCTACTTATGCTAGGTTACAATTCTTGTGAAGCTCATAGAGTGAATTTCTGGATCTGCAAATTGATTCTACTCTTCGCTCCGCTCTGCTCTGCTCTTCAATTCACATCACAAATTCAACATCTGCACTATTACTCTTCTAATTTTCACATTACACCCATATTCACATAGTTATATTTCTTATTACACACTAATTCACTTATACAATGGTAAAAATGATCTTATATATATCTGCTACCAAAGATTTATTCATCCATGAGTCGGCTTTATGAAACATTAAGTTCTTTTCAACTTGTCAACCAGATCCACCACTAAATATTTATGTGCATCCTCCAAAGTCGGTTAATACAAAGAGAGGACCTAAATAAAACATAATCAAGCACAAAATAATATATTTACTTACTCCTTATACATCTGTGATTACTATATTCGCCAGGTCAGCCTTCTAGCACATATAACCAACGGATTAGTGCACCAAATCTCCTAGATTGCATACAAGTGAATGCGTATCAAAAGAATCCTTCACCAAGGTATTCCAAACATCAAAAATCCTTTGTATTGGGTCCACAACACATAATAATAGTCCGGTGAGATATATAAATCAACTTTTATACTTATAATTGGATGCCATGTTCTTCACCCTGTTCAGCTAGTACATACAAAAACTAGACTGCATACCAGATATATGACTTAGGTTTCCATTTAGGTTTCCATCAATGACAAAACTTACAAGCCATATGCCAAGAATCTCCCCCTTTGGCATTGATGTAAACACTTAGTGAAAAAATACTAAGTGTCAGAATCATTATAGGTATACTATCAAACTTTGCTACACTTTCTCCCCCTAAGATTTATAAGGCATTTTTCACAACATTCTCTCCCCCTATAAGGAATTTTTCACGGCATTATCTCCCCCTTTAACATCAATGAAAAATCATGGAGGTCATATGCCAAAAAAAAGTGATACTGACAAGGTAGTGACAAAACATGTGTTCAAAATCCTCAAGGCTCAAAACTTTAACACATATATGCCAACAATTCTCCAATTTTGATAAAAACTTCAAAAACTTGAAAACAATTAACTGCTACATTGAGAATATTATCTTATGGTTTTTCTTCACTTTCAGAAGGAATTTATTCCAGACATCTATTGTGATTCCAATGATAATGATTAGATTATTATTCTTCGATCTTTTGTTAACAATTTCAGTTAAGGATTCTGGAATTGTAATTGCTTCTTCTAGTTTCTCACCATTCCTTAGTATTTCCACCATCTGTTCCAATCTACATTTGGTTAGATCTTTTACCTTCCAAAAGGTATCAACAAGTGTGTTCTTGGTGAGTTGAATTTTTGTGTGTTCTTACTATAACTCCCGAATTATTTTTCTGATGGTGCCATCTTCGTCATGAAACATGTCAAAGCTTTTACCAATTCCATTCAAATTTGTTTCAATTTGTTCCAATTTCTCTTTGTAATTACTAACAGCATGGGGCCAGCGGATGCAATAGTTGTAGATATTGTTAGTTGAATTTATGCACTATCTCAATTCATTCATTTTCTTCTTTAGTTTGGAAAGGGATAGTCTAAATTGCTCCTTCAAGTGAGAGATAACTTCAACAACTTCCTTTTCTTAAGCTTTAGAATTCAATGTCTCTTTACTGCATTTAATCATTTCATTAGGTAGAATGTTTTGCAAGCTTTCTAATTTGATCTTACAATGCTCAATATGAGCTTTTAATAGACTCAAAATCAAGTCTTGTTCATATGATGGTCTAATAGATCATAACCTAGCGATCTTTTGCATCCCACTTTCTTCCTGAATAAGTTCTTGTAACATTTTTTTTGTCAAATCATCTTCTTCCTCATTGCCTTTTTCTGGTTTTGATTCATTTTTATCAATTTCTTCATCAGAATCTTTGTTTGGAATATCCACAATTTCCTTATCTTTACCTTTTCCCTCAATTCTTGGGACTTTGCATTCTGGAGGGTTGTATTCAACTATTTCTTTACCTCTTTTATGTCCTTTATCCATGCCATTGGAAGAGGAACCAACTTCAATTGTTCTTATTGGAAGGGAAATATTGACTGAACAACACTTTGCAAGCACATTCTTAAAGAAATTTTCAAATTCTATATCCCAATCAACCAAGCTCCTAGAATATGAATACATCTATTTGCATACTAGTTTGTTTTCCTTCCACACCACATTGTCGTTTTTCGAAAAATAATTCAAGAAATACATTACTAGGCATATGATCAAGGTACCAAACCTGAAAGGGTATCCTATTTCTTTTTTCAGTTACACATTCTCCATTACCTGATCCTTTATCAACCCACACAGGTCAAATTCCTGACCTTCGATTATCATCTTGTGAGAAATGTAGAGTGTCCTAGACAATGTAGAACCTTCTCGATTTTTGTAGATGATTTTGTATGTTATCTCATGTGCAATATACTTTGTAACATGATTCTTGATTGTAGCAATTATTAATGCCCTTTGATCTCTGATTATTCTGGTTAGAGTTTCAACCTCTTTGTTTCAGATAGATTTCTTCCTTGGCACATCTCTGACATTGTATAATCCAGTCAAATTCCTAATTACCTCCTTTGAAATGTTGTAGAGTTTGTCCAAAGTTAAAATATCATCAAGTAATCTACTCAAGAAGAATTTTATGAATTATGCATTCTCAAAGTATAGAAACTAATTCCAAATATCCAAATTTCTATGTTTAGTTTCACTCAATTGCTTCAATTCGTTAGGTAGTAACAAATTCCTCATAGACCTAATCTTTTCACTGTTATATTCATCTAGACTGAGCGAGGAGACCTCATAGGTCCCTTTGCCTTGGCCCTTGTTGCGGGAGGATTAGGAGCTCCTCCCCTTAATGTTACGCCATTGCAATCTCATAATCCTTCGCCCTACGACGATCTAGAGTGGGAAGTCGATCACCTCTTGGTTAACCAATGTTAGGGGGAGACCCTCTCCTTGATCTTTAGATTAGACATGTGTGTGTGTGTGTTGTGACCTGTGTTCCCCTGTGATCATGCTCTATGTGCCTGGATTACCCACATCACCCCTATTGGTGCTTGGACATAGGTGTCGTGTTTGTGTTGTAAACCTTCCTCTATGTGTATATTCATTCTTCCATTTTTGTGATTAACTTTTAGTAAATTGGGGATGATGCAAAGTGTCAGGATCATTTTGGCTTCCTTCCATGTTGACCCAATTTTTTATTTTGACTTTATCTTCTATGCATTATTCCTAATCTAGTTGGGGATTGATGATATTTCGCCTCTTACCATGGTTACCCAATATATATAAATAAAGGCAAATCTGACCTCACGAAACCAAATCCCCCTATGCCCATTGTGTGTGTTCTCTTTTCTTTTCTCTTGATATTTCTCTCTTCTTTGCTTGAGTTATCCCTCTTATGTGTGAAAACTCCATTTCTACACAACTTGGTCTTTAGAAATTAGATTTGTTGCCAAATGAATCTTTTCTCAAAGACCCTTCACACGCTTCTTCTTTAGAGTTGTATTCTCGACTTGAAACCCTAACGAAACATGTTTCCTTAATCATGGGTTCATAAAAAAAGGACTTGGGAACCTTCCTCCGAACCAGGAACACTCTTGATCTTCCCCTTGTTTGGGTGCATATCCTTCCTTTCAAATTCCTTCATGAAGTGAAAATATTTCGAAAGGATTACTCGGTGATGAATCAATTTGAGAAAGAAGATGTTAGCTTTTGAATAGTGAGACCCTTGAGTGGACCCCTCCTTTTCACATTGGGTTCCCGAGGGAGCCTTACGAAAATTTTCAACAAGCTCTATGGTGTTTAGCTCAGGGGTAGCTCGACTAGACTAGTTTTTCTTCTTCGTGTCTAGTTTGAGAGGAGCCCGACTAGACCTGATTCACATCCTTACATCTAGCTTGGGGGCAGCTCGACTAGACTTCACTTTTCAAACAACACGTCCCTTGAGTGGACCTCTCCTTCCTTTTGAAGGGTTTCTGAGGGAGCCCTTTGAAAGTCTTACAACTTAGCGATGGTCTGCGTGACTGTCCATTCATTGGCCTGCACGGCCACTTCTTGACATGTTCTATTTGTGGGTAAACGTGTTGCCCTCTCTCACTCTACAACGTCCCCTTTTCGTGGTCTCCTTCATGTGAGAATTCTTAAAGGTTACCTCCCTTGCAAGATTGTGAGCCTATAAGGTGCTTTCATTCTTTAGCTTTATAGTTCCATGAAACTATGAAGTCCTTTCCTCCACTTTTGAGTCCACTAGACCATGCTCTGCTTCCTTGTCAGTTTAGGTATACATCTCTTACCTTGTTACACCTTGCTACTCTACTTTACTGGAGCACTCATCAGTACTCGTGCTCACTAAAGAGGGGGAAAAATGCATAGGCATGAATTTGCACCCCTAACACAAATTCCCCTTTACCCCTTTACACTTTAGAAAACCTAAGGAAAAGGCTTAATTCCACTTAAGCCCACTCCTCACATCAAACTTGGCACCCTATCTGAGTTTTGATGGAGGTGTTTCTTTCTAGGATGCCCATGTGGTGCACAGACATCTATGCAATGCAATTACTTCCTTGGAATATTTTTGTGGATGGATTCTGCAAAGACATTACACTTCCTATTGGAATTCAAAGTGTAATGCCTCCCTTCAGCTGGCCAACCTAAATATGGTCATTTTTCATCCTTTCCTACATATTCTTCATCTATCCATCCATTCTCAAGTTTTTCAAGATCAATTTGAGCACTCTCTCCATTTCATTCACTCATCCACAAGCTTTGTATCAACACTTTACACTCCATTGGAACAATCCACTACTCCATCACTCTGATAGTGTGAGCATAGGACAAACACCATGGCAGAAGAGGCTTGAGTTCCTCTCATCTTCTCCTCCACTAACCTTGATGTAGGAGCATCCTTGATTCTTGGTAATCTTGCATCAACCAAAAATATATTCTTTCAGTTATGTTCTTGTTCTTTCTCAAGCTGGGAGATCTAGTATTTCTTCATAATTGCTCACTAGATCTTGTTTACCTATGGTTTCATTGTGTACATATTGAATTTCCTTATTCCAAGTTTTCAGATAGATTGGATCTTCTTCCGGAAAGTTATTGCTTCTGGATTATGTGATATTTTTTGGGACTAGCCTCAAAATAATTTCAAAACCTAATGGCTAGTTTGATTGATCATGGATCTTTCTCATGGTTTGCAAATCTTCACGGTGTGTTTAGATTTGTTCTATGGAGTGTTCCTAATCTTACACTTAGGTCCACACTTCATTATGTGCATCTACCATGGATGAATTTTAGATTTAAGGTCGACCTATTCTTGCACATGTTACATTTTTCTTCATCGAAGATTGCAATGATCTTTGGCTGATGCGGATGTTTCTAGACTCGCGAATATGATATAAATCTTGTAATGAATCACTAGATTGGAAGTGAACATGAACGAAGTAGAATAGGATGTATATATAGTTCGATCTGTAGGATTTTTTCTCGCATGTATGAGCACTATATTTTGAGCACATTGTAAACACGTCTATGATCCAAATCTGTACGTTCGGATTGTGGCCGACTATATGTAATTGAATTTCATTATAATAAGAATGTTCTTATTTGCATTTTCCTCTAGATTTTGTATTTCTTTTGTTCAATTAGTCTAGCTATACAGCCTGGATAGTTCTCCTTGAGGACCCTCCTACCGTGACTGTCACCAAATTGGTATCAGAGAAAGATTCGTTCCTTGTGAGATCGTCAAAGCATGTGCATTCTTGTTGATGATTTGATATGGGGAGGCGGACTGAGGGTCTAACCTACAACTATATAAGACTTGTGTAAGGATGGCAAGAAGAAGGAATGGTAGAGGAAATGGAGTGTGTGAAAATTTAGACCTATTATAATGGAGATGTTTAGAGGAATTGTTGCTAGATTGGAAGCAGTTGAAACAGCCCAGAGGAGAGGTCAACCAATTGATAGTGGGATTCATGAAGAAGTAGAAGAACAAGAAGAATTTGTAGGAGAAGAGCAACCTGGCCTTGATCAGGGAGAAGAAAGGTTCATAAGAGCCCTAACCAAAGTGAACACTAAGCCACATTTCAATCCACCAGATTATCATGGTAAGTTGGATTCAGATGAATTATTGGATTGGATAACAAACATGGAAAAGTACTTTAATTTTGAAGGTACCCCAAAAGATAAGAAAGCGAAATTTTCTTGAATAAAGTTGAGAGGACATGCATCCCTTTGGTGGGAACATTTGCAAACAAATAGGCAAAGAAAAGGAAAGGAGAAGACAAGATCATGGGATCAGATGGTGAATAAGTTGAAGGAAAATTTCATGCCTGGTGACTATCAAATCAGTTTGTTCAAAAAGTTGCAGAATCTGAAACAGGAGGAATCAAGTGTGACAGAGTATATTGAGGAGTTTTATAAGTTAAACATCAGATCTGGACATTTAGAGGATGAGATTGAGCAAGTAGCTAGATATGTAAATGGTTTGAGGTTGTTTATACAAGATGAAAGAATTTTGATTAAGTTGTTAAGTGTAGAACAAGCATATCAGTGTGCCCTAAATTTAGAAGAGAAGTTAAACAAAATACATGATTAAAGATGGAGAGGAAGAATTTATACTAGAGCAGGAAAAGGATATTTTCTAGATCAGAAAAAAGATAAGGAGGTTAGTAAGAATGAGAATTCATACCAAAGAGATGATGGAAACTCTTACAGAAGAGGAGGATATGGTAGTTACATAAATCAAGGATATAGAAAAGATGACAGAGGACAAGAGAAAAGAGTATTTAGCTTAACTTGTTTTAAATGTGGTGGAGAAGGACATAGAACCTTTGAATGAAAACATGGAGAGACAAGCAAAAATACTGAGAATAATAGAAGGATAGCCTTTATTGAGGAGAATCATGCTAGATCATCTAATCACCCAGAAGAGGGAGAAGTATTGGTAAATATGAGAATATTCTTTCAAAGTGAATTAGAGAAAGAACCAATGCAAAGAAATAATTTGTTTAGGACTAGATGCAAGGTAGGTGATAAATGTTGTAAACTAGTCATTGACAGTGGAAGCTTAGAGAACCTGGTTTTGAAGAAATGGTGACCAAATTAAAGTTGGAAAGATTGAAACACCCAAAGCCCTATCAAATAACTTGGATTCAAGATGAACATAAGATACTGGTAAGTGAACAATGCTCGGTGAAATTGAAGATAGGAAATTATCATGATGAAGTTTTGTGTGATATTATGCCTATGGATTTATGCCATATTTTTTTGGGAAGACCTTGGCAGTATGATAGATAGGCTATTCATGATGGAAAGAAGAACATCTACACTATTATTTCTAATGGGATGAAACAAATTTTGTTACCCTTGGAAGATGTTTCTAAATTTGGAGTTTGCATGAATGCTAGAATTATTTTGGTTGATGGAAGGAGATTTTTGGATGGACTGAGACATGAGAACATGTGTTATGCCTTCGTACCTCAAAAGGTTGAAGACTTGAAGTATGTAGAAGAATAACCTGAGCAGATAAAGGAATTGTTGATAGAATATGAAGCTATCATTTTAGACAACCTACCTGATCAATTAACACCTGTAAGGAGTATTATTCATTGCATGGACTTGATTCCTAGAGCTAGATTTCCTAATAAAGTAGCAAACTAGATGACACCGAAAAAGAATAAAGAATTGAATAGACAAGTACAAGAATTGTTAAGAAAAGGTTTAATCAAAGAAAGCTTAATCCCTTGTGTAGTACCTGCAGTGCTAGCACCCAAGAAGGATGGAGAGTGGAGGATGTGTATAGACTCTAGATCCATAAATAAGATCATAGTGAAGTATAGATTTCCTTTTCCTTGGATGGATTCCATTATGGATTGTCTGAGTGGAGCTAAATGCTTTACAAAGATAGATTTGAAGAGTGGATATCATCATATCATAATCAGAAAAGGAGATGATTGGAAAATAGCATTCAAGACAAATGAAGGATTGTATGAATGGTTGGTAAAGCCTTTTGGACTGACAAATGCATTGAGTACTTTCATGAGGTTGATGAATGAAGTATTAAATAAATTATTGGGTAAGTTTATGATTGTTTATTTGGATGACATCTTGACTTTTCAGTAAGACTAGAGAAGAAAATTTATTGCATATACGACAAGTTTTGTAGAGGTTGAGAGAAGAGAAGTTGTTGATAAACATTAAGAAATGTACTTTCATGAAGGAAGAGTTGGTATATCTTAGATTTGTGATATCTATGGATGGATTGAAGATGGATCCTGAGAACGTGAGAGCTATTATTGAGTGGCCTACACCTGAAAGCATTGGAGAGGTAAGATCATTTCATGGATTGGCTAGTTTCTACCGAAAGTTCATTAGGAGTTTCAATTTTATTTGCAGCCCTATGACCGAGACAATGAGAGGAGATAGGAAAGATTTTAGATGGATATCTAGAGAAAACAAAAGTTGAGTTGTTGAAAAATAAGGTGACTGAGCAGCCTATGTTCGCTTTACTAGACTTTAGTAAGGTATTTCAAGTAGACTATGATGCAAGTGGAAATGCGATTGGAGCAATGTTAAGTTAGGAAGGAAGACTAGTAGCTTATTTCAGTGAAAAGTTAAATGATGGAAGGAAAAGTTATTCAGTGTATGATCAAGAGTTTTATGCCATAGTTCAAGCCTTGAAGAAATGGAGACATTACTTGTTGACTAATTATTTTGTGTTATATACCGATCATCAGGCTTTGCAATATTTGAACAGTTAAGGTAAGTTAAATCAGAAACACATGAGATGGATGGAATTCTTGTAGAGTTATAATTTTGTTTTGAAGAATAGGAGTGGGAAGTCAAATAGATTTTCTAATGCTTTGAGTAGAATAAGGAATTTATTGGTACATATAAAGGTGAAAGTATTAGGCTTTGATGAATTGAAGAACTTGTTTGAGGAAGACCCAAATTTTGTAGAACCTTGGAAAGCATGTAAAGAACTAGTTTTGGAGGATAGAAGTCATTGGTTAGATTATTTCATTTAGAAGGATATGTTTTTCAGGGGAAATTAGTTGTGTATACCTCGAAGTTCAATGAGGGATAACTTGGGGAAAGAGAAACGTAGTGGAGGATTGGCAAGACATTTTGGAATTGATAAGACAGTAGCATTGGTAAGTGAGAATTACTTTTGGCCCCAGATTCATAAGGATGTTAGGAAATTTGTGCAGATTTGTAGAGTTTTTCAAGTTGTAAAAGGGAGTAGTCAAAATGTTGGATTTTATAAACCTTTGACAGCACCAGAAAGACCTTGGGATGATATCAACATGGATTTCCTACTTGGTTTGCCTAAAACATAGAGAGGTAATGATTTTGTATTTGTGGTGGTGGATAGATTTTCTAAGATGGCACATTTCATACCTTGTAAGAAGACAAAAGATGTAGTACATGTAACAGACTTATTTTTTAGAGAAGTAGTTATATTGCATGGATTACCTAGGAGTATTGTTTCAAATAGAGACACAAAGTTTGTTGGTTACTTTTTGAGGACACTTTGGAACAAGTTGAAGAAATAAATGAAGTTCAGTTCTACTTTTCACCCACAGACTGATGGACAGACAAAGGTAGTGAATAGGAGTTTGGGAAATTTATTGAGATGTTTGGTTGGAGAGAAGAACGGAAGTTGGGATTTAGCCTTTGCACAAGCAAAGATTTCCTACAATAATTCAGTGGACAAAATTACAGGGAATACACCTTTTCAAATTGTTACTGGAATTCACCCTAGAGGAATATCAGAGTTGAGAGACATTAGTAAAGAAGATAAAAGGAGTGTAGAAGTAGAACAATTTGTAAAACATATGAAGACAGTGCATACTCAAGTGAAGCAACATTTGGAAGATATGAACCAGAAGTATAAGGAGAAAGTAGATAAAATGAGGAGATTGAATTTGGAGATGAAGTAATGGTATATTTGAGGAAGGAAAGATTCCCAGTTGGCACATATAGTAAACTAAAGATGAGTAAGTTTGGACCCTATAGGATTTTGAAGAAATCTAATTTAGGAAATGCATATGAAGTGGAGTTACCAAATGACATGGGTATATCACCTATATTTAATATTGCAGATCTATATTAGTACCATGAAGCGTATTTTAGTGAAGACGATAAAGAAAAATTGGAAGAATAGCTTCCTAAACATCAATCAAATGGGATACAAGAGATTTTTGATGTCAGAGAAGGGAGAAAGACTTGTAGAAGACAGTGTAAAGAATATTTGGTAAAGTGGAAAGATAGACCAGTGGAAGATTCTTCATGGATTTCTCAAGCTGAGGTAGACCATATTGGTTTTCCTTTGGCCCCAACAAAGTGAGGGACTAAATTTTCATTAACCCCAAAGGTCTTGATGCAGGAGCATCCTTGGTTCTTGGCAATTTTGCATCAACCAAAAATATTTTATTTCAATTTTGTTCTTGTTCTTGCTCAAGTTGGGAGATCCGATATTTCTTCATAATTGCTCACCAGATCTTACATACCTATGGTTTCATCATGTACATATTGAATTTCCTTATTCCAAACTTTCAACTCAATTGGATCTTTTTTCGGCAAGTTATCACTTATGGAGTGTGTGACAGTTTTTGGCACTAGCCCTGAAATAATTTCAAAATCTAACGGCTAGTTGGATTGATCATGGATCTTTCCTATGGTTGGAAGATCCTCGTGGTGTGTTTAGATTTTTTCTATGGAGTGTTCTTGATCTTACACTTAGGTCCACACTTCATCATGTGCATCTACCATGGATGAATTTCAGATTTGAGGCCGACCTATTCTTGCACACGTTACATTTTTCTTCATCAAAGATTGTAATGATCTTGGGTCGACGTGGATGTTTCTAGACTCATGAATATGATATAAATATTTTAATGAATCATTATATTGGTAGAAAACATGAATGAAGTAGAATAGGATGTATATAGAGTTCAATTTGTAGGATTTTCGCTCGCATGTATGAGCACATTGTAAATAGACTTGTGAGCCAAATCTATATGCCCAGATGTGGCCGACTATATGTAATTGATTTTCATGATAATAAGAATGTTCTTATCTACATTTGCCTCCAAATTTTGTGTTGCTTCTATTGTGTGTTACTCTAGCTACACGACCCAGATAGTTCTCCTTGAGTACCCCCCTACCGTGACTACCACCAAGCCTTGAGCGCTTTGGAAGGAGGTGGTAATCTCCTCTTATATTCTCTATCATTTTGGTTGAGTAATCACGTACTATTCTGTAGTGTCTTTTATTTACGTAGCTTGTATTCCCTTCTTTATCATTATTTATATCATTTCCAACTTGGTTGTCTGTGGAGGTGGAAACACCAAAATGGGGATCTAATTGAGGCAAACCCCTAAATAGCCCCCCAACATTTTCCCACTTTTTTGTGTGCAGGTGGAGAGATCTTGGAGCAAGAAGGAGAGAAGATTGGTGTGTGAGATCGTCTTCATCACCCTTGTGGTAATTTACTTCCTTTATCACATTTTTCTTTACATTTCACTTTTCTAAGTCTTGTTCTTCACTTCCTAAAACTTATAAACTAGGTTGTTAGTCCCTCTTTTAGAGTTTAACCTCATCTCTCTGGCTTTCTGGCCATATGGATGCTAGCACACCTATGAGATTCTAGCACACCACGATTTCATCCCAAGATCGTTCTTTTGTCCTCCGACAGAGAGCTACCTGAGATGTGGAGTTGGCTCTGAAAAGTGACTCATCTAGTATCCCTCCAACTCTCGATTTTGTAGAGTGATCAAAGGACCTTATAGTCCTCATCATTTCGCATCCCATCTATCCTAACCTTCCTTTAAACTGAGGTAAGTTAGGGCAGCCATACTACTCTTGGCCTTTCATGACCTGGGGCCTCGCAGTGGTTGGTCCCCCTCTCTTACACCAACCTACTAGGTTGTTAAAACATAGAAAACACATTCTCATTTACAAAACTGTCATTGGTGAATAAAATCATCTAAAACCTTAACTAAGAAAATATATCATCTTCAAGAACATAACTCTAATACCACAAGGCAAAATATTGTGACACAGAAAAATGTGGAGATATATAATTCTCTCTTTTTCATACATTCTCTAGGAATTAGCAAATTCATACACTGACAACTCTAGAATACTTTACGATATAGAACATTATTAAATACATGGAATCCAAATACCTTTCAGTTGTGTAGACCTACTCCTCAAACCAAAAAAAAAAAAACTTCATCTGCTAAGAAATGTGGAGCATTTGACCAAGCTCCTATGTAGCCAATCCTGTGCCTTAAATTTTTTTGAGATTTTTCAACCAAGGCATTTAGCATACAACCATGAACATTGACAGAATATGTACAATTGTATACCAATAATAACATATAGTTATGAACTTTAGTAGATAGGACAATATTACATTTCTTAGACATATAAACATGAAAAATATATACTATTTATACATATTGATATCAATGACAACACTAACAAAAGTTGGCATCAATGAAAACACCCTATCCACACATATTCCAACAATCTTTGTCTTTGTCGTTGATGGCAACAATTACTAAATGTTCAATTATCTCTCCCCCTTTGACATAAATGGAAAAGGATAGGTGGTCTTTATAATACATGTGAACTCCCCCTATCTATAAACTTTTACAATCTACTCCCCCTTACTCCAAAGAGATTTTCTATATACATATAATTTTGAACACTTATTTACTCCACGTATTTAAATTTTAAAAAGTGTTGGAATTATATTGTCATTAATGTCAAAAAGGGGGATCAGGTGTGAGATGGAACTAATCTTGCATGATGGAGAGACAACATTGATGTCAAAGTCTTTTCGTTGATGCCTGAGGAAGATGATGAATTGTGGATCTAGAAGATGCAGTGATTGTTACAAATGTTGTTCAAAGTATTGCATTATAGTCATGTAATTCTATCATGTTTTTATACTGAGTTATTTTAGTGCTCAAAAGAAAGATCTAATTGTAGATTCAACATGGGTTTTATGAGAGCAACTCATAAAAAAAATTGTAGGTTCAGAGGCTCAAGGTTATGCTCAGAAAAGGATTATTTGTGCTCTCGGCTTGAATTAGGGTTTTCCTATTAAACCCTAGGTATATACAGTCATGGTCTATGAACATCGTTTCTAATTTGATGGTGACTTGTGTTTGAAGGTTGCAGGTACCTTAAGTGATAAATTAAGCTTATTATATCATGTGGGTGACCGACCCCTTTATCTAGCAAATACTGGTAGTTGAGTAGATATTTTTGGCAATTAATATTTCCTAAGTCTCATGCAAATATTTCCTTTTGATGGAATCAATAGTGTTGGTTGTAATTGTGAGATCTAGCGGTCTCCCTACCAGCCCGTTGTCTTTATGATGGGTCCCAGCTAAATCCTGTGGATACACGGGGATTGGTGGAAATTAATCCATAGTGGACAGTAGGACCTACGATGGCAGCAGAAAAATTTATTGGTGCATGATTTCATCCTAGACATTTGGCAGAATGAGGTTGATCAATGGTTGTGATCAAGTAGAGGTGAAAGATCCAATGGTTCCTGCTAGCTCATGGCACATGTGGTAGGACCCATTCATACCCAATGGGGGAGCGATGAGCAATGTAGATCAAATGAAGTTAATCGAACGATGAACTTTGGTGATGAACTGAACCTTGGTGGATCCTAAGACGCATGGCATCATTGCTTCACATCATTGTTGTGAAGCGAAGTAGTTGGAAATAGTTGGGAAATATGTGATAGAGAGGTGACACTTGGCACAAGCCTGCCAACTGGCAAAGATCTTGTGGGCCCATTGTCATCTCTAATAGGAAAACAAGGGATGATGTAGATTGATCGATAGCTAATCCAATGGTGATTGCTATACCAAGGGAATGGGTGCAAAGGGCATGATCAACGAAGGAGATTTAAATGACCACTTATTGGATGATCATGATTTAAAGCTATGAAAATGAATGAAGAATGCATGATCATGGTGTGAAGGTTGGAGATCAACGGTCTAGATTTGAACAGGGCAATCATGAACGGCTAACTATGTGTAAATAGGGTTTCACCTACAAATTGACTTGGAGATGAAAATTTATTGATCAAACTACCTTGACGAAAGATGTAATTTGATTTGATGCATAGAACGGTGGTACAAATGGCCACTGAGACAAGGATCGAAATCAGATCGAATGTTTAGAAGAACACATTAACTACATATCCAATCTTAGGGTTTGGTATGATGGAAAGGAAGGAAAATTCTCTGCACTAGGAATTAATTTTGTATGGCTCAATGCAGCTAGAGGATAGTGAAGAAGACATCCTAAACCCTAACAAAGGATCAGATCATAGTGGAAGATCCTGAGGTGATCATTATTAATGAGCACTACTCAAAACATATAGAATGTGAGTGTAGTGTAGTGTGAAGTAGTGATACAGAGCTCTTGAGACAATGAGAGTATACACAAAAATAGGAAAGAAGAGATGTTGTAGAGTATAGTGGTGCATTGAGGTGGATAAAAAATGCACTAAGAAAGAAAGAGAGAAACAAAGTTGGAATGGTGGGGTGCAGAGCAATAAAGAGAGTTGTGACGGAAACAAAGAGTTGAGTAGTTATAGAGTAAGATGTAACATTGAGTACAGTTCCTTAGGAACAAATTGTAATCATCCTACATATTGTAAATCTAATAGGTTGGTTCCATCAGATAACTAAGTTCCTGCTTAGTTTAGGGGATAGGTGTCTCCTTAGGGTTGGTGCCCTTAAAATTCGTAACAAATAATTTCATTGTGAGGTTGGATTAGGATAGTAGCTCCTAGCAAAATTTTATCACCATGGTTTTTCCCATCTTGGGTTTTCCACGTATATCTATTGTTTTGTGTTGATCTTTCATGTGCATGTGCTTGTCATATCTATTTTGATTTAATCTACACATTTAGATTAAGATTTATGTTTGCATCTTGTTCTAGAAGATTAAAATTTGAGTATCTACTGATTCACCCCCCTCTCAGTATATTGTTGTGTTCCAAAAAAAATGTTATAGAAACATATATTAAAACACATACTCAGCTCTGCCCAGAGAGAAGAGTGTTCTTGTATACTGATTTAGGATAATTATAGAAGTTGGCCCATTGTAGCTTTGTAGAATTAGTGATATGGATACAACTAACCAAATTGGCATGAAAGTATTCTAATTCTTCCAAGGAGGATGGAATATGATTCTTTTGCTCCACTCTTTTAGCTCCTTCCAGGAGACTTGTTAAAGATTCCAGCTTTATGTTCACAACCTCCCTCAATTTTTTCACTTGGATTTTTATCTGCTCCCTCTAATCTTACACTTTGTGTAGCTAGGAGTGAAATTTTTCAACTTGTGCCTGATGGCACCATCACTGTCTTCCACTGAATCATAAGTAGTAGCCATATTTATGATCTGTACTTCCATAGCATTGACCTAATCCTTAAGGCTTTGGTTGTAGTAGTCCATTACAGACAAAAAATATATTACCTTCGCCTCTTCCATACATTTTTGGGTGTCTTCTATATAGTTTTTCAACTTCTCACATGTCTTTGCACATTTTATGGAGGCCTCAGCTAGTCTATTATTTTAAATTTTAACTTTAACTTGCTTTTTTAAATAAGTAGAGTGTTCCTTAAATTAATCCATCAATTGTTTGGTTTGATGAGTAGGTGGCAGAGAGGAATCCCTTTTGGCATTAGGAATTTCACCTTCTAGGATCTTTATTATCTAATGTAATGTTTTAGTTCTATCAACCTATTGCATCAATATCTCTTCCCTTTTCAAAGAGTGAAAGATATCACCAAGTTGTAATTTTTTTAATGGTGATATGTTTTCCATATCGACTTTCCCATGAAACATAGGAAATTGTACAATTGCAAAGAAATTTTATGTTGAAACTACTTCTATTGTGCAAGGAACTCTTTGATAGAGTCAATGGTGAATGTAGAAATAGATTCCTTTAGAGATTATTATGCATGTGCTTTGAAATTATATGTATCTTCCTTCATTTGTTGGTCATACTAACTAGTGCTTATCAGAGGAGGACTACCATGCATAGCATGCTTAGGAGAAATATTATCTTCATCAAGTGTTTCTTTCTCTTTTCTCTCCACTTCTATTTCCTATTGTTCAACATTATTTGGGATACATATGTGGTTGTTCCACAATTTTATCACTTTTCATTTCCTCAATGATTTTTTTTGTTATTTCTTTAGTCTCCTTATAAACTATATCCCTATATTCCTTATCCATACTCATGAGATAATCTAATCTTTTCTTTGATCTCAATTTCTAAGCTTGTTCTCGAACGATTTTATCTTTCTCTTCTTGAGACATTAAAGAGTTAATTTTTCCAATTGCTTCCTTCTTTAGCCCATCATCCACCTCAATTTCCTTCTATATTTCTCTCTCAAGACTTGAGCAAAGATCTTTAGAGAAATATCACTAATTTTGATGGGGGCCACATTGTTCATGATCATATACATTATTATTTCCTTTTCAATTATTTTGTTTTCCTCGGGAGGGACATCTAGATACAGTGTGGTGGTTTTTGGCAATAGACCATTACCTCAAATCCCATTTAGGATTGTATCCAGTTATAGAGGCTCATGTGGAGGAGGTGGTCAAGCATTTTTCCTAATTTTCTTCTCCTTTCCTTTCCCTTTAGGTTTATAAGTACCTTCCTCACTCTTTTCTTCTTCTTCTTCTTCCTCCTTTATTTATTTTTTCTTAGCCTTCTTTCTCTTGCTTGTTTCTTAACCCTATGATGCTTCTTCTTCTCAACAACTTTGGTCTCAGATGTAGCCCTTTTCTTAATAGTAGCTCTAGTAGATTTGGTAGGCTACAAAAGGATCAGTAGAAGAAAATGTTGAACTTCTTGACCTTATAGGAACATTCTTCACAATAGTTTCCTCAAGATATGACGGATGTTCTCAAGAGCTTAGACAAAGGTGTGTGGTGTCATCTTTGAGTATCATGGGATACCCATCCTTTCAGACATCTTATCCACTCTTTCCTCATTGGTCTCTTCAATCTTCTTTTGGATAATCTTATCCATTATTTCTTTGTAAGTACCAAATATTTTTGCTTTAGGATCCTCGGGTTTTCTTAGCAAAATTTCCACATATGATTTAACTTCATCAACAAAAATCTCATAAGGTAATTTGAGAATTCAAGATGTCCTAGGTTCCATAGCTTTATTGTAATAGTTATCTTTGTCCACCAGAAAATTTATCTCATCCTTGTATTTCATTACCAAACTTAATGGAATTATTTCCCTCTCTTGCATTACTTCTTGCAAATTCTTGAAAAAGCCCCAATATGTAGCGATGAAAGCTTGAGTGTCATTGAACCCTCTCATGTAGTTCCTGATCTATATGGAAATTGAAGGAATTTTCTACCATATCTTTCCCTTGAAACCAGGTAACTCATTCAAAAATTAAAATGAAAGATAGATCATCAAAGACCCAAACATGAATTTGTATCTTGTCTCTTTTGTTCTCTTCAATTTATCAAGCAACTACTAATTCATCAACTCACATAAGTCAAAGTCTTTTCCTTCCTTCACCATCTGGTATGTGGTATGGATTGCAATACTAGTAGTAGAGCCATGTCTATCAGTGAGTTATATTTTATAACAAATTCCATAGATGAATACTTAACACCCAAATCAATGATATCACCTATGCTCAATTTTCTCTTGTCAATTATTTCTTCGATCAATTCAATGAACTCAATTTCAGAGCCTTCATCACCAAGACTGATCTGGTTGTACACAACCCCATTATAGCTCTAATTTAATCTTTGTTAATTCTATATTATTTTTAGAAATATATGAATTCATCATGAATTATTCTCAAAATTATTCTCACCCAAACCTTATCACAAAAATTAGGAAAATCTTTCCAAATATCCAAACCCTTTGCTGGCACATTTTTGTACTATGGTTTATACCTAATGTAATCATCATTCAACAAGTCATGCCTCAACACCTCAAAATTTTTATCATAAATTTCATTAATTGGAGAAATAATATATATTCTTACATCCTCAGTATACATGATGTTGGCTATAATCCTAGAAAATGCACCGTCCTTATCTATCTCAATAGCCTTGAAAGGATATTTCTAATACTTGGGCCTAGGTTTCTCAAAAATATCTACCAACTTTGGAGTATCCATTACAATTCCTTTTTAGATCTTTGAAACAAGGGTTTAAGAGCAAACTAAAAAATCCTCTATGAACAATCGCTAGGGTTTCACCACAATTTAGATTTGCAAGATTATTTTGATGCATTTTCCTTCTCCTCAACTCCAGACATAAATTATTTTGATTCAAATGAGCTATTATTGTGAAAAATGAAGTATAAATGATTTAAATTTTCCCTAAATTCCCTCAATTAATGTACTTCATACTTTTTAGGTAAATGGTTACCAAAGCACTTTGTATCTTCGTAGTGATGCACAATTATTTCCCAAACCTCTGCAAGCAAGGATTTTTCTTTGAACATTTGTCCTATAGACTACATCTTACTCATCAATCAAATTCCTTTGAAAATATTATTCCAAATCACTTTTTATGTTGTAATGAATAACATCTTACTTTATTTAGGGGGAAGAGAGGCTTTGTGGAGGATAACTCCCCTAAGATAGTGTTCTATCTCAATCAACTAAGAAATCTTGTGCATAATGCACAAGTGTTGTGTCATTTATTACTTCAAAATATTTCTCTTGTTTCTTTCTCCACACCTTTGCATCTTCCTTCTTATGTTGAGCATGTGGCTTCACAAGATCACTTTTTTGCAGAATCTTGCTTTATGCCCAAATTTATTGTATTTGTAGAAAACAATATTATTTAAAAGCACAAATCCATTTCTCCGTATTTTGGTTTTACAATCAATAGCCCTATGGCCAAAATTATTGCATGCATAGAAGTAGCCATAAAATGAATGATAAACTATGACATTATTTCTTGGATGCATAAAAGAGTTCTTCCTCATGTAATAATTCCCTTCTTTCCTTCTATAATCATTAGCTTTATGACCAAACTTTTTGCAAGAATAAAAATAACTATGAAAAGATTGAGATAACTTGGAATTGACAGTATGTTTAGGAGGGGACCTCTTGAATATTTTCTTCCGATCACTGACCTTTGTGAAACCATCATCCCATTTCTTTCTTTCATCCTTGACCTCTTTAGAATCTTTAGCAGATTCCTTATCCTTTTTTGTTTTAGGAGTGTTAGCCTTTGAGTTCTAACCTTCTTGAAATCCAATATCACCTTTACTTTTTACAAATCTTTGAGAGTTGATTATCTCATCAAGAATATTAGAGCTCTTCTTGAGCTTTAGACATTTGTCTATTTGATCCTTTGCTTTCTCCAATTCATCCCTCAGGGAAACAATTTTTTCTTCAAGTTTGGAGCATTCCACTGATTTGTCATTCAACTTATTATTCAACCAATCTGCAACTCTCTTTCCTTTTTCAACTTGAACTTTTAAATTGATAATTTTCTATTTTGATCATTTGAGTTTAATTTTAAATTCTCCACTTTCTCTTCTTGAAATATCCAGATCTTCAAGTTTTGAAACAAGTTCTCCTTCAAATTCCACTTCACAATCTTTTGCATTGATGTCTTCCATATCTTCATGCTTCTTGACTTTTGAAGGATTCTTTTCTTTTTTCATTGATTTGGTTCCCATGTTTTCCATTTAGGATATACCTTAGTTTTTTAGCTATATCATTGAACTTGGATCTGATACCAATTGTTGAACACAAAATAGTACTAAGATGGGGGTGAATTAGTACTTAAACAATTTCTTTATTTCAGGAAAAATTAACCAATTAAAACATGATGAGAAAAAGAACACAAAATGCACACACCATAACACAAGATTTACATGGAAAACCCAACAAAGGAAAAACCACAATGAGAAAGATGATTGGATCTACTATCCAAATCCAACCTCACAAATATAGAAACTTTTACAACATGATTTTTATGGTCTCTAACCAAAGGAAGTTCACTACTCCCTACTCAATACATCTTTCACAATAGAGGTTCACTACCTAAACACATAAATGGATTATTTCAATACATCAATTACCTTTGGCTCACTACCTTTGGTAAATATAATTGCTTCAAAAAGAGATGTTGCTTACAACTCACTACCTTTAGAAAACTTAATTATTTAAAGGCTCATATTATTCTTTGTATTCTTCATATTCACTATTGATCTCTCAAAACTAATCTTTAGCACATTCATCATCAAAATATATTATGCATAATACTATTTTCACATTGTTTGCTCAAAGAAATTTACAACATCCTCACACTCTTTATCAAAAAACTTTCATCTTCTATTTATACCATCCACACCCTTCAAAAAATTTCACCAAGTCAGCTATAAACATTAATTATAATATATGCAATATTACAGTGAATTCAACATCAATCATATTTTCCATAGAAGGAAAAATTATACAATTCACACTGAGAGATATCTAAGACCTATCCTTTATGAAACATATCCTCAAAATCAGTGCACACATAAAACCACTTGGCGCAAGTAACTCACTATGAAAAGTTGGCCTAAAAAGTAAGAAAACTGTCAAAACATCAACTCTAGACTAGGGAGATACTAGAGAGAATAAGAAACACTTTATGGATCACTTTAACAAACTTATATAGCATGTAATAACATTTTTGTGCACCCCCTTTGTTATACCAAATCAATACATGTTGGAGCATGCACCTCATGTACTTAAGAAACAATGATTCTAAATACTGTTGTGAAGGAAATGGTTGGATACCATCTTGTGGAGCCACTAGAGAGAAAAAGGAGATTGCATCATACACTACAAACCCTCTTTACACATTCTTGATCCAAACAATGTTGACATAGATTGATTAGACACCAACAGATCAACCTACTAGGTTACCAAAACATAGACAACACATTATCATCTACAGAACCGTCATTGGTGAACAAAATCATCTAAAACCTAAAGTGAGTAGACATATCATCTTCAAAAATATAACTCTAAAACCACAAGGAAAAATATTGTGACAGTGAAATACGAAGATATACAATTATCTTTTCCATACATTCTTTGGGAAGTAGAAAATTCATACACTGACAACTCCAAAATACTTTTCGATATAGCACATGAGTGAATACATGGAATTTTCATACCTTTCAGTTGTGCAAACCTACTCTTCAAACTAAAAAAATAAAACTTCATTTGTTGAGAAATGTGGAGTATCCGACCAAGTTCCTGTGTATCCAATCATGTGCCTTAGATAAATTTGAGCTTTTTCAACCAAGGCATTTAGCATCCAACCATGAAAAATAAAAGAAGATGTACAATGGTTACCAATGCTAACATAAAATTATGAACTTCATCTGATAGGATAATATTACATCTATTATACATCTAAATATGACTAATATTTAATATTTATATAGATTGACATCAATGACAACACTAACAAAAGTTGACATCAATAACAACACCCTATCTACACATTTTCCAACAATTATTGTGGCTTTAGTAATGTTTTTGATTATAGGAAAAGTAGGGTTTTCAAGGGACCCCAAAACCCTTTACAAAAAAGACCACTTCTTTTAAAGATAATCAAAACAAAGAAAGCAACCACCCATCAGCAAAAAAGCAAGAAAATAGCCAGCCAAAAAATAAGACAAAATCAGAAAGCAATTATAGATTTTTCAAACTGTTAGAAGCTTCCAAATCACTAGCTATGATCTTCTCATGCATTTCCATGACCTCAGCAACCTCCTTCGTAGGAACCCCCAAATTATTCTTGGTTTTATTGTGTGTACGATTACAAGGGCCCTTCTCACTATCACCTCCTTTCAAATCTTTGGGGAGATCCACCAAATGAGCAGTAGTATCTCTCACACATAAAGAATCCCCTTTCCATAGCCTAGATTTCTCATTGAGAAATTGGAGACCCTTAACTTCATTATGGAGAGCTGACTTACTTACTTTTGCCATCATTTCTAGGTTCTCATAAGCTCTAGCCATTTTATCCTCCAAGACCAAGATTTTGAAATCAAAATCTCTTTTCAACTTCAGCATCTCATTTGTCATAGTCTTTAGAACATTAAACAACTAGTTCATCTAATCCTGAATAGAAGACCCCTGGGGATTATGAGTAGCCCAGCCAAAGAACAAAACTTTACATTAGTAAGGTTTAGTTCATTAAACATCTAGTTAAAATTGTAAAAAAAAATAAAGAGCCATCTCTTTCCATCCCTAACACATTTGACAATTCATCCCTGTTGCAATTAAAAGTATTCCTATCATCAACTAGATCATCAAGATCAACTTGATTATCCTACACATCCTACAACATGTCCTTACCTTTATTACCACCATCAAGAATACCTATCCATCTCATCATCCTCATGAATACCTAGCTCCTTAACCTTCTCAAGACCTTCATCAATTGACCATTGGGGCTCAACATTAGGAGTTTCATTAGGTTCATCACTAACAATATCCTCTTGAGGCAAGCATTTACTACTACTAGAATGTGCCTTTCCCTTAACCTTCTTTTGACTACTCCCTTTCTGCAATCACATCTTCCTCTCCTGGTTCAAGATAGGGGACTCCACCTCCTCATCCACTTCAACATCCTCTACCGCATTCTTCTTACTAGAGGTTACTAATGTTAGGATCCTCTCTCTTGGATTTACTAATCTTTTCCCTGTAATTTTCTTCCTTTATTTATGTAGGTAATTTTGGTACCTTCCTTACTATCCTTTCTCCTCTATTTTTATTTAAGTTTTGTTATTCATCACTTTTTTTACTGTAGAGCCATATTCCTATAGTAAGTTTGGACTCTCATAGTTAAATACATCATGATTTGTGATACTGTAGAATCAATTGGGTTTATTTCTATCTCCCCAACACTCTATTGCAAAGTGGCTTAGTCTTCCACATTTAAATCATGTGGCATTCTTTTGCCTTCTCCTACCTAAGCCTTAGCCTCTGTCTCCAAGGAATTAGCCTCTATCACTATAAGTGTCTTAGTTTAACTAATTTTGTATTAAATTAATATTTTTTTAATTTTTCCATTATGGAATTCTATATCCATGATCTTGTTTATATAACAATCCTTTTGTTAACCCTTTAGCATTTTCCAATTTATGTTGGTCTTTATTTCTTGTTGTAGTAGACTCTTCTCTTAACTAAAACAACTGTGAGGGGAAAACTTTGGTATCATGGTCATCCCACTCTCTACAAGTATCACAATAGATTGAGCTTATCCTTTTAGGTATTATTCATAGGCCCACTCATAGTGCATTGGCTTTATTTTCCCCTACTTCCTTGGGGCACTCATTTCTAATGTGGCCTTCTCTATCATATTAAGTACACCAAACATTCGGTCTTGGTGCATATTTATTATTTTTCAATTATATCTTATTGCATTCTCAATTGTTCTACTCCTAGTCTAAGTTTCTCCAATTCTTTGTTCTCTCTTTCCTTATCTTGGTTTTTCCAATATTAGTTTTCAATCTAGCATGCAAATATAACTAATTTTAAATATGTATTGAAGTTTCATCCATATAGTTCTATTCTAATTTTTAGTATCATTTTGGAGATGAACCATTCGATATTTTATTTGTTAATTAAGGGCTATTCTAATATTCTAGTGATTTCTTTGAATCTTTTATCAAATTATGTGATTATCAAATCCTTATTTTAAATTAGTTCCCTAATTTTACTGCCCCCCTCTATAGGTAAGTCTAGGGTGTTGAAATTGGGTAAGAATTTTTTTTTGACTATTTCCCTATCCTTGTAATTGTTGGGGTAGTTTTTTCAATACCATGTTAAAGTATCTCCATGAAGTTATCCAATGAATTCAAACAACTTTGTGCCATCTCTATTTATACACTATCATTTCCATATAAACTCTAAGATGAATACATGTTTTGTTGCTTCAGTTGTATCTTCTCCAAACATAGGCAATTTCATGGCAATATTCATCTTTGGTTCTTCTTCTACCTTACTATCTATATATCATATCTCAAAGTTGTATCCACTCAATATGTTTCTATTGTTTTCCTATCGTTTTTTTTCTCCTATATTTTCTCTTTTATGTTGTGTTCTATTTCCTCTGCAAAAATCCTCCTTAATTTTAATGGTATCAATGGTGACTCATGGTTCAGGGGTTGTTTCTATTTAAAGTGTCTTTTCTCTCTTGGAGATATCATTTTTTTAGTGAGTTTCATTAGGTAATTTCATATTGGTGTTTTGTTAGGATTTTTTAAGCTCATATAATTATCCTTATCTCCTTTTGCATATGTTCCTCTTATCTTTAGAACTCTTTTGGAGAATAAATCATCTAATTAGTCAATGTCAAATGTTATGTTCCAAAGGTTTTGTCTATGAGTTTATATTAGTAACCAATATTTATTTATCCTTAATTGAATATTCTTCTAGTCCAGATGAGTACTTGGTGTTTTTTTAGGGGAGGTGTCAATTCTGACATTCGCTTGTTCCATTTCTATTTTGTTGTTTCTATATTCTTCAATTTCTCCTTCTAAATTCTAAATAATCTGGTCTATGTTATGACCAAGTTACAAATTTCTTCCTTGAAATTATTCACTAGCACACAAAATGACACACTCTACTTATTTTCTAGCAACACCCACCTTGGAATGCTTAGTATCACCCTCATTGGTGCACTCAACCTCTATATTTCTATTTACTTCCACAAACTCTAAGTCCTGCTTTATTCTCCTTTTTCTGCTTCTTCCATTCTTCTATGTTAGCTTTTTTGTCTTTTCTAAATTTGTTTTAAGATCCTTTCTTCCATGCTTATTTCCATTCCCAATTTAATCCTTTCAATTATCTCTCTTTTCTTTTTGTTATCTCATGTTCCCATGGGTATTTCTGGTTTGAACTTTCGTTAATCCTTATATCTCTCATGGGTGGTTTAATTTTTGAATAGGTACATATTTTTAGGGGTCTTTTAAAATCCCTCCACCCTTTCCATTTTTCATCCCTTAAGTTCCTACCCCCCTCTCATAGAGGTAGTACCTAAGAGAAGTGTATGCAAAAAAAATTATTGGGATATGTTTGTCCTTTTCTTTTTAATCTAAATTTTTTCACTCTCCTCTCTATGGCCCCAACAATAGAACAAATGTTAGTAGAGGACAATGTAGGAAATTATAGTCTAGATATATGTACCCTAAAATTCCTTATGTATTTAGTTCATACCCCATAGGGTACAATGAAAAAAATGAGTTAGTGTGATAAAGGAATCTATCTAAAAGTAACTTTGACATCATTAACCATAACAATAATAATTCATAAAACATATATCTATTGAATCCTTATAAATCTATATATATATATATATATATATATGTTTTAATAATCATTACATAAGCAGGTCTTAGTCTTTACTTTATAGTATAGTCTTTATTTATCTTATCTATGGTTACCTCCTATTCTATCATCTATTAATTACATATATCAATGGGCCTAGTCTCTTATAGATACATGACCCTTATAGGGTACCCATTAACCTATCTCCCTAATGAAGGGCACTCCCCTTACAAACTAGACTCATCACAATGACATAGGTTTGCATAGAAAAATTGCAGGAAGAATAGAGATATTTTATTAATACTAAAATGGAAAACAAATTATAGAATTATATGGGCTTTCTAATTACAAAAGTATCAGTCAACCATGTGGATCAAAGCCTTAAAATTCTGCTCTATGATCTAAGAATACACCTTACATTTTCCACCCTCTATCTCTCTATTTGTATCTATAGTTTTTCTCTCCAATTGTTCACCAACCCATCTTTTATCATAAGCATTCTCTTCCCTCACATTGTCATAGTACCACCTTATCATCTAATGGACATCAAGATCACTAGGTAGTTATCCCATTATCAATCACTTCATTTCTATTTATTCATGCCAGGTAATCATCTTCCATCCATTGACTTTGGGTTTGAAATTTTCTAGACAACGATCGTGTTGGTTTGTAACAATGATGTGAAATCAATTAATAGCATCGTGCCATGTATCACCACCTAACTCATCCACCTATCTCCATCGATATACTCACATTTTTTCCACCTTCTCGCCATCACAATATCGAGGGGACTTCAAATCCTCTCACCCATATATGGCAAGGTCTCGTCAAAGAAGCTCCTAAAGAAATATCGAACGGACCCTACATGACCTCCAATCGACACATGTTTGTCTCCCCAATCGAAAAAAGGTGTAATCATATTAGCCTAAAATCTATTCACCCCTTTGATACACCTTATCACTCTATCAGAGGGAATCACAAATGAATCCTACCAATAACCTAAAGTCTCCTTGATATAATAAGTTGGAATGCCTATAGTTAACCAGAATGTCGAAGGGACATCGAGTGTTGTCCCACCAATATGTGAGCCTCCCTCTGAAGTGAATTCCTCATGAAAATTTTAATGTTGTTGGCCTTGCCATCATTATGTCGATGGGACATGGAATAGGGTCCCATCGAAGCCTCCATATCATGTCGATGAGTATGTTGACCAACACCGAACATTGAAATTCATTCTTTCTTCATGTTGCATGCTCTTAAGACCCAAATACTTGCAGACTATCATACCTAGCGAATTTAGACTTATTTAGCCCTTATTGGAAAAGAAGTAACTCAATTTTTTTTGTCGATGCAATATTCCTCTTTGCCTTGGATGCTCCTGAATCAGACACTCAAGGTAATTTGAAAAGTGACCATGTCACTTCTTTAGAGCTAAATGAAAACCAAGACGATTAACCTCCAACTTAGACAACCATGATGGATCTTCAATAGGCCATCCTATTTATTTCACCAAGTACTCTATATACTTCTTGTTTCTTGTGCTTCTACCCACATGACTATCCAAAACTTCTTCTAGTTCTTCCTTTTCTACAGTATGTGTTGGAATGCTCCATTGTGCCTCTACCAACTCATGCTCCTTATCTTGTTCATGATATTATATCAAATCAAAAATGTTAAACATAGGTGAAACATGAGTCTCACTTAGCAAATTTACCTCATAAGTATTTCCTGAATCATACTTCTTCAAGATCTTGCATGGTCCAAACTTCTTCATATTTAACTTATTGTAAGTGCCAACTAGGAACCTCTCCTTCCACAAATGAACCATGACCTCATCACCTATTTGTAACTCCTTATTCCTCATTTTTTTATCTTCCTTAGCCTTATACTATGAATTCATCTTATGGATATGTTTCTTCATCTCTTCATGCACATTCTTTAGATGTTCAACAAAATCCTCAACTTCAACACTACACTTTTCTCCCTTATCCATCTTTCTCAATTCAGAATTAGTTCTAGGACTACTCCCATACATAATATGGAATGGTGATTTACCAATACTCCTATTGATGAAATTATTGTAAGAAAATTCTACATGTGGTAAGATGAGATCCCATCCCTTGGACTTGTCACCTACTAATCATCCTAGTAAGTTACCCAAACTCCTATTTACCACCTCTATTTTCCCATCAGTCTGCAAATGATGTGTTGAACTAAACTTCAAATCAATCTTCATCTTATTTGAAAACATCCTCTAGAAATACCCAATGAACTTGGTATATTAGTTTGAAACTATGCTCTTGGGTAGACCATGTAATCTCACCACCTCTCTGAAAAATAATTCTACAATATGAACAACATCATTGGTCTTATGACATGAAATGAAGTGTTCCATCTTCCAAAATATTTCCACCACTATAATGTGGAGACATGACCTTGTTGTGTCCTCACCAAACCAAGATAAAAATCCATTCTAATGTCCTCCCATGGCTTCTCTAGTACAAGAAATGGTTGATATAACAATGTATCCTGACTTTTTCCTTTGACAATCTGGCATACTCTGCAACCTTACACAAATTTCTTCACATTCTACTATAATTGCAGCCAATAGTAATGTTCACCAAAAATAGCAATGGTCTTATCCCAACTAAAGTGTCCAGCTAATCCTCCATTTTGTTTCTCCTTGATCAAGTTCTCTCTCATGGAACTCCTTGGAATGGATAATTGATTCCTTCAAAAAAACATACCATCTTGGATTTTAAAATCCAACCATCTTGTCCTATCTAGAGTGATAGGCTCTTTACAATCTTTCCAAGCCTCTACAAAATCAAGATCCTCAAGATACAAACTCTTGAGCTCATTGAACCCAACAACTTCAATCTACATTTTTGTTAGAAAATTTTTCCTCCTACTCAAGGTGTCTGCAACTCTGTTAGATATTCCACTCTTATGCTTCAAAAAAATGTATAACTTTGCAAAATTTCAACCCATTTCAAATGCATTTGATTCAACTTTCCTTAACTATTTAAATACTGTAAATCCTGATGATAAGTAAATAAAACAAAATCCTTCAACAACAAATAATGTCTCTAATTCTTTAAAGCCTGAACTATAGCGTAAAATTCCTAATCATAAATAGAATAAATTTTCTTTGCATCATTCAACTTTTTAGTAAAATAGGCAATGGGTTTACCTTCTTGACTCAAAAAAAACTCTAATGGTGCTGCCATTGGCATCACAATCTACCTAAAATACATTGTTGAAATCTGGAAGTTCCAAAATAGGTTGCTCTATAACTTTATTCTTCAACATCTCAAAACTCTTTGTTTCTCTTGTACTCCACTTAAACTCTTTTCCATCCCCTCTCATTGTTTTCGTAAGGGATGCACAAATACTACTGAAACCTTTGATAAAATTCCTATAAAAACTTCCTAGACCATGAAAAGATCTTACCTCTGTAGCACTCCTTGGTGTATGCCATTCAACAACAACTCTCACCTTCTCTAGATCCATCTTAAGACCCTCTTATGAGATCACAAATCCCAGGTATACCAACTCGTGTTTCACAATACTGCACTTATTCAAGTTAATTAATAATTTTTCCTCTCTCTGCTTCTCAAAAAAAATTCTAATATGTGTCAGATTCTCATCAATTTCTTACTAAAAATTAAAATGTCATCCAATTAAACAATAAAAAATTTACCCAAAAATTCTTTCAATACCTCATTCGTGAGTTGCATGAATGTGCTTGGTGCATTGATTAGCCTAAAAATCATGACTAACCACTCATAAAAACCTTCTTTGGTTTTGAAGGTTGTCTTCCATTCATCTCCTTCTCTAATTTGGATATAGTGGTAACCACTCTTTAGATTTATCTTTGTGAAGTACTCAGTTCTGCTCAAATAATCCATGATGTCACCCATCCTTGGTAAGGGAAACCTATACTTGATAGTAATATTATTGATGGCTTTGAAATCACTACACATCTCCCATTCCCCATCCTTCTTTGGTGTGAAGACTACAGGTACTCCACTCGAACTCAACTCTCCTTGATCAATCCTTTTTGCAACAACTCTTGCACTTGTTTGTTCAATTCTTCATTTTTTGCTAAAGTCATCTGATGGGCTACCTTATTTAGCAAATTGGCTCTAGGAATTAGGTCCATCTAATGGTTGATCTTCCTTACTAGAGGTGAGCCTTTAGGTACATTAACAAAAACAATAATCTAAAAATAATTCAACAAATCTGAAACTTCTACACGTACATCACTATCACCTTCTTTATCAACTCTAGGGATTAATACAGAACACATATGCTCATGTCTCATACCTTCTAGGAATTTTCTTCCATCAACCAAAAAAAAATTTTCATTACTACATACCTTTTCTCTTGCATCCCTCAGGGGCTTTAACTTATGTCAAACACCATCCTTGGTTAAAGAATAGGTGTTAGCATGTCCATCATGCACTGCTTTCCAATCAAACTACCAGGGTCTGCCTAACAACATGTGACAAAATCCATAGGTATAATATCACACAAAACCTCATCCTTATAGTTACCAATCTTAAACTTTGTTATACATTGCTCATTGACCAAATCCCTTTGGTCCTTCTACAACCATGCAATCCAATATGAACTTGGATGCCTTCTCCTTTCCAACTGTAACTTAGTGACCATTTCCTCTGACACAAGTTTTTTGTACTACCTCCATCAATGATAACATCACAAAATTTACCTTCACACTTACATCAAGTGTGAAACATGTTCTTTTGTTTTGTCTAGTTCCTTCTCATTTAGCAAAGATCTTCTGACTTTAAGGGACTCGCCCCTTTCAACATCTTTAGAATGTGTCGAATAAGCATCTTCACCTACATGGGAAACTCACACATTGTCTTCGAGTCTTCTGGTTTTCTTCCCCTAGTGTTGAGGGCACTCATAGGCTCTATGCCCTTCTTCTCTACATTGAAAACATGTTCCTCAAAAGCCTCCTCTTCCTGGTCCTCATCCAGATCTTCCTCTACCTCTTCAGTCTCCACTATTTTGATCATGAGGGTGATATGAGTCATCTCTTTTCTGATCTTGACTAGTATTGGATCCTTCACCCAGGTTCCTTTGATGAGTCAGCCTCCATATGGTCATCTACCATTCCTTCCACCACAACCTCCGCCTCTTTATTTTCTTTCAAATCTTTTGTTTAGTCATTCTTCAACTTTTAAGGAAAACTGATAAGTGTCATCAATGGTGGTCATTCTTACTAGTGCCAATTCTTCCTATATGCTAGGCTTCAACCCATTAATATAATGAGCTAATTTCTCCTTATTCACTTCTGAATGTCCTATTTAGATTAGGACCTTTTGTAATTCCTCTATGTATTCTTTTACCATCCTCATTCCTTCTCTCAAGCTTTGCATCTTATTGAGCAACTCCAACTCATAATCAACTGGAATAAATTGCTTCTTTATTTTTTCCACCATTTTGTCCCATCTAGAAATTGTATCCTTCCCTTGTCTTCCTTTCTCAAGTTATATCTCTTTCCATCATATACTTGCATGACCTTTTAACTTTGTCTTTGAAAACCTCATTTAGTGAGGATCTTTAATCTCCTCAAGCTCAAAAAACTCCTCTATATCATTGATCCAATCGATCAATTCTTCACGATTCAAACTTCCACTAAAAGTTGAAACCTCCATTTTAGATTTATTTCCAAGGTTGGATATTGCTCTTAGCAATATTAGTTCTCCATGATCCACTTGATAATGTTCTTCTTCTTTCATTTCCTTTTTAGTTTCAACTTCACTATCATCTCTTTCCTAATATGCTTCTCTCCTACAAACCTCTTCTTGCAAGGTTTCCAATTGCCTTCTAAGGGCTCTAATTTCATCTCTAGGTGGTTTTCTTCCTCCACCACTTTTCCTCTGCCTCTATCATGTTGGGAACATGTAGGAGGAATTTTTATCTCAACCCACACTTGCAGGTCCTACCACAAACTACCTCAAGTTTGGTGATCTATTTGCAGACTCAGGATAACCTACTTTGATAGCACTTGATGAAGGGTACTCCCCTTAAAAACTAGACTCACCACATGACATAGGTTTTCACACCAAAAATGAAGGAAGAATAAATATATTTTATTAATACTAAAATGGAAAACAAATTACATAATTATATGGGATTTCTGATTGCAAAAGCATCAATCAAACATGCAAATCAAAGCCTTCAAATTCTTCTCTACAATCTCATAATACACCTTACTTTTGTCACCCTCTATCTCTCTATCTATATTTGTAGGTTTTATCTCCCCATTTTCACTAGCTCAGGTTTTCTTATAAGCATTCTCTTCCCTCATGTTGTCATAGTACCACCTCATTGTCCAATGAACATTAATATCACTAGGAAGTTAACTCATTATCATTAACTTCATTTTTATTTGTTCACGCCAGGTAATCATCTTCCATCCATCAACTTCAAGTTTCAAATCACTTGGCCAATGATCACATTGATTCACAACAATGTTGTGAAATCAATGAATAACATTGTGCCACATGTCACCACCTATCTCATCTACCTATCACCATTGATGTAATCTCATTTTTTCCACCTTCCCACCATCACAATATTGAGGGGACTTCAAATCCTCTCACCCCAATATGGCAAGGTCTCACCAAAGAAGCACCTAAAGGAATGTCGAATGGACCCTACATGACCTCCTGCTGAAACATGTTTGTCTCCTCGATCAAAGGGACATGTAATCCTGTTAGGCCAAATCTCATCATCACTTTGATACACCTTATCACTCTGTTGAGGGGACTCACAAATGACTCTTATCAATATAACTACCCAAAATTTCTACAATTCATCAAAATGTCAAAGGGACTTCAAATGTCATCCTATTCTCTCTGAAGTGAATTCCTCATGACTATTTTATTATTGTTTCCCCCATCATCGATATGTCGATGGGACATGAAACAGGGTCCCATCAAAGCCTCCATATCACACTGATGAGTATGTTGACCAATGTCAACATCAAAATTCATTTTTATTTCATGCCACATATTCTTAAGACCTAAATACTTGCAAACTTCCATACCTAGCGAATTTAGACCAATTTATCCCTTATTGGAAAAGAAGTAACCCAAAAAAAAAATTTATGCAAGATTTCTCTTCACCTTGGATGCTCCTGCATCACTCCCTTGTCAGCTAGATGCTCTACACTTGCTTTTGTGGTGGATTGTGGTAGTTTTTTCTCTATGCCCTATACTCTACCAATAATTGTGATGAATTCATTGGTAATGTAGGATTATTGATGGAATCCAAGAAGGATTGGGTAGAGGTAATGCATTTTGTGAAAGAGCTATAAGATTCAAGCTCCACAATGGATGTGATTGCAACGTGGGAGGCCATAAGTGAAACTACAAATAATAGGGGTATTAGTGGTAGGATGTCATCTCATGGAGCTCATATGAGATTCAAAACACTTAAGTAGTCCTACTATGAAGGGAAATTACAACGTAGTCACAAAAAATGAAATACTTTATTAAAAAAAAAGCCAAAGACACATAGAGAACATAGAAATAGAACTGTGATCCAAAGTTGAGTTAAAATTGACTAGATAAGGGAGTTGGGCACCCTAGACCAATGGGTTTATTTTACTAATTTCAAGATTTGAATGTGCTCTATAGTGTTTAAGATTCTTATTCTATAACTGTTTAGGTATGAGAATAAGCAGATTTCTAGAAATGCATAGAATTGTAATTTTGCTATGT
Organism: Sequoiadendron giganteum; assembly: GCA_007115665.2. Lineage (NCBI taxonomy): Eukaryota > Viridiplantae > Streptophyta > Pinopsida > Cupressales > Cupressaceae > Sequoiadendron > Sequoiadendron giganteum. The sequence continues at coordinate 166,155,976 of CM021110.1, read as the reverse complement.
ATAACACAATAATGCATGCAAATTTTAGAATTTTCAAGCAATAAATTAATCCGAAATGTAATTTTTCAGATTTCCCAGTACACTAATTGACTGATCCTAAGTTGAAAAATCTCGAAATTAAATTTTTCTATCTTCTTGCCAAAATAACAATGCAATTTTTTACTTTTTCCACTATATGCATATGCCTAAATGACAAGTAAAACACTTTCATATTTGTTTTCAAATTTTAGTATGACCTAATGCATATTTTCAATTCAATTATGAACTAGATCTATTTTTCAATGACTAAAATAACCCTATTTTTCTTTTGAATGAAATATGCTATGCAATTTTTTATTTTTTCATTATTTTTATGATAGTTACATATGTAAAAATGATGAATTCATAAAAACCTAAGATTATAGTCAAATTTTATAATGATAAGCTTTAAATTTCAAAATATTTAAAGTATAATAATAGTTAGGTTCACCAAAATATTTGATTAGAAAAAGGGATCTAGATCCTAAATCACACTTATACCAATATGAACATTTAGAGAAGGATTAAAAATGATCTCAATATCCACTTGGCTACAAACCTCAATGGAAGAGCCAAAATGGTGGATCATGGTTTTAATCCTTTATGAGGAGATGATGTGTTGTGATTAATTGACTTTTCATTAACTTAATTTTATGATGCAATAATGTTCCTAGATTAATTATGAAAATGAAACAAACTATTGAGATTTCTAAAGAATACAAAACAAACAGACAAAAATAGATTCCAAAAAAATAGAAGGTAGACATAAAGGAGCCTAACATGTAAATTTGGGGAAAAAATAGCTAGATAGAGGTGTTGGGTGCCCTAAACTATATGACTAGTACTTAAGATCTGACTTCACACTCCTATTTTTCTTGATCTGCAAGTTCTTTTCTTCTAAGGTCACTTTGTAAGTTCTTCTATTGCTAATAAAATCCACTTTCCCTAATTTGACAACTTGTAGGACTTGAATGCATGAATGAGAAATTATTATTTAATCTTCCTCTAATTTTCCTTAGATTTCAAAACCTACACACATGAAAGAGGGGGAAGGGTTGTGTCATATAGGTCCTTGCCTAAGTCTAACCCCATTTTGGTATTTCTACCCCCACGATAGCTAAGATGATGTAAACAGAGATATTGCCCTCGGTGGAGTAGAGGCTAAATGATAATCAAGTAATGAATTAAATATTATTGTAACTCACCACGCAGATTTGCATTCCTTGATGGACAAAATCCATGTACTCATCACCTACAAGGATAAATTGATGCTTGATTTGAGGTCCTGCAAGTGTTAGTACTCACAAAATAAATGAACATCAAACATGAACAAAATTACATAAAAACATGATGCATGGCTAACATGATGCTTGACTAAAATAAATGATGTAGTAATCTTGATAATTATACTCTTGATTGATCAATAATAATCTTAATTACTTTATGATATTTTTCAAATTTTCTAGCATTAAAATGGTGAAAATGATTTGTATTTATATGTAATTCTTCTAATTTCCCAAAAATCAAATATCGATAGATGAAAAATTAATTCAAATTTTTAAATAATAAAATATCAACACCGACATATTTAAATTTGGTCCAAAAAGAGTTGGACAAGGGTGTTGGGTTCCCTAGACCGGACCCATCCTTGTTGGGGCCTTAAACATTGGGGGTAAATACTAAATGATTTTTTCATTCCCATCTTTTAATTTTTTGAAGGTACTCATAAAATGAGAAATCAAATGCATAATTAGATCCAAGGACATAGGGGGAACCAAACCTAGTGTGAAATTTTCAAGGGTGACATTTTTTTATGCTACAAAAAGGATAGAGGATAAATGGGGATTAATTAAATAAATAAAGTATTTATTTAATTAATGGTATCATGATGAAAGAATGATAATTCAATAAATAGTAAATATTTATTCAATTTAAAATATTGGGATAAAGGATGAGAATAATTAAATAAATAATACACATTAATTTAATTAATGGCTTATGATAGGATAAAAGTAGGTGTGGTTGGGTAAGGTCATATTTTAGATGTCTATAAATCCAAGAAAGATGACCAACATTAATATTGATAAAGTGTACTTGAACTAGACTTATGAGTCCAAGAAAACTTGATAAAGAGTGGAGGTTTCTAACTCAAGAGAATATTTGAAGCTCTCAAGATGCTATATCCACAAATGATATAAGATAGAGATAAAAGATAGGAGGTCCAATTTAAACTTTGATAAACTTTGATAATGATATGCCAATATACAAAATATTATCCACTCCTCAAATATTATTAAGGGCAATGAAATAATGCCAATAATGTTGCACAGGTGGTTGTCATTGCACCAAAATATCGACCTGTTAATGCTCGATACAGCCGCTAGATTTATACAAGATCAAGATTTATAGGAAGAAATTAAATCATTTCATGAAGCCCAAACATTGCACTAGACTATTCCTACCATAGGAAGAGGATCCCAAGCGTCACACCTTGCGAAAATCCCCCCTAGAAGAAGCATGGGGTTCAAACATGTTACCTCAACTCTGATACCAATTGTTGCACAGGCAGTTATTGTTGTACCAAAAGATCGACTTGTTAATGCCTGATACAACTGTTGGATTTATACACGATCAAGATCCACATGAGGTGGTTAAACCATGTTACAAATCCCAAGCATCATGTTGGACTATGCCTAACACAAGAAGAGGAGCCCAAGGGTCACACCTTTCAACAAATAAAAGATATATTTTAGCTTTGTTTTTGCTAGTTTACTATTTTGGCACCTTTTGATTTTGCAAAGTTTTGAAAATTTTAAGGATATTTTTTTATAGTCAGAAGTGGTCAAGAATGAGCCAAAAGTGTAGTAGGATAGCCTAGAAGCATTGTAGAAAATAATAAAATTTCCACACTATTGACCAAAAGCATGATTTTATTGACCAAATGCACAGAAAGATACCTAGAAGTGCAGATTCAATTTTAGATGCATTTTTTGATAGTTTTTTAGGGATTGATTTTGGTTTTAATCAATTTATTTTTGTAAAAATATGTAATCAAGAAATAAACTAGCTAGAAATCCATAAACAATACAAGACCCACTTTTATAGAAACAAAAAGATTTTGATCGTTTTTTGTTTTTGTTTTTGTTTTAATTTTTATGATTTTTGTTTGGATGTTTTCTTGATTATTTTAGACCTTTACAATTTATGTAAAAGAGGCAAACACTCAAAGAAAAATTCCTAAGGTTCAATTTTGGATGGATATCCCTGTTGGAAACAAGCTACACTAAAAGGGGGGGTGAATCATTGTTATGCAAAAATTAACTTTATTAACCTTTATCTTCAAAACATTAACAATATTCAACCATAATGCATAAAAATGAAGCAAATGAACACAACACCATAACACAAGTATTTCTACATGGAAACCCTATTAGGGGAAAAACCATAGTGGATGGCCAATCCATAATTAAATCTCAGTATACTCAAATGAATTTTACAATAAGGGGAATGCACTTGCATTCAGGCACACTGCCTAGAGCTCACTGCTCAAAGGGAAGGCTCACTGCCTTATAAAGAAAATCAGATTATAACCATCTAAGAGTTTGAACTAACAAAAATAGCATATGTATATGCCCAATTATAGTTCTGGTTAGGCACAATATTTGATATGTTGTCTTACAGACCTATTATGCACTTCTGCTTTGTTCTGCTCACACTCGTAACACAAATTATCAATGCACAAGTGAAACTGTGCATAATCGCTCTTCTACTCTACTCTAATTCATAATTTGCATCACCACACACTTCATACTTCCCACAAAATAATACAGACAATCTTATATATATCTGCAACATAGAATTCAATTACACTTTGTCAGCTTTGTTGATGGTGTTTTCTGCACAACAACAACTCAGACAGAGTATGATATCCTATCTCTCTTGAAAGGTAAATCTCTATGAACAAAGAGATAACCCAAAGGTCTCTAATGTCAAGTCTTGACAATGAAAATAAAACAACTTAGTGGTAAAATGTGAAATGTTGGTAATCACAAAGGGACCTTACTACAAGCAAATATTGGACTTGAATTTATCAGATCTAGCAATATGGTGATACTTCATATCTTAAGTCTAACCCAAGTAATCAAGGAAATAACAAAAGATAAGGGTTTTAAAGAGAGTTTGAAGGCTGATTCAAACCCTAATATTAACAATGTAAATGATAAAATGCTCGAAATGGACCGATCCCTTAGAAACTAATTCATGTTTAACCCAGATAAATCTGCAATCTTACAGATATAGTGCAATCTTCTAAGGCATTAAAGATTTTCAGATTATGAACATTCATTCAAAACAGCCCTATCACAATTTGAAATGAACAAAAATCCACAATCGAACTAAGCACAATGAATATTAAAGTCCAGGATAACTTTGCAAAACAACTAACAGTTAGCTAGTTGCAAAAAGTATGGACCAGAGATTGCTGCAAACACTTCAAGCATAAAACCCTAAACACCATTAAATCATCAAACATGCATCAAATAAACTTAAGCAATTTTAAAGATAGAATATCAAGAACCATGCCAGATAAAAATCAACACAAGGAAGGCACCAAATCATAATGTATTTACTTGTATTAAATCATCCAAAGTGGCAACAATTCCAATCTTCTGTTACAGCACTTTCTTGAAAGATAAAACTAAATCCTAACTCTAACTCTTTCTTTTATCTCAATTCGCTCCAATATAAAAAATCATCTAACTCTCCAAAAATGAGGCAGAATGCCAAATTTATAGAAAACCCACCAAGACATGTCAACCCAATTAAGTTTACAATAACAAACTGCCAAAAATAGGTCAGCCAAGAGGAATTAAAAAATAAAATGAAATGTGCATTAAATGCACCAATTTCATCCAGGTCAGCCTGGGATCTCCAGCATAACCCGGTCCAATGCATGCGAAGGAAGAGGAGGAATAATAGGGAAGCACAAATCTCGATGAGGTGTTGCATTAACTTCCTTCCCCTTTGTCTTCATATTGATTTTCCCTATCTTGTATCATCAAAAATATTTTCTCCAAGTCGGCAATAGGTGGCATAACTAACACCTTCATTCTCCTTTCAATGGACTTTGTTGGGTCTCAAAAATGCAGGTTTGAACCACGATAGGTTTCCAAGATCTCACAAAACTTTTGGCCAACGTACAAGGACAATTGATGCAATTGAACCTTCTTCTCTTTAGGTTCTGCTAAACCAGGGTGGGTGAACCTATGTGAATGATGCAAATTGAAATGTATTTCCTGGTTAGGCAATCTATCCACAATTGCAAATGGAAGTGAATAGATGAAAACCACTAAAACTAATCCTACTCCTACTGCACAAAAGAAAGGATTTGAATAAGTTGTTTGATATGAAATTTATCTCTGGTTTGAGGCAAATCAGTGCCTTCTATCCACATGGGAAATGGAGTCAAAAATCATGAATTATGTGTGTTTCCTTCTCTGGGTTAACTCTAGTTGTTAGGCACTTTGAAAATGAAATTCTAATGACTGACATACAACTTAATTTATTTATGTCCTGCACAAATAGTGCTAGAATGTTTTCTTATCGGGTTCTTCTTTTTCCATCCAAAAGAAATCCTAAATCACTATGAATTGTTTAAAAGAATTTAATTCTGACTTGCAGACACCAATTAACCAAATCACACATAGTGAAATTGCACTGTGATAAATCAAACATATACTTGATACATTGATTTAAATGATTTAAAAACTTCAAGTTGGAGACAACCCACATAAGAAATGAAAATTATTATATCACAACAACTAAACACAGTTAGGGTTTTCACCAATTTAAATAATTCATCCATTGCTCTGCTTCAAAAAAGGTTTGTCATTGTTTTACATTCCCAGTTCCATTTTCTAGAAAATCTAACTCCTACTCTAACCCCCCTCTGCAACTGATTTTACAAAGTATTTATACAATACATACCAAGCATTGCAACCATTCACTTTCTGGTAAAACCATTTCAATTCCCTGACAGAAATTTAAAATATTTAATTGGGTTTCCTTATCGACAAATTAAATATTTTAACTATACCTGAGATTTTAATTTTACCTTAATACATTTCCCGCCTTTACTTTTAATTTCCCATGGCCTTTATATTTACTTTATATTAGTGCCTCGGGCCCACACTGACTATCACAATTTCCACTTCTTCCATCGCTCTACCGTGGCTTCACTCTTAAGTCTCTGCAGTATAGCGGTGTCACTATCTCTCACTGCCATCTCCTACCACCTTACCGCGTTCAACTTTATCTCTTCATGAGGTCCCATGGTGCTGACTTTGAACACTCCCCTATTGCTTGTCCCCTTACCACTCAACCGTGGGTTCATTCTTAACTGGCTGCGGTGTAGCGATAGCCATTCACTAATTGCCACCCATCGATGCCTCATAGCTTACCTTTGTTCTACCGCACTACCGTGATCACCCCTTTGAACGATGGTGGTACTGCGGTAACCATGATGACTACCACCCTATTGGTTATCTCACCGCTCACCATGGCACCGCGGTCACTGTGTTGACCATGCATGGTGTAGTGGTAAACTTTTCTCCCTCCACCATGCCACCACGGTCTGCTTTCTGACTGGCCGTGGTGTAGCAGTACCCTTTGACTAACATTGGCAACTGTTTACCGCACCAATGCAGTTTGTTTGAAGACCATGTGTGGTGTGGCTGTAAGCTCCCTTTGCTTGCTCCATAACCGCTACCACCATACCATAGGCCCATTTGTGGGAGGCCGCAGTAAAGAGGTAAAGACATAAAAATTAAACATTAAGGCAGTGGTGTAAGGTATAAGGTGTATTAGCATTTTGGATGGGAAAAATGATTTTTTATGAAATAGGTAGGAAAATGATGGGTGTAAATGGAGAAAACCTTAAGGTTTTTTCATGGATTTTTATGGTAAATAATAGGAAAACCCTAGGAATTTTTATGGAAATTTTTGGTTCTAACAGTGGCTCCTGTTGGGGATGAGTGATTTTGCAAATCACTGCAAGAATCTAGAATATCTTTGGGAGAGAAGACCAAGCAAAGGACATGAAAAATGAAGGCAATGACAGATGAAGGGAATGAATAGATGAATGGCATGAAAATGGAGCAAATGGAGAATGGTAAACCCTACACTACTGTACATGGAAAGAAAACAATGTTTTCAAAAAGGGAATTCTTGAGAATGTCTATGTACTGGAAAACCTAGACCCTTCAAAAACTATTGTGCATGGAAAAGAATGTTTAAAGAGGTTTGTTAGGAATTGTCCATGCACTGGCAATCCTTAATCCTCTGTGTCTATAATGGTTCAAAAATCAAACCATAAGGGATGGCCCCAAAAGAAGAACCTATACTTTCCTCTGTCATAGACCTTATTCTATTTAGAGATCACCAGGTTTCTTTTAAAACTATCCATTCCATCTACCTTGCAACATGCACTGTCATTAAAAACTTTCAGGAAATCATTGTATTCAACCTGACTCATATTTATTTCACCACTCTGCATTTCATCATTCTTATTATCATATGACAAATCTTTGTCATCTTCAGCATACAAAGTGTATCCATATTCAACAAAAATTTCATAGGCTTGATCATTATCATATGTTGCTAAATGATCTAGCAACTGCACTGGGACCTGAAAATCTGAATGCTTTTCTTGGAAATCAAAAAATTCTATCTCATCAACATCTTCTAAAATAATCAAATCAAAATTACTTTCCATTTCTTTTCTATCACCAGTTGGTATTGACACATACCTCTGATCCATACAGTCCTCTTTATACATACTTGAATCAACAAAATTTGAACATTCATCATCAATGATATGCAAACCAGTATCCTTCTCTTGCAGGGAAAAATTATTCAAATCACATACCTCTTCTTGGACAGGCATGGATCTTTGATCAGCTTCAAAGAACTCCTCATCACTATGAGAGATGCACATGGGGTCATATGAGCTGTTACACATAATATCTTCATTTTCAAAGAAAATATATGTTGGAGCCAAAACTTTAGAATCATCTTTATGTGCATACTTCTGGTATTCAAGAGTTAACAAATCTAAAACTTTCTCATTGTTGAGTGAACAGGTCTACGCCTCCATATCTTCTACCATATATCCAACCTCTTGATCTTCATAAGAACTACAACAATCACCCGGTTGTTGATCAACATCCACAATTTCATCTTCACAATTTGAATCACAATCAGTTATGTAGGAGAAACTCTCCCTATCTTCATTGTTGGAAGGCATGATATCTTCTTCTATTTCAGCTTTTGAAGCATTATTGGTAGTATCCTCATACCTTGTCCCAAGAATGGAATCAATAAATTTATTCACCATATAAAAGGCTTGTTGTTTTAATGACTCTGACCAATAAATTGATTCAGGCTCTAATGCTCTTAAAAATTGTGCAACAAATGTGGGTCTTGTAGGCCTAAAATGAGGAGGTAATTGCATATAGATGTCTATCATTATATTGTATAGAGATTTTACATCTTCTCCCTTATATCTCCTTATGTCAAAAAAGGCATCCACGAGACTTTTGCCTCTCTCTTGAATTTAAATATACTCATCAAAATAATTTTGTTGTGAATAGAGTACATTACCTTTATTACCAAAGTTCTCAATTGCATCATGTGGTATTTGTGGTGTCCAAGATCTCCTGGCATTTGTGTCTTCATTCTCACTTCATGATGACCTATTTGGTGATGTACTTGGAGCATGTTTGACTCCCAATTGCCACAATTGTTGGTTCACTTGTAGCATTTGTTGTTCAAATTATAGCCTTTGTTGTCTCAATTCCTTCAACTCTCTTTTTGACTGTTATATCCTTTCTTCTTCTACCATTTTGACAAAATATTATTGCTTCACAACATCCATGCATTATTTATCAAATGAAACAAAGTTGCCACCAACTTTTCCCAAAAGTAGGAAAATGAAATTTTTTTGATATTATTTTGGTTTGCCCCAACGGAATCCCCAAACAAAAATGTGAAACTTTGTTGACTATATAAATGGAAAGGCTGGAAATTTTTTTGAGTAATTCCCCAGTAGAGTCGCCAAACTATTGGGTCTCAAAAATGCAGGTTTGAACCACGAGAGGTTTTCAAGATCTCACAATGCTTTTGGCCAACGTATAAGGCCAATTGATGCAATTGAACCTTCTTCTCTTTAGGTTATGCTAGACCAAGGTAGGTAAACCTATGTGAATGATGTAGATTGAAATGTATTTCCTGGTTGATAAATCTATCCACAATGAAAAATGGAAGTGAATAGATGAAAACCACTACAACTAATCCCACTCCTACTGCACAAAAGAAAGGATTTGAATAAGTTATTTGATATGAAATTTTATCTCTGGGTTGAGGTAGATCAGTGCCTTCTGTCCACATGGGAAATGGAGTCAAAAATCAAGAATTATGTGTGTTTCCTTCTCTAGCTTAACTCTAGTTTTTAGGCACTTTGAAAATGAAAATCTAATGACTAGCATACAACTTCATTTATTTATGTCTTGCACAAATAGTGCTGGAATTTTTTCTTACCGGGTTCTTCTTTAACCATCCAAAAGAAATCCTAAATCACTGTGACTTGTTTAAAAGAATTTAATTCTGACTTGCAAACACCAATTAACCAAATCACACAGTGAAATTGCACTGTGATAAATCAAACATATACTTGATACATTGATTTAAATGATTTAAAAACTTCAAGTTGGAGACAACCCACATAAGAAATAAAAATTATTATATCACAACAACTAAACACAGTAAGGGTTCTCACCAATTTAAATAATTCATCCATTGCTCTGCATCAGAAAAGGTTTGTCATTGTTTTACATTCCTAGTTCCATTTTCTAGAAAATATAACTCCTACTCTAACCCCCCTCGACAACTAATTTTACAAATTATTTATACAATACATACCAAGCGTTGCAACCATTCACTTTCTGGTAAAACCGTTTCAATTCCCTAACAGAAATTTAAAATAAATTTAAAATATTTAATTGGGTTACCTTATCGGCAAATTAAATATTTTAACTATACTCGAGCTTTTAATTTTACCTTAATACATTTCCCGCCTTTACTTTTAATTTCACATGGCCTTTATATTTACTTTATATTAGCGCCTCAGCCCCACACTGACTATCGCGGTTTCCACTTCTTCCACCGCTCTACCGTGGCTTTGCTCTTAACTCTTTGTGGTATAGCGGTGTCACTATCTCTCATTGCCATCTCCTACTGCCTTACTGCATTCAACTTTATGTCTTCATGAGTTTCTATTGTGCTCTAACTTTGACTACTCCCCTATCGCTTGTCCCCTTACCGCTCAACCATGGATTCATTCTTAACTGGTCATAGTGTAGCGATAGCTTTTCGCTAACCGCCACCCACCGACACCTCAATGCTTACCTTTGTTCTATCATGCTACCACGATCACCCCTATGAACAATGGCGGTATTGTAGTAACCGTGATGACTGCTGCCTTATCGGTTATCTCACCACTCACTAGGGCACCATGGTCACTATGTTGACCATGTGCGGTGTAGCAGTAAACCTTTCTCCCTCCACCATGCCACCACAGTCTACTTTTTGACTGGCCGTAGTGTAGCAGTAGCCTTTGACTAACCTTGGCAACCATTTACCATGCCACCGCAGTGTGTTTGAATACCACATGTGGTGCAGCGGTAAGCTCCCTTTGCTTGCTCCATAACCACTACTGCCATACCGCGGGCCCCTTTGTGGGAGGTCGCGGTAAAGCGCTAAAGACATAAAAAGTAAACATTTAAGGCAACGGTGTAAGGTATAAGGTTTATTAGCATTTTAGATGGGAAAAATGATTTTTTATGAAATAGGTAGGAAAATGATGGGTGTAAATGGAGAAAACCTTAGGGTTTTTTCATGTATTTTTATGGAAAATAATAGGAAAACCCTAGGAATTTTTATGGAAATTTTTGGTTCTAATAGACTTAATGTCATCCCTTGATTGTTTTACCACCTTATCCCAGTCCATCTTCAAGGTCCTGTATTTATCAATTACCGCAATGTATGTGGTTGCATCATCCAACGGGTGTTCAATAACCTAGTCCTCATTGACTAGAGAATACACCTCTCGCCACCATTTTCGCAACTGCTCTAGGATGAAATACTTTGGCACAAACCTTTTTCTCCCTATCATACCCTCAAAGGAGATGCATTTGTTGTAAATTTCAATCAAGGCCTCCTTAATCTACTTCCCCTACTTATGCACCTTCTTTAAAACCCTTTGCCTTATTTGCAAAACCTCAATTCCCAAGGTTCTGTTACTTTGGAAGAAGGAAGAATTCCATCCCCTACCAACTTCTCTTCGATGTAGCTCATGATGGTTCTAGTATTTTATAAAAAAAGATCCATATCCTCCCTATCTTGGGCCAATACATTCTTTAACCAGTCTATTGACCTCATAGCATCCCCACCAGTTGAAAGAATATCCTTGATGGAATTTCTCCCTAAGTTTGCACTCCTTGTAACCAGCTCGATGTAACATGGGTAGTGACCTTCATCCTTTCTAACTCAATAATTTTTTCTTGTGGTAGGAAGCTTGTAGCAAATGATGAGGAACTGATGGATTGCAAGGGTTTCATCAACTCTTGCAAATATCTTTCAAGTTTGTCATTTTCCTTCTTCAATTCTTGCTTGGTCTACACCTCCTTCCTTAATCTGCCAAGGATTACAGCACTAGAACCCTCATATTCTTCAATATCCTATTCCATGGAAGCATGCCCTAGGTTGAATGTTTGCACATTGTAAAATCATTACCAGTCGTATTCTCCTTATTCTTGTCAGGAGAAGGAGTAGCAATGTGGACCACAGTAATATTTTCCTCATCTCTATCGATTCTAGAAATAACCCTGGCTTTCTTTTTTATTTTTTCCTTTCCTATGATCGTTAGTAATTCATCCCAATTGGGAGGAGTATCATCCACCACAATTTTTTTACTCTTCAACTCCTTGCCCAATCATCCTGGGACTATGGGATCTAGCTATACATTATCTTGTCCCGTCGCATCTTATTGAACATTGGGTGCATCTTCATCCAAAATTTGCTTCTCAGGAATTTCCTCAACTGTATCCTCCTTTCCTTTATCGTGCTCCCCTTATTCATGCACTGGTGAGGGAATCCTAGCTGGAATTTAATCCTTCTAAGGAGGTCTATCCTCTCAAACCCCTATAGGTGAATCCTGATAAGCCACCAAAGGAGACTATAAAACTTTCTCAATTTCTGCCTCAACATTATAGAGTTCTCTCTCTTGGAATTCCTCCTCTCCTTGATCTTGGGGATCCTTAGCATCCTTTGATTCATCTGACACATTTTTAGTCTCATGAGAAGGAGGTACATCCTCATGCTCAGTGATAGGAGTAGTCATGTGAACACTTCCCTTTAGTGCACCATCCTTGGGAGATGGAGTCCTTGATCTCCTGGTATATACCTGTGTCTTTTCTCCTGAGCTCTCCACCTCTACCACCAGAGGGTCAACTTCTTCATTTGCTTTAGAGGTTTCCTTCTCTTTCTATGACAACCTCACAATTCTCCTTTTCTTGGACAAGGGGACACTGGCATCCCTCTCTTCTTTCTCTTCTTCATCCTTTTCAGCCTTTTTCTTCTTCGAGACATGCTTCCTTTTCTTGGATATAGGCTATATTTGCTTCCATGCCTCTCCTACCTCCTCTACTTGAACATATTTTATTTTAATCTTGAAAGGAGATCCCACCTTGGTTTTACCTTTGGGGTCCTATTCAGGTGATTCCTCAGAAGAGAAGTGAGACTCCAGGTCCCCCATTAGATCATAGGTGCACTACACACCCTCACTCTCCAACTCCAACATCTTGTGCTTAAGCCATAGTTTGGTGTACCGAATTACTAGATTCATGATCTATTATAATTATATCTTCTCTTCCTCAAACCAATCCACTTCTCCAGCTCGCCTATCCTTTACAGCTTCAAAGTTATGGCCCTGAATCAAATTTCCATCTTCTTCAACCTGATCTGGAATGACCTTTACATTGTATAGTCGGACCAAGTTCACTGGTAGCCTAGAGAACTTCTTCCTTCTAAATCCAAACTCATCACTGATGTTAGCCTAGTAATCCTTTATGTCATCCTTGTGACCATATTCCCTACTGGCCTTCTTCTGTGTTTCACCAGTTATGTCAAATCTAGATGTCTTGGAATGGAAAGGAAGACCTAGAGTACTCATCTCTTCTTCAAAAGCATGGGCTGAGTTAATAGAAGGGCATGACTCACCACTACCTATCCTCAAAGGAAAATCACCACCAAATCTAGTCTTGTGCTTCTCCTTCTTCACAATTACATCAAAGTCGCATCTTTGTCTTGTGACCTCCAGAAGTACAACATGATATGTGGGGCACCTAGGGAGTTTGTATGGAGCCCTATGATAGCCATCAATTCTGATGTATGAAAAGGTGGGAAACTAGATAAACCAGGCTCCAAACCTCTTAATTAACTCCTTCGCATTGTCTAAGATCCGAACATGTTCTACACCCTACAATAGTCTGGTGATGTACATGGTGAATGCATCATTCACCCTCCTATAGCTTGTGCCACCCAAGTGTAATTGTGGGTACACTTCATAAATTACATCCTTCCCAAACACACCCCTTGTGCTTAGTCCCTTGTATGGGTGATACCTTGCAAGTGCATACACCAAATAGAAGGTCATTATGAAGGTCTTTTTCCATTAAACATTACACATATGCTCATGTATCATTACACTTATAATTCCCACCCAATCGTAGTCCATACCCTGCTCCATCCTCACAATGACATGGAACATCCAATTTTCAAACATTCCTACACTTCTCAATCCCACTACCCTGCTGAGGAGTGTGATAACATCATAGTATTACTTCCTGAACTTAGCTCTGAACAGTTGTTTGGGTAACTTGGAGAAGTGGGACTTGGGTTTCTCCAACCAAAATTGATGACCTATTGGGATTTGATGGCATTCTCATCATAATACTTCTTGTCTACATCCATATCAAAGCCCACAACATGAGACCTATCAGGTATGTCAAAGGTCTGGGAAATAGACATGGGATTAATATTAGCCATGATTCTTCCTTGAGGACCAACTATCCTCTGTGTGCCCCTGTCATAGTGCCTGGAACATTCAAGCACCAACTCATAACACTATACTGTAGGAGGAAATCCAGCCACATGTGCGAACCCCGACTCCAATATTCTTTTGGCCAACAGAGAGAGATTTTGTGCTACCATTCTTGCCTTAAATTCCTCATAATCCCATAGCCCAACATTTGTATCAGTGATCCCTGACCAAATGGAGGTCAGCTTACTCTCCAAGACTCTGCTCTTCAAATCCATCTTAACCCTCTTTGCTTTGGAGATAGCAGAGCCCTCAAGATTTGGATCCATCACCTTACCCTTGCTCTACCCAGCAACACTCTGACTTGATTTCGCCTACATACAACAAAGACACCAAAATAAAGATCCATCATAACATAGAATTCAATTTAATCCATCACAAATGATATACCCATTCCTTAAACAAATCTCGTAATAAGAAAAATCCCCCAAAAAAACCCCATTAGAATCACTTATTGTAAAGTTAAGGTTTTTAGCCCTCTCGCGGAATTCAAGATGGAGAGGAATTCTGGGAAATTTCGGACCAGATGGAATCCAGTGAAACGACCACAAAGAAACTGCCAATCCATCATTTGATCAATCACATTAACCAATAAACCACATGATACATAATCATCAACTGAACTTTTATACATTCTCTTAATTCTCTATTTTCAACAAGATATTGGGGAATTCCACCTTGGATGAAAATCCACGAAAATGGTAACAATTTACAAATTTTGGGAAAATGAAGGGACCAAGAAATTTTGGGAAAATCCTGAAAGCATATAATTTCACGAAGTCAATGCAATTTTCATGCTTTGAGCCCCCTTTCGAGAAATCGATAAGGCGATGGATAAATCAGGGAAATCCCGAGGTAAAGGAAATCCGCGAGGTGCTCGAATACCTAAAATCTTTGACTTTTCCAGGATTTTTCCCAAATCAATCAAACGATTAGGAAGTTGGAGATTTCTCCTAGGATTCAGATCGATTATAATGAAAGATGAACAATCTAGGTTCAAATCGATCAAAATAAGATCCACTCAACACGAGGGAGGATTTCAACAAAGGAAACCCTAGGAAATCACCATGACAACACAACTTGGATCTCAATTTGTTGTCTTCATTTCAGTGTTCCTCACACGACTCAACCAATGATAGGGTGATTATCAAATTGAATAATAGCAACAAGCCTCACTTCGCCCAAGGCGCGGTTTCATCATAGGTCAAGGAGTTTCAAGTTAAACCAGAGCTTAGAATAGGGAAGCTCGAAATTAAATAGATGAAGGCAAATAAATGGTTAACCCACTCAAATTACAATCACATAGAAGGAGAGGAGGCATGAGCCACAAGGAAGAGAATCAAGCCAACAATTGGAAACCCTAGCATTGCTACCAAACCATACCACATTGATATCCTGACTCAAAGAATACACCCACACAAACCTTAAAGTAGATTCAATTTGTTTATCAAAAGGGAGGGTAGCATGTACATACCATGAGGGAAAATAAATAGAGGTACCAATAGTCGACAAGAGACCCAAAAAATTGAGGAAAAATGGAAGCGATCATGAGAAAGCTTGACTACAACCCTCGACCATGAGCTCAAACACACAATCTAGCAGCAACAATCCAAAATCAAACTCCTCAAATCTCACAATAAGGAAAATAACATAAACCTCCTCATAAAATGCAAATAAACTCAATAAAGGAAAACTGCAAGACCATACGGGGTACTTAAATGCATCGACAAGATAGCGAACCCAGGGATCTAACGGCACGACGCAATCTCGGGAAAATCTGATCCAAGAGGAATTCTGCGAAGTCCCAAAATTTCTAAAAATGATACAAAGCAACCTCTGTTGGGTTTCCAAAATGATACAGAGAAAAAACTGAGATGGATCCCAGAATGCAGGATTTTCAAAGTGCTTCCCTCAAGGGGCATTTGCATGAGTAGGATAACCACTTGGGAATATGTCAAGGCAACCAAATCCTCAAAACCAAAGGGGCCAAAACACCAAGAATGAAAGAAAAAGAGAAAGAAAGAGGGTCCCTACTTTCAGTGGGGCATGTGTGCAAAAAGTGCACAATAGGCTTCAATAGAACACAAAAATAATTATAACTGTCAGCTCAAATTGGGAATAATATGCAATGTGTATCCACAACAGTCAGCCCAACTTGGCTAGGACCCAAACAAAGATGTGAAAACACAAAAATAATTAACCAATTTCTTTACATACATCTGAGACATAATCCATTCATGAAGTTGACTCCAGTACTAGTAAAACAAAAAATTAGCTAACCGGATCTTCTAACATGCACAAAGATCGATATGAGTCACTGCGCTTCAATAGTAATAAAGATAATATACCAAAAAACATTTCCTGATATGCACAACACAAAACAATAACAAAAAATCTTCATACAGATCAATGAACACTGAACTACCAGATACTCTATTCTTCCTTGTCAATCTTCAATCTGTCTGTCAGTATGATCGAATGATTATGTGTGTATTTGATCATCGATTAGATTTTCCATCAATGAAAACACCAAATGATACTAGGAATGTCTCTTTCCAACAATCTCCCCCTTTGGCATTGATGGCAACACTTAGTGAAAAATGACTAAGTGTCGGATCAGTACCAAGATAAATTGCACTGCCATCCCCAAAATTCCAAAAATACAATTCTCCCCCTAAGATGATTATGCATTTTTCACTCCACTATTCTCCACCTTTGACATTAATGGGAAAGGTAGGGATGCACATACCAAAAATGGATCAATCAATCAAAACTATTATACAAAAATGCTTCTTTAATTTACATAAGCTGGAAAATGTCTATAAAATCTTTCTTCAGCTGGATCAGATTTTTGTCACAAACTCTTTTCACACTCTCCATTATTGTTATGTGACCACAGATCAGGTAGGAATTTGTCTCTATAGATTCCAAGTTGGTTGGATCACCAACTACCATAGTGTCCTCTCCTTCCTTTAGAGCGCTTGACATTATCTCAATTTTTGGACCAATTATGCTTTTAAGTTCACATGCTCTAGCAACAATCTTATCATGCTTCAGAATTTTTATTTTGTTAAGAAAATACATCACTTCACCTTATATCTTCCCAATACCACCAGTTAGAGGATCAATTTTTTTAGAAATAATACTTAACTATTTTCCAGATCTTTAACCTTCTCCTCATTGGCTTCAGTAAATTTTGAAAAGACAAACATGATTTGTAGATCTTTCCACCTTCTGAAAAAGCATTTTGTACATTCTTTACACATGTGGCTAAAATGGTTTTATCTTTAAAAATCATTCTTTTAAATCCACTAAACCTTTTGACATCTAAATCTTTCTACACTTTCACCATAGCTGATTTTTCAAGTGATTCAAAGTGATTATTAACTGGGCTGATAAGCTTTTTCAATTCACAAGAGGAGGAACCAACCGGATCTTTTAGATAGGAGGGCATTATCTTTTCCAATACTCTAGATGCAAGATTTAGCAGTTCACTATCTTCAATGTGTGACTTCAGTATCTCTTCTTTGGCTTTTTCTTGTGCGAATGAAGCTACTTTCATCTTCTACATTGGACTCAAATTAGACAGGTCAATGGGACCTTCAATCAGTTCTGGGTCCAATTCTTCTTTTTGTTCAACCAAAAACTTCTTCACTGCCTCAGCAGTTTCTCTTGCCTCAACTAGGATTGCTTTTACATCATATTTCTTCTCTTCAGTTGTTACTTCTAGAGTTGCAAGTTTTGGTTTATCTTCTGGTATCTCTGCTTTCTCAACTGATACATTTTCAGGTATATCAACTTCCATAGGAATTTCTATGTTGTCCACTATAGGAGGAATCTATGAATCCTCAGTTGTATCAAATTTTTCTTCTTTTGCTTCCTTTACCAAACAAGATGGGGCATCTTCAACATGTGTTTCCTAAGAAAAAACATCAATTCTATCATTTAACAGCATCTCCACTTAGGTTTTTCTTAGTTTCTTTGGTAACTTCATCGGTTAGACCGATCATTAGCTTGTTAACCCTTGTTTTTCTTTTAAATTTCCTTTTGGCTTTATTTAAGAGTGCCTGCATATCATCCATAGACATTACCGAACACAATTCTACAAGAATCCTTTCTCCCATTTGTTCTTCTTCTGCTCTAGAATTAAGTCTCCTCATTTCTATAATGTCATATAGAATTTTGGGCAAGTTAGGCATAATTTCAATCAAAACTTTATTGAAAACATTCATATGTTTTATTGTCACTTCTTCAAGAATTGTTTTATCAAATTTGTCAAAAGAATCATACCATTTACAAAGTGGCTTGAGATTTCCATCCTTAACTAAATCCTTTTCAACTTCTCCCACTAACATACCAAAATTGTCAGTCTTTGTCTTCTTCTTTACCTGAACATATTTACCAGAGGGTTTTTATTTCATAACAGTTGTTGCCATGGTACCTTGATGTTTGATTTCTTTGACACCTTCATCAAACTCAGTTTCCTCATCATCAAAAATAGCCATATAGATTATTTTTCTCTTATCTTTCTTCCTCTTAACTTCTTTGTCGGATCCCTTGGATTCAATTTTCATAGGTTGATTTTGTTGTAGGAGCTTAATGGGATGCAAAGCTTCTGGTTGTTCTAGCTCGGGTAGATGGTGTTGTTGGACTAGTTGATTGACTTTTTTCTACCTCCTTAACTTATTTTTTTGCTTCTTCAGCTTCTTCCCTTTTCTTTCTAGCTTCTTTTAACTTCTCTATGGATATACTCAAACTTTCTGCAAGAACTTCTACCTCTTTTCTGACTCTTTTAGTTACCACAGGTTTCCTGAGCTTTTTGTGAACTTGTATATCATTTTCGACATAGGTACTGAACCTCTCTTTTGCCGGATCCAAAGGTTTACTTAGCAAGTGTTGTGCATACATATCCAAAATGTTCTCTTCAACTTCATACCCCATAGGCATGATCGAGATTTTTCTAGGATCAACAGCTTCCATCATACACTAATCAACATCTACCATGAAGCAAATTGTATCTTTTTATTTCTCTACAATGGACATGGGAATCCTTTCCTTGGCTTGCATCATAGTTTGAAAACTTTTAAAGTATCCCCAAATAGTTGCATTCTTTGTTTTGGTGTCTCCAAAATTGTGTAACGGATCTCTGATCTGAATGGCTATCATCTTGTCCTTTTTCCATTGAATCTTTCCAACTCTCAGAACTTCACCCATGAAATAAAAGAATAAGCATAAAAGAAAGTTACCATACTTGAAAGAGTTTTTCTTATCTTTCTTAATCTTTGCAAGATTTTCCATTAGCCGAATCCTCGGTAGTTCACAAAGATCATAGTTTGCATTTTCTTTCACCATCTAATAAGTGACATAAATTGTTGTACCAGACACAAAGTTGTCTCAGTTGGAATGATAAATCTTGTATCCAATAACCATAGATGTAAATTTGACATCTATATCAGTAATGTTATCAATTTTCATTTCTCTTATGTCATACATAGAGCTTGTAGCAGCAGTGACCATTTGATTTTTCACATATTTCAAAATTGGTAGTCCACCAAAAGAATTTAAACCTGTTACAGCACTAATAGCTTCCTTTGTTATTTTGAATGGTATGCTTAACCACATGAATTCATCATGGAATCAACTTAGAACATAACAAACCCATTCTGACTCTTCAAACACAGGAAATTTGACAATCTGAGTGAACTTATTTGTTTCCAGGATTCTATGTTTCGGCTTCACATAGAAATCCTAACCTATGATGTGATTATTGTACAAATTCAACAATTATGAACTTCCTAGTTCTTCAATATTCACGTGAATATAAACCCTAATATATTTTGTATGTAACACTCTATATGGAACAGATGAAAATGATCCTAATAGATCAGTCTCAAGAGACTTGTAAGGATGTCATTTGAACTTAGGACGAGGTATGTCCTTGACTTCAACTACCAAAGGAGTATTCATTTTGATCAGTTCACAAATTTGTAGATTTTTTGATAAATATCTTTTTTGCCGGATTGGAATTTGATTGTCGAATCACTTCCACACTTGAATTCACCTCAAATCACCAAAGTTCGCCTTAGAGCTCTTCAAACTTCTTTTCTCCAAAATACAAAGTGACAAATGAAGAATAAAAATGACTTTTTATCACTTGCATACCTAACCCATTTTTTTCATAATAAATGCCTTAACCCTAATTCATCTAGTTACCCTATTCCTATGCATTATGACAGAAAAATTTTCTACGGACCTCCAATATGGCATACCACTTCCTCCAATGAGTTCAAAAACATCTATTCAACACCTATGCACCTTTTGTACACATCCACATCTAGTGTTACTTACCAGTTAGAGGGTAAAAGGATTTTATTGAAAACTCCCCCTAGGCCAAAGGTCGGAGACTAATTCTCAAAGGAATTACCAGAAGCGGGTTCTGGTGTTGGAACATTTTCTCCAATAGAGGGATCTTTCTTCACCCATTTCTTCTACATTTGTTGTTTGACCACATCTACAGTGTTTTTTCCTTTTCCCTGATATCCTTTTGCATGTTTCTCCTTTGATTTACAGTACCTTTTTTTTCCAACAGAATGTAGCAATGTGTCCAATTTTGTTGTAGTTATAGCACACAACATTTCTTTATCCAGACCAATTGTTCCATTGATTTCCTCTTGATCTGCACTGGTTAGAATTATGGCCAAGTCTATTGCATGTATAGCATCTAATATTTCTATGGAATTGATTTATCATATTTCTACATTTATTTGACTTATGACCAACCTTATGATAATTAAAACATTGACATTAGAATGATGGACTGCTTGATTTCATCCTACTTCTACATTGAGTAGCCATGTGTCCAAATTTATTGCAACTGAAATAGTATCCATTAAATATCTGAGCATTAGGTTGCCTTACTAGATACCTTCCAGATTTTTTCATTTGATTTCCTTTTTTGAATGTCCTTTGCTCAGATCTGGAACTTTCTCCTTCTTCATATCCAAGACCTTTGTTGTCACCATTTGTCCTTTGACTGCTAATTAGTCCATCAAGCTTGGCTGAGCTAACTTTTAATTTCTCCTTGTACTCATTTGTAGTAGAAAGTTCATTTCTAAGATCATCCATCTACTTTTCAAGTGCCTCTTCATTATTTTTAGATTGTTTTAGTTCATCATCCAGTCTAGTGCATACTTCATATTTTTCTTTCAAGGACTGTGCTAGGTTCTCTTCATTCTTCTTTCTGTCTTCAATCTCCTTGGTCATATTCATCATGATAGATTCCATTTCATGCTTTAGGACTATATTATCTCTAGTGATATTTTCACATTCTTTTGTCTTTTTCCTTCAGGGATTGATTGAGTTGTTCTTCTTCAATTCTCTTACGGTCATTCTACTTAATCTGAACACAGAATTTCTTTCTCTTCTCTCTAGACTTCTTGATTGTGTCTTTCAAAGACTCAATGAATTTCTTAGCATCCGTGAGGTTTTCTTGCATTTTATGAACTTCATCCTTTGACTAATCAAGATCATCCAGAGCCACCAAAAGTTGTTGTTGAAGATTGCTTGAATCCATTGAAACACTTTCCAAGATCTCCCCAAGCTGTTAGACTTCTTCAAAGGAACTAGCTCTAATGCCAATTGTTGGAAACAACCTACACTGAGAGGGGGGGATGAATCAGTGTTGTGCAAAAACTAAATTTATTAACCTTTATCTCCAAATCATTAACAATATTCAACCATAATGCATAAACATGAAGAAAATGAACACAACACCATAGCACAAGGATTTTTACGTGGAAACCCTGTTAGGGGAAAAACCACAGTGGATGGACAATCCACAATTTAATCTGATTATACTCAAATGAAGTTTACAATAATGGGAATGCACTTTCATTCAGACACAATTCCTAGAGCTCATTGCTCAAAGGAAAGGATCACTTCCTTACAAATAAAATCATATTATAACCATTTGAGATTTTGAATTGATAAAAATAGCATATGTATATGCCTAATTATAGTTCCGATTAGGGACAATATTTGATCTATTATCCTAATAACTGATTCTGCACTTTTTCTATGTTCTTCTCACACTCGCAACACAAATTCTCAATGCACAAGTGAAATTACACATAATCGCTCTTCTACTCTTCTCTAATTCACAATCTACATCACCACACACTTCATACTTCCCACAAAATAATACAGATGATCTTATATATATATCCACAACATAGAATTCAATTACACTTTTTTGGATTCAATAGAACACAAAAATAACTACAACTGTCGGCTCAAATCGGGAATAATATGCAATGCATATCCACAATGGTTGGCCACAACTTGGCTAGGACCCAAAAAAAATGTACAAACACAAAAATACTTAACCAATTTCTTTCCATACATCCGCGACATGATTCATTCATGAAGTCGGCTCAAGTATTGGTAAAATAAAAAATTAGCTAACTAGATCTTCTAACTCAAACAAAGATCGATACCATCCATTGTGCTTTAATAGTAATAGAGATAATATACCAAAAGACATTTCCTGAGATGCATAACACAAAACAATAACATAAAATCTTCATACAGATCGATGAACACTAAATTACCAGATACTCTGTTCTTCCTTGTCAATCTTCAATTTATCTGTCAGCATGATCAAATTATGATGTGTGTATTTGATCATCGATTAGATTTTCCATCAATGACAAAACCAGATGATACTAGGAGTGTCTCTTTCCAACAATCCCAACTTTGGTTTCAAGTGGAGATGGTGATTTAAACAAACAAACACATAAGACACATTAACAAGCCTACTTAAGTGGGTATGGCCAATGAGTTTTGACTAGGATTTACAAGATCAACTATGGGTATCCTTGAGATATACCACAAGGGTATGTGAGACCTAATTTTTAGATGAAAGAGAATACTCCCAAACAACCAGGAGGAAAGGGTGACCCACTCTCCACATTCATTTATCTAAGGTATAAATTTCTTATAGGCTTAGTCAAGATTCACAATATTCCATTTCTAAGAGGCGTGTATTTTGATTCACCCCCACTCTTTATACTCTCTCAGAACATGGGAGTTGAGGTCATCCCTTAGAGTGATCACTTCTCTAGGTAGGCCCCCTAAAAAAGAAAAACAATAACACTTATTTATGATCCTCAAGATGATAGTTAGGCATCAGAGGAGAGCATACTAAGGATATATTGAGTATTAAAAGATACTTGTTTATTTTAGATCTTGAATCCAAATGTGAAAGATTAATTTTGGCCCAATTTTCAAATGTGAGGAAGACATGCCAAGCAGAATTGTCTAGATCAATGATACCAAAAATGATATGGAACTAATGATTAGTTTAAATTTTTAAGATAGAAATGGTTATTATAATGAAGGTACTTGGATTTCAACACTAAATTTGAGAAGATAATTTGATCAAATGTGAAGAGCTCCAAACTAGCTTTTGTAACCATTTAGATCTTGAAATTTTACACACATAATAAATAAACCATAAAGTAACAAGCCCTAGAAAATGATGCTAAAAGTGTGGTTAGGGGGTTAGTTTAAATCAATAATACTCAAATCTGACTAAAAATGTAGAAGATTTAAATCCTTAGATCTAAAAAGATAACCCACCATAACCCTAGCCTGCACAGACTAGATGTGTCACAAAATAGACCAAAAGCACCATACTATTGACCAAAAGTACCACATTATTGACCAAAAGTGCCACTCTACTGACCAGATGTTCCAAATCATGTACCAGGTGTTATGTAAAACTCAAAGGCATATTTTATTATAAAATAAATAAATAAAGAGAGAAAGCCCCAAAAATGATGTTAAAAGTGTGGTTAGAGGGTTATTTTAAACTGATACTACTTAGATTTGACTACAAATATAAAAAATTTAAAACCTTAGATCCAGAAAGATAAACCAACATAACCCTACCTTGCACAGACTAGATGTGTCACAAAATAGACCAAAATATTGACCAAAAGTGCCACACTATGTGACCAAAAGTGTCACTCTGTTAACCATATACGCCAAAGAATGTACCAAGTGTGATATAGAACTTAGAATCACAACAAAACTACCAAATACAACACAAGATAACCAAATGCAACAAAGAATAGCCAGATGCAACCTAGGATTGACCAAAGCATAGATCTAGCTTTTCAATGAAGTAATCTCTTTACAAATGCAAATAGATCTGATACATATACCAAATGTGACCTATGTTATCCTAAATGTAATGTAATTCAACCTAAAAGTGTCAAAAATCAAATCGAGTGCATAAATTGACCTGTAGCTTTAAAGAAACACACTTCTTGCAAATTTTCTTATTAATGTCAAGGATGTGGATCCCATTGAGCATGCAAAAATGTGGATGATGAATATGTGAATCATAAATTTATTTTTGAACATAGGTTTTCATTTATTTCAAAGGAGTAATGTCCTTGATGAGAGATAGTGCTCACTAGTGTCTAAGAATTAATTCTAGTTGAACAATGAGAATTAAATATAATCGTACTTGAATTATCATTGCATTTTGAGTACAATAAAGAAGACTAACTATAATATTCTTGCAATATCATTCTTATATCTATTCTTGTTGATAAAGATAATTCAAAAGTCTACTCCAGA
Organism: Sequoiadendron giganteum; assembly: GCA_007115665.2. Lineage (NCBI taxonomy): Eukaryota > Viridiplantae > Streptophyta > Pinopsida > Cupressales > Cupressaceae > Sequoiadendron > Sequoiadendron giganteum. Next base: position 166,131,099 of record CM021110.1, on the reverse strand, counting down.
ATACTTGAGGTCAATTACTCAGGGAAAAGAGATTTTCTAGTAATATAGTCATGTTTTGTACTCCCATTTGGATGTGAGTCTTCGTCTGCAATTTGAATGGAGAGTGTGTCTAAATATTTTTTATCATATTCCAAAGTTTCTAGAAGTTACGTTCAACATTAAAAATAATTGAAGTGACAAAAGGGTCATTGTGCTTATCAGTTAACCAGTTGGTGTTCTAAAATTGTGTGGTAGTAGCTTGTGGTGTGTGTCATCCAAAGATAGTGTGGGAAGGTAAAATAGGTCCACGTTAAGGACCCTATGATAGCATATGAAATCATGTTGGTTTGGTAGAAATAATTTTTTTAGGACCTACACACTACACATTTCATGTATATTTGAATTTAGCTCCATCCTATGTCGACCTACTTAATTAGGGATGATGTGAATGTGATATAAGTGTGTGTGAGTGTGAGAGAAGTTGTGCAAGAAATTTTTATTCAATGTGAGTTGCATATCAATCATTTTGGACCATCATCAAAAGAGATCAAAAGGTGTATTGGAGAGTGTCTGAGACAAGATCAAATCTGGTGTAAGTTTTGCAATCAACATTAAAGTTTTGCAAGATATATTTTTCTAATCTGGTAGGACTAGTGTTCTACTCATTGGGTTAGTGCTTAGATCTTTGTATTAGGTATTGGTGTCTATAATAGCTTGGTGCCTACAAACACAATAGAAGATTGGTGTCTCTAATAGGTTAGTTCCTGCTTCATGACTAAATATTCATTATTTTGTGAGGCTAGATTTGGACAATAGCTCCAAGTAGCCCTTCTTGTCATGGTTTTACCATTTTGGGTTTCCCCGTATATTTGGTGTTCATTGTGTGAATGTTTTCTCATGTGATTACTTGATTAAAAATAGTTGTTTTATTCATGTTTTTTGTTTGGATATACATTTTGAATTAAAGAGTTTTAAAAGGATTTGATCTACTGATTCACCCCCCCTCAATAGATTGTATTCCCTTCAATTGGTATCAAATCTAAGTTCCTTTGAAGAATCTTAACATCTTGAGGTAGATTTTGGATGGCACACTCAATGGCTCAAGAAGGACTATCTATAAATAAGGCACCACTCTTTGATGGATCCAATTATTCTTTTTGGAAATTAAGGATAGAAGCATACTTGATGGCCCTAGGGTTTAAGGTTTGGCAATCAACTATGGATGGATATGAGATCCCTGAAAGTCTCCCAAGAGATCAAGCCAAAAATAAGGCTTGTGAGAACAATGCTAAGTCAATGAATGTTATTTTGTATGGTTTATATAACTTTGAGTTTGTGAAGATCATGCATTGCAGGAGAATGAAGTATGAAAGGAGTAAATTGCACAATAAATATGAAGGTGATGACAAGGTCAAACAAGAAAAGATTCAAACTCACCAAGGTTAGTTTGAAAGTCCAAAAATGATGGAAGAGGAAGACATTGCTAATTTACTACTCTAGTTTGATGAGGTTGTCAACTCTATGAGAGGTCTTGGTGAAGAACTAAAAGAATGTATGATTATAAAAAAGGTACTTAGATCCCCTCCTAATAGGTTTGATACAAAATTTTCTACTATTGAAGAAGATAAATATTTAAATTCTATAACTATGGATGAGTTACATAGAAACTTGAATACTTATGAGATGAGCATTGATAGTAACAACTCCAAAAGGAAGGAGGTGGTATTCAAAGCATCTAAGAATCAAGTTGTACCAAATTCATATGATGGATCAAATTTGGAGGAAGAAATTTTTTTCAGGAAGTTGTAGAGAGGTTTTGGAGAATATAAAGGTAAGTTTCCTTTCAAATATTTTAATTTTGGTGATGTAGGATATTTTATGGATAAGTTTCCATGCAAATATTCTTACAGTGTTGAGAAAAAGCATGGAAAGAAGACATTCTCAAAGGGGAATAAAGTTCAGAGGAATCAAAATAAATTCTTCATCAATGAGGAAGGATATTCAACTAATGATGAGGATCAAGACATCTCTAGAGATGAAAGAAAGAAGGTTGAATTCATGGCTATGGAAACTACTAACGATGATGCGTAAATAAATTCCAAAAATGATGATGATGAGGTAGATCTTGTGGAAGAGTTTATTTGCATCGGCAAAGAGATTAAGAGACTGAAGAAAAGAATTGTTGAGGAAGTAAATGCTAAAGATGATTTATCTCATAATCTTGAGAAGATAGAGAATATGATCATTGACCTAAATATTCAAGCAGAAGAAGCAAAGAGGATTGAAGAAGTTTTGTCTAAAAGGTTTTTATCAAGAGACAAGGATTGTGAAAATCTTGAGGAAAAAAATGTGTCAATAAGGAAATATCTTGATAAAGTAAATCATCAACTAAAGATAAAGTTTGGATAGAGTATTGAGATCTTAGATCAGATAATAGATAGCAAAAGATCATCACATATTAAAATTAGACTTGGTTTTATTGATATGTAGAAGAGCAAGGTGACCAAGTAGCCTATGAAGTCTCCTAATGAGAATCTTGAAGAGATTGGTTATGAAATTTCAAAGTATGAACAAAGTGGAGAAATCAAAGATAGTAAGATGTAAAATGATGGTTTCATCCAAGTACAAAAGAAAAATATAAGATACGGAAGACAAGCTTCAAGAGGATAACGATACAATACCAGGTATAATCATTCTTTTTTTGTTATAGTTTTAATTGCAATCATTTTGGTCATAAGGTTGTGAATTGTAGAAGGGATTGGGTAAGAATGAATAACTTTGTTAGTATAAATGTACTTTCACCATTATTTGATTTTAATATTGTTTGTTTTAAGTGCAAAAAATTTGGACATATTTCTAGAAACTATAGAAGAAATTTTGTGAGACCTCCTCTAATAGAAATAAAAAGAAAAAAAATTGGATTTCAGAATAATAAATCTGATAAAGTTTGGAAGAAGAAATTGGGGGAGAAAAGATCAGAGAAATCCATAGTGGCTCAGACTTCCCTATATTCTCAAAAGGAGAAAAACTTAGGGATCATTGACAGTGGATGTTCAAGTCACATGACTAGTGAAAAAACTAATTTCATGCATTTCAATTTTGATGGAGGATGTGTATCTCTTGGAAAAAAATCTATTGCTAAGATTAGTGGTAAGGGTACTTTGATTCTTGATGGTGGTAAGATAAAATCTAATGATGTTCTATAAGTTGAAGGATTGAAACATAATCTTCTAAGTGTAAGTCAAATGAGTCATAAAGGTTACAAGCTTTCATTTAGTGCTAAAGTTTCTAAACTAGAAAGATCGGTATCGAAGAGTTGATTATGGAAGGAAGCAATACTGACAATGATGTATAACATCTTAGTGAGTGGAATGGACAAAACTATTTTTTTATATGTAAAGATAAGAGAGTTGGCTCTAGCATAGAAGGTTGGGACACTTCAATTTTGATGGTATTATGAAGATTGGTTCAAATGGAATGGTCAGAGACATTCCAAAGATCAAGAAGCCTTAGTCTACCAGTTGTAAACCATCTCATGAGGGAAAATAGACAAAGACTAGGTTTCCTACTAAGGAATATTATACAACAAGGCCATTGGATTTTATTCATACAGATCTATGTGGACCAATGAGGACAAATAATTTACAAGGTGTCAGGTATTTTATGATTCTTATTGATGATTACTCTAGATTGACTTGGATTACTTTTCTAAAAAAAATCATAAGCTTTTGAGAAGTTTAAAGTCTTGAAGGGAATGTTTGAAAATGAATTTGGAATGAAAATTAAGTGTTCAAGATCAGAAAAAGGTGGAGAATTCACTTCTAATAGGTATGGTGAATTTTGTGAGTTACATGGGATGTAGAGTCAATTATCTCCTCCTGGAACTCTATAACAGAATGGATTAGCTGAGAGGAAGAACCAAAGTGTACAAGAGATGGCTAGAACAATGTTAAGTCAAGAAAGTTTACCAAAGACATATTGGAGAGAAGCAATTCAGATCGTAGTATATATTTTTAACAGAGATCAAATCAGACCAAGGAATAATAAAACACCATATGAACTGTGGAGAGGAATACCATCTTTAGTTAGACATCTTAGGATATTTGGAAGTGAGTACTATATCAAACATGGTGAAGAACACTTGGGCAAGTGTGATTCTAGATTTGATGAAGGTGTTTTTATTGGTTATTCTATGACAGCCAAGGCATATCGATGTTATAACAAAAGACTAAAAAGGATTGTGGAAAATGAAAATGTAAGTATTGATAAGATAATATAATCTACTAATATTTTGGAAGTGGAAGACAATGAAGATCTATTCCACAATAGTGATGAAGACTCAAAAGTTGATTCTGAGAATACAGTTACAAATACTTCGGCTAAGTATATGTAGAAGAATCATTTTGAAGATAAAATTATACGAGATAAGGATAGTGGGGTTTAGATTTGGAGAAGGATTTAAAAATAAAATGAGCAGGTATATTTTTTCTATTATCAAATATTAGACCAAATTCTTATATAGAGGCAAGCAAAGAGAAAATTGGTTAGATGTTATGGAAGAAGAGTTAACTTAGATAAAGAAAAATTAAACTTGGGAATTAGTTCCAAGACCTAAAGGCAATAATGTTATTGATACCAAATGGCTCTTTAGAAATAAGTTGAATGAAGATGGAAAATTGATCCTAAACAAGGCCAGACTTGTGTGTAAAATATATTCTCACTTGTTGAAAGAATTTATTTTGAGGAGACATTTTTTTTGATAGCAAGGTTGGAAGTAATCAAAATGCTTTTGGATTTCTCATCTTTCAATAATTTCGAAGTGTATCAGAAGGATGTGAAGTCTTCATTTATGAATGGCTGATTAGATGAAGATTTCTACATTGAGTAACCGAAAGGCTTTCAATGCTCAGATAATTTAGATTTTGTTTGCAAATTGAAGAAAGAACTTTATGGACTCAAAAAATATCCTAGAGCTTGGTATTTTAGATTGGATAGGTATTTGCAACAAGGTTGTAGGAGAGATAGTGTGGATACTAATTTATACATAAAAATTGAAGGTGATAATTTTTTATTGTTGTCGTTTATGTTGATGATATTATCTTTGGTAGAAATAGTGATGCTATGTGCAAAGAGTTATGGGATGCAATGTAGAGTGAGTTTGAAATATCGATGCTTGGTGAATTGTCTTTATTTCTTGATCTACAGATTTCTCAATTAGACAAAGTGATATTCATCTCTTAGAACAAGTACATAAAATAAATTTTAAGTAGGTTTAATATGGAAGAAAAAAAATTGGTGAGTGTACCTATGGTTACTAGGTATAAATTGAGTAACATGATGAATCTGCTCAGGAAAATCAATCTTTGTATAGGTCCATGATTGGAATTTTTTTGTATCTAGATTGGATATAATGCAATTATTTGGGATGGTAGCCATATTTTAGGCAACACCTGAGGAAACTCATGTCAAAGAAGTAAAGAGGATATTCAGATATCTGAAGGCTACAATGGATTTTGGTTTATGGTATCCTAAGATTGAATATTTCACTCTGACTACATACATAGATGTAAATTAGGTAGGAAGCATAGGTGACTAGAAGAGTACAAGTGGTGGAGCTTTATTTCTTAGTGATAGTCTTGTATCCTAGTTAAGAAAGAAACAAGATTCATTTTCTTTATCTATAGCTGAAGCAGAGTACATTGCAACAACTCCATGTTGCACTCAAGTTTTATGTATGAAGTGAAACTTGAAGGAGATGAAGATAGTGTTTGATGAACCTATTTTCATTGTATGTGAAAATACCAGTGCTATAAACATTTCAAATAATCTAGTAATGCACTTAAGGACAAATTATATTGCAATCAAATATCATTTTCTGAGGGAGAAGGTTGTAGAAAAATAAGTGAAGTTGGAGTATGTTGAAACCAAGGAGCAAGTAGCAAAAAATTTCATAAAACTACTTCCCAAGAATACTTTTGAGTATCTCCAAAAGAAGTTGAGAGTTTTTGCTCCCTCCTCTTGAACCAAGAGGAAGCACAGGTTGAGGGGGAGTGTTGTCTCCCTACCACAAGAAGGCTTGGTGGTCTTGTGGAATGTTTTCAGTAGTAGTGTGGTATGGACTCAAGAGGAGTCTATCTGAGAAATAGGTTTTAAAATTATGGATAAATAATTTGACCTCTATTCCATTGATATCAAAGGGGGATAAATAGGACTCAAAATGCTAAATCATCTAAGGGGAGAAATATCTCAATTAATGTGGTTTCATGATCCTGACACATTATATTTTTCTTCTTATGTGACGAAAATTTTGTTGTTTTCCATCACTGACAATGGGGGAGATTGTTGAACATCCATGGTTACCATTGATGTCAAAGGAGTGATGTCAAGGAGTAATGTCCTTGATGATAGATAGTGCTCACTAATGTCTAAGGAGTACTGTTAGCATAACAGTGATAATTAAATGTAATTGTACTTGAATTATCATTGCATTTTGAGTACAATGAAGAAGACTAACTATAGTATGCTTGAAATATCATTCTTGTATCTATTCTTGTTGATAGTGATAATCCAAAAGTATACTCTGAAATGTTTGAGGTCAATTACTCAAGACATATTTTTCTAGCAATACAGTCATGCTCTATATTCTCGTTTGGATTCAATTATTGGTATGTGGTTTGAATGGAGAGTATGTCCACAAATGTTCTATCATATTCTAGAGTTTTCAGAAGTTATGTTTAGCATGTAAAAATATTGAAGTTCACCAGTTGGTGTTTCTGAATTGTGCGATTGTGGCTTGTAGTGTGTGTCATCTAGAGATAGCATGGGAAAGTAAAATAGGTCTAGGTTAAGGACCCTATGGTAGTGCATGACATCATGTTGGTTTGGTAGCAATAAATTTATGTTAGGACCTACTCACTACATGTTTCATGTAAATTTAAATTTAGGTCCATCCTATGTTGACTTGGTTAATTGTGGATCCCTAGCCAACATGAAATGATGTTAATGTAATGTCTTTTATATATATATAGATATATATATATATAGATATATATATATATATATATATCAATGTAGACACCAAATATTTTCCTAGGCCTACGACTCTTAACTTTTGCATAATTCTTACATCTTCATTTCTCATAATTAAATAATGTTAATTATTTAATTATTTTGTAATGTCATTTGTCCTCTATTAATTAAATAACTTTAATTATTTAATTAATGTATTCTTACCTTTATTCTTTCTTGATTAATTAAATAAATATTATTTATTTAATTACGTCACTAATTAAATCCATCCTTTCTCTAAAATTAAATAAACTATTATTTGATTTATTCTTATGACACTTTCAATTATAATTAAATAATTATTTCAAATTATTTAATTATTCCTTAGCCTTTTCTCCATTTAATTAAATAAATCTTTAATTTATTTAATTTAATCCTAAAATCTTGAATGTTGAATTAAATTATTACTTAATTCATAAAAGGTTTATCCATGGCATATTCCTCTGTGATTAGATAATCTCTTTGTTATCTAATTGATCATGTATCACTTAAGTCTAGATGCAATTAGATCATTCGGTTTTCTAGTGATTTAATATCTAATTGTCTCTAACGAATAAATTTTTTGTGTTAATCAATTCATTATCTAGATTTGTTCTTATCTTCTACGTGCAAACCTTTATTAATTAAATAACTTTAATTATTTAATTAATTTATTCTCATCTTCTATCTATTTTTAATCGTTATCTTACATGCAATCTTTATTCTTCTAGTTTCCACTAAAGATTAAATTATTATTTAATTTAATCCTCATCATTCATGTTTTTTCACTCACACTAATCTAACCCTAATCGCAATGCATGTCACATATTTTAATCATGATCGCCGATTTATCTTTGAATTCAAGCTAGTCATTCGAAAATAAATTTTTTTATAAATCAGATTTACCTTCACCATTATTACTCCTCCTAAAATCTTTATACTTTTTGGAAGCAACTTTAAGAATCTTCAATGTTTTGCTAATCATTATCAATAGGCCATACTTGCACACTTAAAAGAAATATGAGGACAATTATCATACAGTGAAAAAATGAAGAAGTGCAATCAAGGTTATTCATGGAATTACACAGATGTTTGGTGAGATCTTTTTGTTATATATGTTTTTTATATTTACATTGTTCTTTGTTGTTAGTGTAGGTTTAGATTTGAGTTTATTGCATCGTATTTCTTAATCTTGCTTGTTTTCCTATGTTACAACTAGATCTCACATCACATGATAGGGATGTGAATGTGATGTAAGTGTGTGTGTGAGTGTGAGAGTAGTTGTGAAAGAAAGAGTTATTCAATGGGATTTGTATCTCAATCATTGTGTGCCATCATCAGAAGATCACAAGGTGTATTGGAGAGTGTTTGAGACAAGATCAGATCTAGTGTAAGCTATGTAATCAGCATTGAAGTTCCACAAGATTTATCTTTGCAATCTAGTAGGATTGGTGTTCTACTCATTGGGTTGGTGCTTAGATATCTATATTGGGGATTGGTGTCTCTAGTAGGTTGGTTCCTAATTCATGACTGTAACTTATGCATTATTTTGTGAGGTTGGATTTGGATATTACCTCCAAGCATCTCTTCTCATCGTGGTTTTTTTCATTCTAAGTTTCTACATATATCTAGTGTTCATTGTGTGGATGTGTTATTTTATGGTTGTTTGATTGACAGTAGTTGTTTTGATTCATGTTTCATGTTTGGATAAACATGTTGAATTAAAGAGTTTTAAATAAATCTGATCTACTAATTCACCCCCCTCTTAGTAGATTGTGTGCCCTTCAAGTCAACCTGAAAGCACCATAAATCAAATTGAATGTATAAATTTGACCTGTAGCTTTAAAGAAATGCACTGATGAGTCTAGTTTATGGTCTAATTATTCATAGAGTTTGTTATCCATTTGTTGTAGTTCTCATAGACTTTGATTCTTGGATGTTGACCTTTTTATGATATTTCCTTCAAACCATAGACTCTGGACATGAACTTATTTTCATCTTTTAATGATATTGACATGCTATCTGAACTATCTATGTTAATTTTGCATGTGATTAATGAATATCACTTTGAGATAGTTACAAATATGTGGTTGTTGTGTGTACTAATATTTTCATGTAGATATAATTAGAGGCCTGTAGCTTAGGAAGATTCCACCAACTAGACATTCGCCATACCGGTCAACAAGGTGGTCATTTAATGGAGGGAAGACTCTTGACAATGGAAAGATTCCTCATTCAAATCAAATTATAACCGTCTTGTAGTGATCTTAATTCTCTATTGAGAAAATGTAGGCATTTTTGTTGTGTTAGATTCGCATTAAGGCAGACATGCCTAACAGATTTTGTGTGTGCGTAGCTACCTCTGCACTTTATGTGTTTTCCCTAATGTGGCATCCTTTGAATCTATTGGAGTTGATCGCCTTGCTAGGTTTTAGTGGTAGCTTCTATAAATAAGACTCATATGCTCCTTCTAAGGGTCTAATCGGAGGTTTCTCAATCTAATGATGTACTTGCACTCTTAATTTTTTTAGTAATACTATCATGTTGCTCGATTGTACTCATGTTTTTCAATGAATGAAATGAAGGTATAAGTTCATGCATCTGAGTTTACATTAGTTTTAGGGGATACTCATCCAAGGGGGACCACTTGGAGAGTATTTAATCTCATACCTTAGTTTAGTTTAGTTGTTATTTTATGTTCAGTAATTAGTTAAGAATTTGGCACTGTTTGTTCCTGCAGCCACTAGAATTCCATTCTGTGACTATTCCTGCAGCCAAAGAAAACATAGTAGCTTCTTATTTGTTCACTCATATTTTCATTTTTGTCATGCATTTCAACTTAGTATAGTTTTTAGTTGATTCTCAACACTTATTTTATTTCCTTACAAGCAATTTACTTTCAACATTGTGTTTTTCTTAACTCTAGGCTAAATATGGCTACTTTGGATTCATAGTGCACATACAGTGCTGACCCATTTCAAGTATACGTCCCTGCATTGACAATTTAAATGCACCTTCATGATGATTGAAATAGCTATTCAGGTAAGATGTCCAATCTCTAAATCATAGTTGTGAAGACTTAGTTGTTGAATCATTGTAGGAGGCCAACATTTTTTGCGTTGTTGTCGGGGATGGTGTCAAACTAGGGTGTTCTTTGCAGTCATTGAAATTTTTTCTTGTTTTAGTGTTTCTAGAATTTTTTCTTAGTATACCCCTCATTTAGGTAAGTAATGACCCCCCTATTCTTTTACCATTTTTTTGTGTGAGTTGGCTGACAGTGAGTTGATACAGTATGCATAGACATGCTCGTGGGAGATTCCTTCCTAACAATCCTAATTTATTCCAAATAATTGAGTATCAAAACCTACCCAAAGATGAAGAAGAAGAAGAGACACACCTCTTTGCTGATACATTTCTAGATCTGACTAGTTCTGAAGCTTCCTCTGAAGATCAAAATCTAATTGAGAATCCCCTTGCTTTAGAACATCATCAGACAGGCATGGGTGATGCAAATAGAAACAAACCTAACCAACCAGCTTTTTATTTCCCCATTGCTCATCAAAATTAAGTAGAAAACCTCAAAAATATCCCTGCTTCAGTCCTTCCTAAGTTCTATGGACTTGTCACAGAAGATCCTGATACATTTTTATTTGAGTTTGATATACTCTGCAGGAGTTATGACTATACCATTGATGCCCATAGGCTTAAGCTATTCCCTGCCACCTTGAAAGAAGTTGCATTAAGATGGTTCATTAGCTTAGGCAGAGATACTATGCAGATTTGGGAGGACATGAAGAAAAAGTTCCTTGACAAATACAAGGAGTATTTTAGGGGTAGTGACATGAGAGGAAGTGACATTTTTTAGGATGAAGGAAAAGGAGGATGAGAGTCTAGAAGATTATATTTCAACATTTTTGTTTTGTTTACAGAAATCTCCACACCATACACTCAATGAAGAATCACATAAGCTTATTTTCTTAAGAGGAATTAATGCCAGGTGCACAGATGCCTTGGACCTGATGGGAGGAGGAGATATCACCCAAGTTCCTTGGGAGGACATCAAGAAGACATGTCAGAACTATTCTAGGGCAGCTTCAAAGAAGGGGAGAGCTTACCAATCTTCCATGGGTAAGTCATCTACCAGTGGAGTTTCAAGGATGGAGATTACTCACTTACTGGAAATCTTCAAGCAAGATATCATAAACAATATAGCTACTCAGCTGGATACACTTCAGGACAAGAAGAAACAAGAGGAAACAAAGGCAATTTTGGCAGAATATTGCCCTCATTGTAGACAAAAGAAGAAGGACTGCAGATGCAAGATGATAGCTAATATTGACAACAATCAGATGGCACCTAAGTTCAAGTCAATCCAGGGCAAAGAGGATCAATTCTACTTTTTTGCACAAAGGATTCCATGGTCCCCAATACAAGGCATGCCACCAAATCCACTATCTTTTGATGGGCCATATTTCAATTCTTATTCATCTGCTAACCAATGGCAACCCCCATATCCATCCACTTATGGAGGATATCCACCACAACCTTGGAATAACCCCCCAAATTTTTGTCCTAACCACCAAAACTCTCCACCTTAGTGGCAGAAACCTCAGGGGAATTGGCAACAGTTTCAAGGAAATTGGTAGTAAACATCTCAATGGAGGGGAGGATAGTAATGGACAAACTAGACAACCAATTACATGCAACCACCTTCTCATCCTCAAAAACCTACTATAATTCCTCCTCCTGATATTTCAAATTCAAATACACCTAAACCTACTCAACTACTAGCCCAACCTGCACCTAACCCAAATAATAAACCATAGCAGCAATCGGTATACTCTGCTGATCCAAATCAATTCCCTGCATATGATGTGAATGTAAGCAACATCCACTTGCATTCAGGAACTACTTTGCCAACTCCTTCCACGCCTATCATCACCGATCTTCCTATGGAGGAAGAAGAGCCTTTGAATATCCCCATTCATCCAAGTGCACCTACAAATCTTGAACCAGTCCCAGTCAAGCAGACTGAACCAGAACCACCATTTCCCCAAAGGTTGGAAACTATGAAACAAAAGGAAGAAAAGGAGGACACAAATTTTGATATTCTAGATCAATTGAAGCATATATGTGTCCAAATACCTTTATTTTAGGCCATAAAATTTGTTCCCATATTTGGCAAGGCAATCAAGGAAGCATGCCTTAAGAATTTAGGAAGGAAGAAGAACGACCCCACTATGGTTCATGTGGTGGAACAATTGACTGACATCATGCTTGGGAAAGTGACTCCCCAAATATAATGACCAAGGGAGTCTTGTGGTAGGAGTTCTTATAAATGGGATCCAGATAAAGAATTCTCTAATTGATTTAAGAGCAGCAATAAATGTGATGACTAAGGACATCCTACAACAACTAAATGTTGCAAGCATGAGACCTACTCCTATTGTCCTACAACTTTCTGATAGTTCTAGTGTTAAGCCTGATGGGATAGTAGAGGATCTTTTGGCAACTATAGACTCTTGGGAGTACCCAACATATTTTATGATTCTTTCTCCTAATGCCACACTAGGCGGGTAACCCATTATTCTTGGAAGGCCATGGTTAGAAATAATAGATGCCTATATTAGATATCAGACAGAAGACATGACCATTTCTAATGGAAAGAGAATCAAAAAGATTGTTCTCTACCCTCCTGATCAGACCTCCCATGATAAGAATGATCTTGTATGGCCACATGTTGGTGAAGAGGCATAGGAAATTAATTTTGTGGCACAGCTTATGATGTTCAACAGAAGTCCTTTCATGCAACTTCAAGATGAAGATGAAGTATTGTCTAACATAATTCAAAACCATTATGAGATAGAGGAAACATCATCCTCTCATGCATATGATTCTACTAAAATAGTGAAGAAAGTCATGCCCGCTCTTCCTGCAACCATTTGTCCTGCATCCACTCTTCCTGCATCCACTTGTCTTGTAGTCGCTTGTCTTGCAACTGCTCTTCCTGCAGCCGCTCTTCCTACAAGTGCTCTTCATGTAGTTGAATTTACTGTAGTAATAGGTATGTCTCATAATTTTTTTTCATATGAACTCAAGGTACCAAGCATTAGTGAAGCATCTATCGTAGAGTTAACTACACAAATGCAGGTGTCAAAAGGAAAATATCTAAATGTTAACAACAAACTGAGTGAAGAACAACAGTTTTCATTGGAAAACTTGTTGAGGGCCCACCAGTGTGCATTTGCGTGGGATTATCATGATATGAAGGGATTGGACCCTAAGCTTTGCACTCATAGGATATGCATAAGAAATGATTGTACGCTAGTGAGGCAGCCACAGAGAAGAACTAACCCTACATTGAGAGAAATAGTAAAAGGGGAACTACAAAAATTTCTAGATGCAGAATTTATCTACACCATCTCAAATATCTAGTGGGTGTCCCCATTAGTGATTGTGCCTAAAAAGGGAGGGAAGTGGTGATTTTTTGTTGATTATAGGAAACTTAATGCTGCCACAAAAAAGGACCATTTCCCCTTACCTTTCATAGATCAAGTTTTGGACTCACTTGCAGGAAAACAGTACTTTTCTTTCCTAGATGGATTCAGTGGCTATAACCAGATCCAAATTGAACTAGAGAACTAGGAGAATACCACCTTTACCTATCCATGGGGGACCTATGCCTACTCAGTACTTCCTTTTGGCTTATGCAATGCGCATACAACATTTTAGAGGGTAGTCATTAGCATATTTTAAGATATCTCTCTTGATTGCATGGAAATCTATATGGATGACTTCACTACTTATGGTACTGATTTCAATCAAACATTGGTAAATATTAGGAGATTTCTATAGAGATGTGAAGACTACAATATATCTTTAAATAGTGAAAATTTATTCATCATGATGTAGGAAGGTGTAGTTCTTGGCCACTACATCTCTCACAAAGGAATTCAAGTAGATCATGCAAAGATTGAGGTGATCACCAATTTGTCTATCCCTACAAAACAAAAATACATTAGGATTTTCTTAGGACATACAGGTTATTATAGGAGGTTCATCAAAGACTTCAGAAAAATGGTAGCACCATTGCATAATCTCCTAACTAAAGATGTTGAATTCTAATGGATAGAAGAATATGACAAGGCATTTTCTGATTTGAAAACAGCTTTAACTCATGCTCTTGTACTCAAGGGTCCTAATTGGGAGCTTCCTTTTCACATCCATATAGATGCATCAAACTATGCCATAGGAGCGGTCTTAGGATAGAAAGAAGGAGATATTGAAAATGTTATTTATTTTGTCAACAAAAATTTGTAGGGAGTTGAATTCAACTATACAATAATAGAAAAAGAAATGTTGGCAGTGATTTATGCCCTAAAAAAATTCAGGCACTATATAATAGGCTACCAAATCTTTGTGCACATCGATCATGCAACCATTCGATAACTCATGAATAAACCCCTGATCTCAAGTAGGCTGGCAAAATGGTTATTGTTGATGCAGGAGTTTGACATGACCATTATGGATAAACTAGGGAAGGCCAATGTTGTTGCAGATTTTCTTTCAAGACTGACAACATCAGAGAACAATAAAGTTGTAGATGACTCATTCCCTGATGAGCATCTATTTTTCATCAGTGTGTAGACACCTTGGTATGCTGACATAGCTAATTACTTGGTCATAGGGAGAGTTCCTCCTCACTTCTCTCCAAGAGAGAGGGTACTCATTGAAAAATATTTTCCTTTCTCATGGATTGTTGGATGCTTGTTTTACACTAGACCAATCCATGTCATGAAGAGATGTGTGAGGGAAGATGAGACATATAAAATTTTGCATGCATGTCACAATGAACCCTTTGGAGGGTATTTTGTAGCCAAGAGGACAACAATGAAGATTTTGAACACAGGATATTATTAGGTCACACTCCACAACGATGCACGAAGATATACAAGGAAGTGTGACATATGCCAGAGGATGGGTCGGCCAACCAAATCTGATGAGATTCCACTTTACCCCTAGGTAGTAATCACTCCATTTGATAAATGGGGATTGGACTTTGTAGGACCCATTGATCCTCCATCAAATGGTAAATCTTATATCTTGGTATGTATTGATTATGTAACCAAGTGGGTAGAATTTAAGGCCATGAAGCATGCAAGAGACAATAAGGTTGAAAAATTTATTTATGAGGAAATTTTCACATAGTATGGGGTCCCAAGAGAGATAGTGACTGATCAAGGGGATCAATTCACCTCAACCCTTGTTACAACACTGGTCAATGAGTACAACATTAGGCATAGGAAGTGTACTCCTTATCACCCTCAGGCCAATGGCCAAGTTGAGGTGACCAATAGAAAAATTGAAGCTATTATGACCAAAACAGTGGCTATCCATAGAAAGGATTGGGCAAGCAGACTACCAGAAGTTGTTTAGGCCTATAGAAATACTTGGAAAACAACTATAGGATTCACCCCATTTGAGTTGTTGTATGGAAAGACTGCTATAATGCCCATTAAATTTGAGCATAATACTCTTAGGATTGCAGTAGACTTGGGGATGGATATCTCTGGGGCACAAAGGAATAGAATCATGCAGTTGAATGCTTTTCATGAGATGAGGAGGGAAAATTTGCATCACACAGAGTTAGTGCAGAATCAAAGAGTAAAATGGCATGACAAATTCATCAAAGATAAGAAATTATATCCAAGTAACTATGCACTGCTCTATGAATCAAGGTATCAAGATAATGCAGGAAAATTGCAGACAAGGTGGCTAGGACCGTATGAGGTTGCTGAATTTTTTCCCAATGGAGTTGTTCAACTCACTACCATTGACCCTGTCAGATTTAAGTTGTTGGTCAATGGTCATTGCCTCAGGTTGTACCACAAGCCAACTTCCAAGGAGGAGTTCCTACAATAATTCACTCAGCATGCAACACCTGAACTTCCTGTAGCCAAAGGAAGTGGACCTAGTGTCCCTCCTTGTAGCTAACTAAGGTATGTAACTTGTCATAATAAAGACTTCCACTTTTTGGGGGTCCGCTTCTTCACCCATCCACCCATCCATTAAACCTTTCTCTCTCTTCCATCATGACATCATCATCTCACTTCATTTGATTACACATCATTCCATTCCACCTTATTTTGCTCCACTTTCATTAATTGCTCAACTGATTTCTTGAAAAGTGACCGGTACTTTCTCCATAATCTTTGCAATAAATCTTCCATGAATTTAGGTATGTGTGCATCAATTTTTATATCTTAATTTTCTTTTAGTGCATTTATTTAATTGTTGTAAATTAATATGGATTTTCACCATAGCATGTAATTATTCCCTGCCCCTATCAAATTAGCATTCCACCTCGCATGTGAGGACACGTGCAAATTTAGGTTGGGGAAAAAGTGAAAATACCATGTCCATGTCCACAAAATTTAAGTTATTGAGCCAATTTGAATTTTGAGTGAGATGACGGCTCGTATGTGTGAAAATACATCAACCACCGCCATTTTCCTTAATCATAGCTTGCATTTATTACTCCTTTATTACCTTTATTTTCTCTTGTCATAATCTTAAGCCAAAAGGTAAAATTTAGCTGATACGAGCATTGAAAATTTGGTAGCATTGCAGGAAGGAGAAGTTTGGCTTTCAGACAAAGATTGTAGGAAGGAAAAAATTTACAGAGTGATTGTTTGATTGCAGACAATGGGAGGTGGGTTAATTCAAAATGAACCCACGGTTCATGATGTATTACTACAAGAGGCACCTTACCTGGCCGAGTTTAGAAACTGTAGATGGATACACTATTTCCTTAAGCTGAAGGATTTCAATGAAGATGTTGCATTGGAATTTTCCTAGAAATTGTCTGAAGGAAAGGCCACGGTAAAGGGGTTGGAGGTCATGGGCAAGTGGAAAGGATTACAGAAGTTATAGGGTTTCCTATTGATGGTGAACATTACCTTGTTACTAGAGATGCCAGGTTGGCTAGGGCTGAATTTACAAAACCTGGTGACGCTCCGTTGAGCATGGACAAATAAGGAGCGAAGAGAATTTCTTTGCCCAAGTGATGGAAGCAAGTAGCTATTTATGTTGTGAAGTATATTACCTATGAAGGTCTTCAGTCAAATCTACATTTTTTGTATTTCAAACTCTTGAACCACATGAGGCACAAGAGAAGAATGAATGTGCCAAACATGCTATACCACCTTCTTTCAATCATGGTGGCCAAGACCCAGAAAGGTAGGTACAAGTCCATTTCCCACCATTGTCTGATCAAATTATTAGTTGATAAGTCTCTACATGATGTGTCTAATATATCTTGGGAAGAATTCTTGAATATTGATCAAATTAAACTAGAGCATTTGTGATCTAGGGTTTTGTCTCAACCTCGTAGGGTTAGTAGGAGGGTGAGCAATGTTCGATCCACTCTTGGAGCCTCAAATTCTAGCTTGAGCCCTAGTGTAAACCCTCCTATAGCTGAGAAAACCATAGAGATTAGTTCTTTTGAGGTTGAACTTTCAAAAAACAAAAGTTCCTTTCCATATTTTGATGATGATGTCCCTCTTAGCACCCTAATGAGAACTAGGGCACAAAAGAAGAAGGCAGAAATAAGAAAAGGAAAAGCTAAAAACTAAATGGTAGAAAAAGAAGTTCCAAGCTCTAAGAAATGAAAGGCGGACAATGTTCTTCCTGTAGCAAAAGAAAAGTGAAGAAATCCTCCTAGAAAATCAAAACCATTTGGGCCAACCTTTGGTGTATCTCTCGAGGGAAGCCCTAAACCTGGAGAAACATCACGGGAGGATACAAAAGGTCCAATGGAGTAGGTGAATGTCGAGGAAAAGGAAATATTTGAGGAAGCAACAAGCATAACGCTGGCAGATCTTGTTGACATTACAGAACAAGTTGAAATCCAAGGGCATGAGGAAAATCAAGAGCTCCTATAGCAAGAGCAAATGCTAGAGCTCCTACAAAAAGAATAGAAGCAAGAGTTCCTACAGCAAGAACATAAGCAATAGTTACTACAACATGAGAAAGAACAAGAACTTGAGGCCCTATAGCTAGAATTGGGAGAATAGTCAGCACCCCTATAGCTGGAATTGGTTGAGCAAACAAAATCCCTGCACTTGGTACTCTATGAAGAACAAGTAAAAGTGTCAAAAAAATAAATTGTAGGAATACACATGACCTTTGATTCTTCAATGCAAAAGGTAGCCATGAACTTATGGAAAGAAGTGCAGAGGAGGGAAGAAGAATGGAAAGCAGAGAAATGCAGGCTAAAGAGGGAAATTCAAAAGAGAGATGCAGAGATTGAGGATAAGAATGAAATGATTGCTACTTTAATGAAAAAGGTGGATGACATGGTAGATTTAGAACCTCATATATTAGAGTGTAGGGCTCCTTTGAGGGTCTATGCTCTGTATTTGAAGGAGAAGAATCTTTCTTTTAAGCTAGCAAGGATTGTTTTAGGTTTGAATCCTTCCATTGAGACCCCTATTGAATTTTTCAATGCTTATCAGATTTCTCCTCCTAAAATGAAAATTTTTTTGTGTGAATTTTATTTACATAATTATGTTGTGACCCAAGACCATGATTGGAATCCACTATTGTATGTTGGAGATGTCCAATTAATGGAATTTATGTCCTGGATACAAAATGAATTTAGTTGGGGAAAATAGTTCAAGACCTATAGGCAAATTGAATCCAACATTCCCCTGCCCATTAGGACTAAATCTAGAAATCCAGGAGACATTTTCAAGGATTGGCACAAAATTATGTACCGACCAAGTTATGGCAATAGGATTTGTTGTATCTACAGCACACACACCTCGTTCAGAATGGGGACCCTCTCTTTTCACTTCGTCGGGTCACTTTTGTCATTGCCTCATTTTGTGTGCCCCCTATTTTTGAGTCCTAAGTGGTCAAGGACTCTTAGAAGAGTCACTTTGAGTTGACCATGTTATGCTACCCTCAAATTTTCAATGCCTTAGGCCTTTGCGGAATCCCCTTGGTTTTTTTCTTCAATCCTTAAAGTTATCGCCCTTGGAGCAACACAAGTCTTCCTGTGTGGGACGCCCTTTGCGGAATTCCCTAGCTCCTCGATCATTCAAAAGAGCCTTCACACGATGTCCTTCTGCACTGTGGTAACCACACCATCATTGGTTGTTTTCATTGCCAACTGTTTGAGTGGCTAACTCTCGAATGTCGTTCACTTAATGGACTCTGTTGTTCCCACCATCATTTTCAAAATGCGAGCTCACCAACCGTAGCCTCCATCATACCCACATTAATGACGGGCATTAAATGCTACATTTTCTATAAATATCCTATTTCGAGTTGTCATTTTCACCTACAAACATTCAGAGGACTTGTTAGAGCTTGTTGACTTCATTGCCTCCGTGTCCGCGTCCCGCCATCATCGTTCGAGGTTCTTGATTTCTAGAAATCGTCATCCTTTGTGTGGATTGTTGAGGTAGGGTCTCTCCTACTGATTAGTTGGGTGATCCCGCAATAGTGGTTTACAATTTTTGGCCAAACTGGACAATGAAATTATTATTTTTAACTAAATCTTCACATTTGGGCACCTATAGTGACTAAACCGTGAGGAATTTGAAGATGATGAAAACTAGAGTCTCATCACATTTTTTCTATAGATTCTAAAAATATTTTTTTCAAAATTGTTGGAATCATATTGCACTTCTTTTTCCATCTCCCACGAAAATCGATTTTTTTTTCAGAAAACAATAGTTTTAAAAAGTGATGCACACCGTATAACACATAACTTTCTTTCCATTAAGGATAAAATTCCAATTCTTACAAATTTAGATTTGTAGGTCTGATATTTAGTGCTTCCACTTGGTTAGATAGTTTTTAATTGAATATTTTTTCTTTAATCAAGTTTCAAAGTCAAACCAATTACAATTCAGACATAGTGTGACTGTATATAAGTGTAACTTTTTTTATATATATCAAACTTCAAAAAAAAATTGTTGGATCAAGGACTTCAATATCTGGTGCACTCATATTTTTTATAAAAAAAAATCATAATCTGCTATTTTTCCACATGTGCAGAACAAAGACCTTCATTTTCGATGAAAAACCTATGTTTAATAAAACTAAAAAAACAAATACATAATAAAACTAAAACATGTTAAAATTACATTCATTGGATGGCTCATTCTAAGGACTACCTAATTCCAGGTGGGTTTGTGAAGAATCCTCCATTTTCATCCTCCACCCGAGCTTCGAAGTGTAAAAATTTAGGTTTTTTTTGTGTTTCAGGGAGTAAATGAGGAATAAGGGGGGTTTGAGTGAACTCCTAGGGGTTCGTTCAAACCAGGGTTCGCTCAAACCCTAGTTTGAGTGAACCACCCTTCAATATGCATTTCATTTTTTTTTTTCGGGTGGGAAATGTTGGCCCAATAATTAGTGGCTTCGCTCGAACCCTAGTTCGAGTGAACCCCTTTTAGGTTCGGTCAAACTTGTAGGTTCATTCGAACCCCTAAAACCATTTTTTTTTGCCATGGGGTCATTTTTTCTCAGTTTTCCTTCCTCCATCAAATTGTAAACCACTATTGTGGCTTCACCTAGTTGCAAGGTTTTTCTTTTCAAAATTTCGCAAAACTGTCAATTTTTTTTTAAGAGAGGAAACCTTAAGTTGATAGAGAGACCCTTGGTGCACAAAACCCATATCTTAGAAATTTGAAAACATTTGAAATGCGCCCATCTGGATCTGGTGAAACCTAACACCCCTGTGGTCATTCCTAAACTAGGGCATTCATACCTTGTGGACCCGCAACCTAACCATCATCGTCACCTACCCTTAAAATGTTTGAACTTCAGCAAAACGACAAATACCTCCATTGGGCCTGCACTTGCAGGAACCCCCTCAGCTTGGCCATTATAAACTTTGCCAAAATTAACAAGTCCCAAAAGGTGGATCCTTTGATCCTCTCGAGTCCACATGCATGGGCTTCCACCTATGGAATGCCTTTGATCTTCATCGTTTCAAATGACTATTTGACCATGACCTCCCGCTACACGTGTCCCACCTCTGTAATTGACATTCAAGCTTAACTTCGCCAAATGACTAAGTCTCGACCTATTACAGAGTTCTCCTTACGTACCTCTGTCCATGAGATTTTGTTCAGGGTTCACCATTTCAAATGGCCATCACAACCTGTTCGTCCTCCCATTACGCCCCACGTTCATAGCCACCATCTAAGCTCGAAACCAAGGCAACCTCCCCTTGCAAACTGTCATTTGTGAACTTCCATCCTACTCTGGCCATGCCAAACACCCAAAGGCTACCATCTTCCCGATACATAGAACTTGACCCTGCCTTTTCCCTCTAATTGTCTGTGGGAAAACGAATAATGCATACACCTTTTGCAGACTCAATGATGCGGGCCTCCTCAAGTAAACTTTTGTCCTAGCTTTTCTGTTTCAAAACAGCCATACCCCAATAACTTCTCGCACCTTCTAGCTCATACTATTGAACTCCAGTGACAGGGTGATACCGTCTCTTGAGGCCATGGATCCTGCATGGCAGGATGTCACTTGCAGGGTGTTGCTTTGTCGGCGCCATTTCAACTACGGAGCCTCAAAACAACCATATTACCCTCGGATCCCGCATACGAAAATGATGGATTTAACATTCCCAAGGCTTGAAGTTGATTTTGACCCATGTGCTAAATAGGCTGGTCTCTTTAGTGGGCCCCACATCATGACTAAATCTTGGCACGAGTCAAACCTTGTGCGTCATCATGCCCTTTCTGCCATCCATCCACAACTACCTTCAGAATGGCTGCTAGCCCAAGGAAGTTTGCACCCTTGGGCCCGCATTTCCTTAACTTCCCCAAATGAGTGTCTAAGGATGATCCGAAAGAAATGTTAAGATCCTTGAAAGATGGATTACTTGATTTAACATCATTTTGCAAGATTCTAGCTAGCATTCCTCATTTTTCTATGTTTGAATGTGTTTACTACTCCTTTGCCTACATGATAAATAGAACCAACTGCAAGATCTTTTGAGGCAATCATGGAGAAAGACAAAGGAAAGAAAATTGCCAAAGCACCTAGGGGTAAAGAAGATAAATATCAAATGAGATACAAGTTCCAAGGGGAACCCCTCAATTCTAGGGTCACCATAGATTGGAAAGATATCTCAGATACTAATCTGGGACATATTGATATTGATGAGTTCAAGCAAAGGGTCTGAATCAACCCCACCATAGAAAATGCTAGAAATATCAAAAGAAGTGGTTTGGCTAAGGCCATCAGGTTCCCATCTACCCTTATAGCTCATGATCTTGTAATGGCCTGCAGAGAGGCATACCAGGAGGACACAAAGAAGATAGTAGATAGAGATGGCAATATATTGGTTGATTTAGCTACCAAGTCAATAGGGATCACATTACATCCACTGTCATCACATTAATAGCTACTCCTAGATCCACTAATAAATTTGGTATTGTTACCTCATTGACTGTAACAGTTATAAGAGGACTTCCAGGATCATTGTATTTTAGAGCAATAGTCTTTCCAGACAGAAAATCAGCTAGATAACCATCTATATGAATGGTGTTTATCATTTTTGGCTTCCTCCCTGGTGTTTTGATACATAACCATTTTATTAACTGGTTTAATTTAGGTATTTCTTTTATTGCTTGCAACAAAGGAACTTCAATTTGCAACTGTTTAATCTCCTAAATTAATGCATTTTCCCTAGCCAAAGATATTTCCGAAGTATTTTCTGAAGTTATGGACTTTAATCGTTCTGGATATGGTGCCATCCTTTTCTTTCTTGGAATAGGATCCTCCTTTTGTTGACTTAAGAGTGGATCCTCCTCCCCCTGAGGCAAGTCAGCAGCCCCTGCTGCTGAAAAAGGCTCGGTATCATGAGGAGTATTATCTTGTTTAGACAAGGTGTCTCTTGTTGGACTGGTAGGCTTAGTTTCTTCCTCTATTTCTTCCATGGTTGGTGGTTGAAGAGTTTGACTAGAATGCAACTGCATGTTTCCAAAGTGTATTGCATTAAGCCCAGTAACATTTTCATGTTCCGTAGAATAAACTGGTGTATTTTGGCGATTATTTTTAGGATTGGGAAGCGGTTGCGCTGGAAGCTGAGGTTGATTTATTTGCTCAGGTTGAGGTGGATCCTGAGGTGGGGGTAACAATTTTTGTTGTTGATTTCTCCTTGGCTCAGTATAGAACTGATTTTGTGCCCAATTCCATTGGGGTACCACATGTTGCTTGGTACCACTATTATTGGGGTTAAGTTGGCCATTGTTGATTGACCCATGTGTGGTTTGTCCAATCTTGTGATCCCCAAGAGGTGGTTCCCCAATTAGGTGGAGGTGGAGGTGACTGATTCCAAGATGGCATCCATTGATTATGAGCCCAGTTATTTTGTGGTCTCCATGCAGGATTAGGATTCTAACCATAAGGAAAATTACCTCCTTGATGTTGGTTTAAAGCATGTATTTCTTCTTCAACCTGAATGGTTTTTTTCTTAGTATTCTTAATATCTGATAAAAGCTCGCACTAGTTTGTAGGATGATTTTGCTTGCACAGCTGACAAACATTGACTTTATCCAAAGAACACTCACGCAATAGGTGTTTATTCCGACACCTTGGACAATAAATTGACAAGGTCTCTAAGTTGTGGGTTTTAGCTTGTATACCATCTAGGGTGGTATTCAACTGTATGAGAATATCCATTTTTATATTTGCTATTTCTTCACGGAGCTTACCTATCTCATTCAACCCTTTAAAAATATTAGTTTTATGGATTCCTCCCCTGGTACGAGAGAAATTTTGACAAAGCTCACATATGTCTTCAAGAGTTAATTGAGACACATCACCTTTTCCCATTAAATCAAGGTTTCGTCGAGTGTCATCATCAAGACCTTTAAGAAATATTGTTTTGAGAATCTCCACACTAATGGTTGTTTCTCCACATCTTTTGGAGAGGAAGAGGAACCTATCGAGATAGTCTTCTAAACTTTCATCCTCATTTTGCCTTAGCTTAAATAGCTCCTCCTTGCGATCACTCACCCTACAGTAACTCTGGTATTTGTGCAAGAAAACAATCTCCATTTCTTCCCAGGATGTTATACTTCCTAAACCCAGTCCCATGAACCAGCGCATTGTTGAGTCCTTCAAAGTTGATAGAAAAAGCTTCAACTT
Organism: Sequoiadendron giganteum; assembly: GCA_007115665.2. Lineage (NCBI taxonomy): Eukaryota > Viridiplantae > Streptophyta > Pinopsida > Cupressales > Cupressaceae > Sequoiadendron > Sequoiadendron giganteum. Next base: position 166,106,886 of record CM021110.1, on the reverse strand, counting down.
TTGATTGTCATTCTTATAATCATAAGTCTGACATAGGACTTTAAATTCAAAGAGAAATTGGTCAGGGTCTTCCGAAGGCAAGCCATGGAAGGTTGGAAGGAAATATGGAGAGATGTTCTTCATGGTAGTATCATCGTTCGCATCCAACGTGATAGGATAGGTAAACGTTCTAGGAGGTTGAGGTTCATTGTGGTTAAGTTCAGCTCTACGATCTCCCATGGTGTTTAGAGGGGTGTGTTCCTCAAAAACAACTTCCTTGATATCTGGTTGTTCAACCAATAAATAATGGAATGCCTTAGGTGGAGTAGGCTCAAATAATTCTTTGGAAGTGTGGTTGTTTGAGCCTTTGGCTTCCCTAGGTATGATAGCTACGTATTTTGGGGGGGTTTTTGGTATAAAACATCTATGGGGGCCTCTTTTCCTGACCATGCAGAAAAGAAAGCCAACTAAGATATTTTTAGCATAAAACTGAGTTATTCAAACCATCTCCTAATAACACTTTTATACAAAAAGATGTTCAAAAGCTTTTTAAGAAACTTCCCTGGCAACAGCACCAAAAGGTGATAGGTTGTCGTTAGGTCCTACTACTTTAGAATAATTGAATGTCAATTGTCAAGTGGGTAGTGTCCAAGGCAGTTTGCAAAAGGAGAATATTCAAACAACTCATTTTATATTTTCATTTTTTCTTTTAAACTACAGAAGTTGAGACTAAATCAAAGCCATTACTACTTAACTTTGAAAATGATCTTACTCTAAGAAAATCAAGGAAAGATAAATTAAAAATCATAATACAACTAATCTAGAAAGCATAGAAACAAGTAGACTAAATATCTGGTAAGCTACGGAAGTAGAAAAGTAAGGAAACAAACAATTAAGCATCTTCTAGAAGCAAAGAAATATTATCAACTATAGAAGAAAGACTTATACAAATCAAAGACAAAGGTGCTCCAGAACAACTGAACCAAACTCTTCAACAACTTCTACTGAATAGGAATTTATTTTAAGCAAAGGAAATAACTTAATCAACAGGATACTTATCTATCTAGACTAACTCCCCTCAAGTGGCCAGCTCGTGGGCTACTACTTCATCTTTAACTCACCTAAACTACAGATGTTCATGTAAACAGCATAACAAAACTTTTTCTCTAACTGTTTTATTACTTATGAAATTACAGTTTTATAGATAATATTTCTAACTAGATCCTAAATTTATGATGGCATGGATAGCCATTGAAAAAGTCTTCCTTAATCTCAAAACTAACTTGATGTCTTTAAAGCTTCTTTAAAACATGCAGAAGGCTTGAGAAGAGCCTTAAAGTTTTAGACAACTGAATTAAAAGAACTAAAAATGAAACTTCGGCGCATCATCCAGGCTTCAAGGAGTGAGTTCGCAGCATTACTTTGAGGCACGTGCTGGCTAACTTTTGTAACAGCTGCATGATGACCTGTTAATCCCTACAACAACACTCAAATCAACCCATTAAACCTACTTTGGACAATTTCCTCAATTGATTAAAAGAAAGAAAGAAAGCATAATTTTTCTAAAAATAAGTAATTACTTCTTCTAAAATTTAATAAATTGGCACAGGCTTAGGATTGAATTAGCAAGAATGAGCTTTCCAAATTTTATTATGATGAAGTTATTTTTACCTCATCACTTCCTCCCCTACCTAATTTTTGGCAGGTCCTCCTGCTCCATAGTTAAATCCTTGAGTTTTATTCCATTCGTCATAGAGAGTACTGAGATCATGAGTTTCCCTGGCTGATGCATCAAAAGTTTCAAGGTTATGAATAAACCCTCTATGGAACATCACATTTTCTCTCCACTCTTTAAAGAGTCTATCATTCTGATTTGTGGAAATATTAAAATTTGGGGGCGGATTTAGTAGCAAGGGGGGCCTATATCTCATTCCTATCCACTTTTTTCTGAGTGTTTTCATGATTTTAATTAGAGCATCAGCCCTTCTGAATGACCATCTGATGTTTAAGGGAGAAATAACTTCTCTTTTCTTTAAATAAGCTGGAAGAGGGGTGAACCTTTCCTCACAAGCATGCCATGCTTTGCCAATTAATTTCTGTCCATTTGCTATGAAATTGTCATAACACATCTTAAGGTTGTTGTCATACCTTTCCCTCATCTTTTCATTAACCAGAAGAGACAGAAATGTAGCTTTGAACCCCTCAGGCTTTAAATTTGGTGATCTGATCTGGAGACCCATTGTTTTCTCTGACTGTATAAATTCTTTTGCTCTCTCTTGCCAATGGATTTGATTTCTCACGGTCAAAAGAAATGCACGTAATTCAACCTCTCCCACAAACAGATTAATAAATAAATCTATATGATTCTCTAATAATAAATCATGTACAAAGAATTCACAAATTAAATCATGATCTTCAAGAGTTGATTCTACAAATATCTTTACAAACTCTTTGTCATTAGGCTCATAAGGTTGATCGTTATAGATCTTGAACAATTTCCATCGCAGCCATTGTTCATTTAAAAACATTGAGTACGTTCTCGATGGCCTTCTACAATTCAGCAAATAATCCATAAGTTGATAGGCATCTTGCTTCCCTCAGTAGGATTTGTGAAATGACTCCTTTAGGAGCACCAGTTCTTTCTTTAGCCTATGATTTTCAATTTGTACATTTTTTAGGAAGTAACAATGTTCCATCCATTTTGTTAGAAGAGGTGGAACACTGACCTGGAACCAATTAGTTACAACTGGCTCTATTTGAATTGTTATGGACTCAATCTGGGGTTTCACAGTGCATTCCTTCAGATCCTCTTCTAATTCAACTATTTTGCTAATAGAAGTGTTTAACTCAGTCTTTATTTTCTTGTCTTCTTCAAAATCTGAAAGCATGAGTATAAAATTCTGTTTTATTATTCCTATTTCCACATCTTTTTGTGCAATATTCTCACTATAGGCTTTATGCTTTTCACACTGCTCTTGTACCTATTCCTGCAACTTATAGATGTTTGAATCTTTGTCTTACAATTGTAGCTTCAAATCTTTTATCTCCTGATACCTTTTACTTATTATAGCAGTTTGTGCAGCTAACTCCTCTTTTTGCAATTCTATAAACTCATTATTTTCAGACAATTGCCTCTGTAAATCAGCAATTTCTAGTTTATATTTTTCTAATTCAGTATTAGCACAACTAGTTTCAATTGTTTCAACAATTCTATCCACACTAGGTGACAAATTTTTTGGCGCACTGCAATCCCCTACAGGTTCTCTTTCCTGAGTTCCATCATTGAAAATTTCCTCTATGTGTATAGAGTGAAAAGGAAATACTTCACCTGAATTTTCTCTATTTAGGGGTGTTTCATCTCCATTGGCTTGTTCTGAAATTTATATGGGTTCTTGTAGCCGCCTAGGCTTCTTCTTTTCTGCACTTCCCTCGTCACTTTGTATTAAGGTTCCAGAGAATTCAGAAGCCAACCGTTTACTTCTTCTAAGTGGAGGTGATTCCTGTAAGATGATAGGTGTTGGGTTTTTCCTTACTCTCTTCTTCCTTGGTTTGCTCATGTCAGAATAAACAACATGAATCTGTTCTTGCATGTCAGGGGTTTGAAATTTATCATCACAAATTTTTGGTAAATCCTCACCAAGAGTAGTGGGATTAAGAGCTTCCTGAGTTGGAGAGCCCTTGGGGGAGGTTGCTCCAGAAGATGGAATAGCCTTTTGGGATGATTCCCCCAATTCTATGGTTCTTGCTATTGTAGGCTTTTCCATTTGCTCTATAAATTTTTCCCATTTCCCTTCAGATTTCCTACATAAGTGATACTTGCAGATTAGTTGAATTAATCCATGGTGTTTCAAGGGCCTAGACCTCATTTTATACCTTTCCATGGAAGTATTTAAGGAATCAAACAATAATTTTGGCATATTAACCCTAAGGGTTGGGCCCTCCTTTCTGTGACGTAGATGAGTTAACATACAAAAGGCAGGCCCTACAACTATGGTAAGCTGACATTCACAAGTAAAGTACTTTATTATCCATGCAACAACAGTACCCAAGGTTCTAATATGGAGGTTCTCTGCAACCCCTTGTTTTTCCCCTTGGTACTTACTACCACCATTGGATATGGGTCTCCTTCTCTAACAAATAATTCATTTAATTTTTGGTATGTTACTTGAGAAGTTTATTTGATATTTATGCCTTTATGCTCTAATCCAAATAAATGAGAAATGATCTTAGAGCTTACCTTAAAATGCTTCCCCCGAATTACTGCTTCACCATTAGTATAGTTCTCCGCAAAGGACCTTACCAGCTTTTCATTATGGCCTTCAAATTTCCCAATGAATTCTAGCCACCCTGCTTCTTCGAACAGTCTGGAGATACTACTCAACCCCAATAATTTTTTCGTTGAATCTGGCTCTGCTTGTATTTTTCCACCCCCCATTTTTATTTCATACACTGCACGAAATTCAATTCCAGCACAAATCTCCCACGCAGGTTCTTTTTGAAAATATTGTCTCTGGAATTACTTATTTGTTTTATTTGCAATGTATGTTTCAATGATTTCCAATTTGTATGGAGGTTTGCGAAAGGCTTGTAGTACAAGTGATTGATCATCGCATGGCATGAATTACTACTTTGGAAGTGAGGTTCGTGCCAATTTATTATTCTTTATTTGAAAATAACTACCTATTTAAAGCAAAAATTAATACTTACTCTCATTCTGTGATCACTCAAAGATCTTAATCCTCATAGATTTGACAGGATGACATGAAGGCATTGGTTGAGATGACGATGGAGTTATTATGATATGGTACAGAATTCTATGGTGGACGGAGTTGTCAAGGAGGAGTATGGAGTTCGGTGGCTTACCTATAATTAGAGCAAAAATAGAAAGACAGATGTATCAGATATTTGGCGGAAGAATCGTGAAATTTCGAAAATTTTGAAAAAGGTGGCAGAGGATAACTGAACAAGTTCATAAGCATGTATTTTGGTCAATGCGCTTGAATGAGTGCATAAGTTTCGGAGCATCAGTGTATGGCATGACTGAAACAAGAATGAAATGGAGGGTTCTGAAGCATCGCTGAAAGATGTAGCCAGAGTGAAATGAAATGGAAAGGTTCTGGAGCATCGCTAAAAGATGCAGCCAGAGTAGCAACAGAATGGAAAGGTTCTAGAGCATCGCTGAAAGATGCAACTAGAGCAGTAATGGATGGAAAGGTTCTAGAGCATCGCTGAAAGATACATCTAGAGTAGCAATGGAATGGAAAGGTTCCAGAGCATCGCTGAAAGATGCAACCGGAGCAACAATGGAATGGAAAGGTTCTGGAGCATCACTGAAAGATGCAGCTGGAGCAGCAATGGAATGGATGGTTGAATGACATGGCAAAGAATCTTTGTGACTTTGAACCTTAGTGTAGAATCTCCTCTTCGTGATAAGCTCAAGTCAATTTTTGAAGCATTGGACTTTTGGAAACGTCAAGTTCTGAAGCATTGGTCCCATAACATTCTGGAGCATCTTTGGAGGGTGCTCCGGAAGTTACTCTTTGCTTGCTAAGAAGTCCTGAAAAGATATAAATAAAAAAATTAGCTAATTCCAAAAATGGTAGAAGATAAAATGAGAGGAAATATATCAGCATACATGTCTTATTATTATTATTATGTTTTTTTTTTTAACACAGCCTAACATTTTATTGAATAGACTCTGCCATGGCAGAGTCAGCACATTTGACCTCACCTTGCATTTTCACCATCCTTGTAAAGTCTTCCCTATTGATTGGCTTATGGTAAACACGTAGGCGATGACCATTAACCAATAGAGTCTGCATGTTGCCATTGATTGGCTTTAACCAAACAGTTTTGTTCGAAAATACTTCTTCAAATTCATAAGGTCCCAACCAGTGAGTTTTGAGCTTGCACTTATGGTCTTTGTATTTAGAATCAAATAGCAAGGCCCAATCCCCATTGTGAAACTCCTTTTCCTTAATATTTTTATCATGCCAAACCTTCTATTGATGTTGAATTAGTTCAGTTTGATGAATGGCTTCTAAACGAAGTTCATCTAGTTCGCTTAGTTGCATAAATCTTTCAACTTGGGCTCTTTTTAAGTCTAGACCTAATTCCATTGTTGTTTATAGAGTTTGTAACTCAAACTCAATGGGAAGAAGAGGCTTCTTCCCAAAAACTAGCTCATAAGGACTGAATCCAGTCATAGATTTCCAAGTAGTATTATATGCCCATACGGCTTCAGGGAGCTTCCTGGCCCAGTCTTTTCTCTTGCAAGAGACTGTTTTTGTCAGAATATTTTCTAGTTCTCTATTAGTCACTTCGACTTGGCCATTTGCTTGAGGGTGGTATGGAGATGACTTTCTGTGGCTTACTTGAAAATGATTGGTAAATGCCAAAAGCACTCGAGACATGAATTGGGGTCCTTGATCAGTTACAATAGTTCTAGGGGCTCCAAATTTAAGGAAGATTTTATTATAAAGGAAGTCTATGACCTATTCTTCCCTAGCTATTCTCAAAGCTTGAACTTATTCCCACTTTGTTAGATAGTCAGTGCAAACCAGTGTATATTCTTTCCCTTGAGAGGAAGGATCTATGGATCTGATGAAATCTAAACCCCATTTTTCAAATGGTTTGAGGACTACTTGTGGCTGCAACGACATCTCTAAAGCAGTTGGTCTTCCTACCCTCTGACATTCATCACAATGATGCACATAGTTCTTAATGTCTTTGTGCATTGAGGGCCAATAGTATCCGGCACCTAAGACTTTGTGGGAAGTTCTTTTTGCAGAGTAATGTCCTCCTGACAGGTCATCATGATAGGCCCTTAAAATACTATATGTTTCTTCAGCTCTTACACATCTCAAAATCATGTCAGGCCCACAACGAAATAACATTCCATGAATCCACTTGAATGGAGCACTTTCTTTGATTAGTCGCTTCTTTTACTTAGATGTGAATCCAAGAGGTATCTTAGATGCAGCTAAATAGTTAGCGATATCTACAAACCAAGGTAATTTTATAGAAACTGCAAATATATTTTCATTTAGAAAATCATCTTGAACAAGGGTAATGTCATCTTTCTCTTGTTTGATTTGTGATAGAAAATCGGCTATGACATTACATTTTCCTGGTTTATCAAGAATCATGGCATTAAACTCTTGAAGAAGCAATAGCCATCTCATAATTTGGCCATTTACCACAGGTTTGTTCATTAAGTACTTCACAACTGAGTGATCCGTGTAAACTGTGACCTTATGTCCTATAATATAATGATAGAATTTCTTGATAGCATGAACAACAGCCAAGAATTCTTTTTATGTTGTTGTATAATTCTTTTCTACCACAGTAATATTTTTGATGATAAAATATACCATACTTCCCTCTGTTTTCATCTTCTTGTCCTAGAACTACTCCAATAGCCTCATCAGAAGCATTTGCATAGATATGAAAGGGTACACTCTAGTTTGGCCCTCTCAGAACAGGAGTAGAGACAAGTTTTTCTTTGATTGTTTTAAATGATTGCCGACACTCAGATGTCCAGACAAACTCTACTTCCTTCTGTAGAAGAGAGAACATAGGAGTTACAATTTTACTAAAGCCTTCTATGAATCTTCTATAGTAACCAGCATGTCCAAGAAAACTTCTTATGTTTGTCTGAGTTTGAGGAGTTGTCAACTGTTGAATGACTTCAATTTTCTTAGGGTCTACCTTTATTCCTTCTGAAGAAATATGATGACCCAAGACTATTCCTTGCTCCACCATTATTAAGCATTTCTCATGGCTAAGGGATAGTCTATTTTCCTCACAAACTTGTAGAACTCGATCTAGGTTCTAAAGAGCTTCATCATAGTTTGATCCATAGACTATAAAATCGTCCATATAAACCTCTACATAATCATTAATGAGAGCAGAAAATATAGCAAGAACAGCTCTCTAGAAGGTTGTTGGAGCATTGCATAGTCCAAAAGGAAGCACTATGTATGCAAACGTGCCCCAAGGGTAGGTAAACGTGTTTTATCTTGGTCTTCTGGAGCAACCTGTATCTGATTATAACCACTAAATCCATCCAAGAAGGAGAAATACTTCCTCCCGACCAAGTTGTCCAGGACCTGATCCACAAATGGTAAGGGAAAATAGTCTCTATAAGTGTCTTTATTGAGTTCACGATAATCTACACAGATTCTCCACTTCCCATTTTTCTTTGGGACTACCACCATAGGTGATACCCATTTACTATCAGAGATTGGGTAAATAAATTCAGCACAAAGGAATTTCTCAATCTCAATTTTGACCAAATCCTTTAATGTAGGATTGAGTCTCCTTTGCAGCTGGCGAACTGGCCTTATATTGATATCAATATAAATATGATGAGTACAAACACTTGGGTGTATTCCCCTCATGTCTGTATAATCCCAAGCAAAAGCTTTGGATCTTTGTACCAACATATTAAACAACTTATCCTCTTGAGTTTCTATCAACCAACTATTGATATTCAAGTTTTTTCCTAGTAATAGCATTATCGATTTTGTTCCAGGATGAACCGCGATTACAGTATACATAGGTTGTAACAACATATTAAGAGGACAACTATGAGGTACCAAATGGTGAAACCTTGTGATATCCTCGTAGAAATGACTTGTTCTGGGAATCATATTTGCTAAGGGACACGACATTCCCATTGTAGTGTAATTGTGCTCTATTCCACTTATATCAGTTGGCTGTCCAAAAATTCTCAGAGCATCTATCATTCCCTCATCACTCTGGGTTATAGCAAGGCATGCTATCTCATTTACTAATTCTTCTTCCAGTTCTTCCCCATGTTGTTTGATTACCACCATAGCTAGGGAGGCTAAACTATCTGAACCATTAGATTCCTTAGGTTCATCAACCCAAACTTTTTCATCCTTAGTGGGCTTAGCAGGGGGATATAAGAACAAGCGTTTGCTATCCTGGCCATGCGAAATGGTCATTCCTCCTTCCCTACAATCAATCTTAGCGGAAACCATAGCTAGCCAAGGTCTTCCAAGGATTATAAGATAGCTATCCTTAGGTGTCAGTGATTGAATCACCTGAAAGTCGACTAGATAATCCCATCCATAAACTTTGACAAGGATGTTCTTAATGACATCCTTCGGGGTGGCTATAGACTGATTTTCAATTTGTAAAACTGTGGTTGTAGGACATAAATCAATTAATCCTAATTTTTTCATTACATCCATTGTCATCACATTAATAGCTGCTCCTAGATCCACTAATGCATTTGGTATTGTTACCTCATTGACCGTAACAGTTATAAGAGGACTTCCAGGATCATCATATTTCGGAGCAATAGTCTTTCCAGACATAAAATCAGCTAGATAACCATCTATATGAATGGTGTTTATCATTTTTGGCTTCCTCCCTGGTGTTTTGATACATAACTATTTTATTAAGTGGTTTAATTTAGGGATTTTTTTTATTGCTTGCAACAAAGGAACTTCAATTTGCAACTATTTAATCTCCTAAATTAATGCAGTTTCCGTAGCCAAAGAAATTTCCAAAGTATTTTTCAGAGCTATGGACTTTAATCATTCTGGATATGGTGCCATCCTTTTCTTTCTTGGAATGGGATCCTCCTTTTGTTGACTTAAGAGTGGATCCTCCTCCCCTTGAGGCAAGTCAGCAACCCCTGCTGCTGAAAAAGGCTCGGTATCATGAGGAGTATTATCTTGTTTAGACGAGGTGTCTCTTGTTGGACTGGTAGGCTCAGTTTCTTCCTCTATTTCTTCAATGGTTGGTGGTTGAAGAGTTCGACCAGAATGCAAGTACACATTTCTGAAGTGTATTGCATTAAGCTCAGTAACATTTTCATGTTCTGTAGAATAAACTGGCATATTTTGGCGATTATTTTTAGGATTGGGAAGCAGTTGCACTGGAAGCTGAGGTTGATTTATTTGCTCAGGTTGAGGAGGATTCTGAGGTGGGGGTAACAAGTTTTGTTGTTGATTTCTCCTTCGCTCAGTATAGAACTGATTTTGTGCCCGATTCCATTGGGGTACCGCATGTTGCTGGTACCACTATTATTGGGGTTAAGTTGGCCATTGTTGATTGCCCCATGTGTGGTTTGTCCAATCTTGTGATCCCCAAGAGGTGGTACCCCAATTAGGTGGAGGTGGAGGTGACTGATTCCAAGATGGCATCCATTGATTATGAGCCCAGTTATTTTGTGGTCTCCATGCAGGATTGGGATTCTGACCATAAGGAAAATTACCTCCTTGACGTTGGTTTAAAGCATGTATTTCTTCTTCAACCTGAATGGTTTTTTTCTTAGTATTCTTAATATCTGATAAAAGCTCGCACTAGTTTGTAGGATGATTTTGCTTGCACAGCTGACAAACATTGACTTTATCCAAAGGACACTCATGCAAAAGGTATTTATTCTGACACCTTGGACAATAAATTGACAAGGTCTCTAAGTTGTGGGTTTTAGCTTGTATACCATCTAGGGTGGTATTCAACTGTATGAGAATATCCATTTTTATATTTTCTATTTCTTCACGGAGCTTACCTATCTCATTTGACCCTTTAAAAAGATTAGTTTTGCGGATTCCTCCCCTGGTACGGGAGAAATTTTGACAAAGCTCACATATGTCTTCAAGAGTTAATTGAGACACATCACCTTTTCCCATTAAATTAAGGTTTTGTCAAGCATCATCATCAAGACCTTTAAGAAATATTGTTTTGAGAATCTCCACACTAATGGTTGTTTCTCCACATCTCTTAAAGAGGAAGAGGAACCTATCGAGATAGTCTTCTAAACTTTCATCCTCATTTTGCCTTAGCTTAAATAGCTCCTCCTTGTGATCACTCACCCTACAATAACTCTGGTATTTGTGCAAGAAAACAGTCTCCATTTCTTCCTAGGATGTTATACTTCCTGAACCCAATCCCATGAACCAGCGCATTGCTGAGTCCTTCAAAGTTGACAGAAAAAGCTTCAACTTTTGATTGTCATTCTTATAATCATAAGTCTAACATAGGACTTTAAATTTAAAGATAAATTGGTTAGGGTTTTCTGAAGGCAAGCCACAAAAGGTTGGAAGGAAAGCTGGAGAGATGTTCTTCATGGCAGTATCATCGTTCACGTCCAACATGATAGGATAGGTAAACGTTCTAGGAGGTTGAGGTTCATTGTGGTTAAGTTCAGCTCTATGATCTCCCACGGTGTTTAGAGGGGTGTGTTCCTCAAAAATAACTTCCTTGATATTTGGTTGTTCAACCAATAAATAATGGAATGCCTCAAGTGGAGTAGGCTCAAATAATTCTTTGGAAGTGTGGTCATTTGAGCCTTGGGCTTCCCTAGGTATGATAGCTACGTATTTTGGGGGGGTTTTTGGTATAAAACATCTATGGGGGCCTCTTTTCTTGACCATGCAGAAAAGAAAGCCAACTAAGATATTTTTGGCATAAAACTGAGTTATTCAAACTGTCTCCTAATAACACTTTTAAACAAAAATACTTTCAAAATATTTTTAAGAAACTTCCTCGGCAACAGTGCCAAAAAGTGATAGGTTGTCGTTAGGTCCTACTACTTTAGAATAATTGAATATCAATTATCGATTGGGTAGTGTGCAAGGCAGTTTGCAAAAGGAGAATATTCAAACAACTCATTTTATATTTTCATTTTTTCTTTTAAACTATAGAAGTTGAGACTAAATCAAAGCCATTACTGCTTAACTTCGAAAATGATCTTACTCTAAGAAAATCAAGGAAAGCTAAATTAAAAAGCATAAGACAAATAATCTAGAAAACATTACTACTAAACTAGAAAGAATAGAAACAAGTAGACTAAATAACTAGTAAGCTACGGAAGTGGAAAAGTATGGAAACAAACAATTAAGCATCTTCTAATAGCAAAGAAATATTATCAACTACAGAAGAAAGATTTATACAAATTAAAGACAAAGGTGCTCCAGTACAACTGAACTAAACTCTTCAACAACTTCTACTGAACAACAATTTATCTTAAGCAAAGGAAATAACTTAATCAACGGGATACTTATCTATCTGGACTAACTCCCCTCGAGTGGCCAGCTGGCGGGCTACGACTTCGTCTCTAACTCACCTAAACTATAGATGTTCAAATCCTCTTACGACATATAGTCTCCATCATTGCATTCAATAGTTACCAATAAACAGAAACCAGATAACTCATTGCACAGTGATTTGTAAATTCATGTAAACAGCATAACGATACTTTTTCTCTGACTGTTTTATTACTTATGAAATTACAATTTTATAGATAATCTTTCTAACTAGATCCTAAATTTACGATGGCATGGATAGCCATTGAAAAAGTCTTCCTTAATCTCAAAACTAACTTGATGTATTTAAAGCTTCTTTAAAACATGCAGAAGGCTCGAGAAGAGCCTAAAATTTTTAAACAACCGAATTAAAAGAACTAAAACTAAAACTTCAGCACATCATCCAGGCTTCAAGGAGTGGGTTCGCAGCATCACTTTGAGGCACGTGTTGGCTAGCTTTTGTAACAGCTGCATGATGACCTGTTAATTCCTACAGAAACACTCAAATCAACCCATTAAACCTGCTTTGGACAATTTCCTTAATTGATTAAAAGAAAGAAAGAAAGCATAATTTTTCTAAAAAAAAGTAATTACTTCTTCTAAAGTTTAATAAATTGGCACATGCTTAGGATTGAATTAGCAAGAATGAGCTTTCCAAATTTTATTATGATGAAGTTATTTTCACCTCATAAGCCTTCTTCCAGGAATGGATGTTGTACTTTGTGGAGGAGATCCTCTGAGGAGAGACCATGTTCTATTGGGCTGGAATGATCAACCAATGCTTGCATGAGCAATTTGTGGTCGTGAAGAATAATTCACAATTTTACATGATATCATACCTGGTCTATTTTCTTGCCGATCATTCCCAATACAAGGGACTATTTGTGGCACCAAATCCAACTCCAGGTAGGGATTTCAAGGTCTATGACAAGTATCCCCAACTCCAGTTCTAAAACTTCAAGAAAGACTATTGCAAAATCAATGATGCCTTCATCGGGCATATCATCAGGCTACTTGGAGGCGACTTTGAGAGAAGGGTTACCCACAGTTCCAATGCTTACATCCACCGGTTTGGATTCTTGATTATTCATTTTCCAAAATTTACTTACATCTGAGCCGAGGATTTCTCAAAGAAACCATATAAGCCTCCCCGATACCCAAATGACCGGCCGGTACTACTTGAACTCTCCCAGTAGTTTCAGCATGCACACACCCTCCTGAGTGGCAAGCATAGAGAGAGGATTCCTTATCCCCTCACATTTGGTTAGGGTGTGTATGAACTTCACACATCCCAGTGTGCAGAGTACTCCGATAAGGAGCTAAATGAATACAACTTGGAGCTCTACACCGGCAGACCACGAATAAACCCTTATGGAAAGTTGAAGAAGGTGGTCAGGATTGAGTATGCCCATCTACATAATGTAGAGTAATTTTGGTCCAATTGCAAAGATGATAAGGAGGTGTGTATGCGGCATTACATGCACATGACGACATACTTTTTCAAAACAGTGAACTTGTTTTTGGTGCCGAATCAAATCGTAGAAGATGAGAATATTGTGGTAGATCTGAGACATGGTGATGTTGCCAATCTATCACTGCCATTGATTGACTAGGATGAGGAAGAGGTCAATGACCTCGACATTTTGATGAAGCCTATTGAGGCAAGAACAAAACAATGGATTGATGAGAAAGTTGCTCACTTAAAGCTGTAGGGAGTGACCCTAACATAAAGAGAGCTCAAAGATCCACTTGAGAGTGAGACTGATAGTGCCTCTGCCACTGCTACCCCAACTGGGGAGACTTCATCATCTCCTCCCACTACACGGTCCAAGAAGAGGAAAGAAATAGCTAGACGCTAACCTAATTCTAGGGTATATTCAAAGAAATCCTCAGAGGGTGAACCTTCCAAGAAACCAATGAAATCGAGCAGTTTCACATAAATGCCCACCATTCAGGAGGACCCGCTCCATGAAGGAGAGGAACAAGACACTGAGAAGCTAGGGTCCCCACCTTCTTCCTTCACTCTCGTAGTCACCGCTACTGTTGTTGCCACTACGGTTTTTTTTTGCCTGCTTCTCAGGTAATGATTGCCTCTTCTCTACCTATGGTGGATATTTCAGTCCACCTTGCCTCCACTTCCCTTGCAACCCAAGTCATGGTCATATATTCCTCATCTACCACCACTTCTCCACTCTCTTTCTCATCCATGTCTCCATCATCATCTCTTTCACTTGCCACCACAACGACAACAATGCCTACTCTCTCACTCCTAGAGGCTCTTGCTCGACACAGGAAAAATATATCGTCGAAGTTGTCTAGGGTGCTCATGAATCCTACGGTACAAGATACCTTGGCTCAAGTTGTCACTGGCTTCCTTGTCCCTCCTCTTCCAACTGAGCCACCTATGATGGAAATAATGATTCAAATATCTGAGTAATTAGAGAGGCAAGAGAGGGAAGCAAGAAAATAAATTGAGAAAGAAGCGGATGACTACCATGAGAATCCTAAGTATCAATGTATAGCAATTGATGAAGTGTTGCACGAAGAGGAGGAAACACAATTCTCTAAGGAAGATGTTGAGGACCCAAGAACAAAGTATATTGTGGAATATTTTGACCTAGAGCTTGAGGAGGAGTTATCCCAACAACTCAAGGACATTGGGCAAGAAGTTGAAAAAAATCCTTTCAATGAAGAGGAGGATGTGGATGAGAAAATGGAGGACACTAAACCTCCAATAGGGGAGCAAGATCAGAGCCCCAAGCATGATAAAGAGATGCCTCCTTCAAAGAAATAAGAAGAGAAAGAAAGAGAAAAGAAAGAAGAAGACAAGCCTCAAGAAGAGGCTGAAACAAGAAGAAGCCCAGAAGCAGAAAATCATGAAGAGCATGTGCATGAACAAGAAGAAGAGAGAACCTCTAAAGGGAAGGACAACCCCAAGGAGCACACAACCATCAAGATAGAGCAGGAAAATTCGAGTGGCAAAGTAATGCAAATTCAACACACCTGCGAGGAAGAAGGTGATCACCAATCACCAAAAGGGGAATCTCAAATACCTGAATAGCTTGAGAAGCAATTGGAAAAGAAAACCTCGACTCTGATGGATCCAAAGGAAAGGTTTTAGGCCATCTTGGCGTGAGCCCAAATAAGTACAAAGAAAGAGAATAATTTAAGGGTTCAATCTCATCTGACAATGGATGTATCAGGGTCTAGGATGGTATAGATAGCTACTCTAGTGATGGGAGAAGAGGGAGTTAGTTATAATATTTCTAACATTAACTTGGGGACAACCATAAGAGAACAGAAGATTGACCATCTTAAGGGATCTGTCGCCACCATCGTACACCAAATGAATAACGACAAGACTTCTAAAGAGGAGTTAAAAGCATAGGTGGCAGATCTAACAACTTATATTCAATAGTGGTCATCAACTGAGGAGCTCCCCACCACATCATCGACTACCCCATTACTATTGTCCAAAGATCACGTCAGCCAGCTAAAGAAGAGAAACAACTGGACAAAAGCTACTAACAATTGGTTCCGACGTGTAATCTATAATGGAGATATGGGCATTGGTCACGCCGTCAGGACAATGAACAAGTTCTGGTATCTGCAAAAATAATTGGAGGATGCTGAAAATACCTACCATTGCTTCACAGAATTGTATAGAATTACTTATCCCAATCTTGAAGCCATCCTCAAGATACCAGACAGATTATGGGAAAAGGAGATAGGTCTAGTAAAGGTTGATCAGTGGCTCGTTGAACCATGGAAAATGAGCCTAGACTATAGGAAAGAAGTATTGGAGTGGGTACTGCATGAGGTGGATCTCGATCTAGAATAGACCAAAGAACACCAAGTAGATGCCGAGGAATATCTCAAGCTCATGATAGATTATGAAATGTCGGCCTTCGAGCTTGACGTAGGGAAAATCAGACCATATTTCCATGAGAAGATGGAGAAAGGGAAAACAAATGTGCTAACAATGGATTTTATGGACTTCGTTATCCATGCCTCCGTCCAATCTGAGTAGGTAGCCAAGGCCACACCCAAGTGCATGAAGAATTGGGAGCAAATCACAAACCGATCAAAGAAGCTGTCATTTTAGATACTTCAATCAGATATAATGGAGTGGGATAAGCTTCGAACGATGATTTGAAAATTTGTGGAGTATACCACATTGCAAAAGGAAGCTGGAAAGCCTATAATAGATGATGAATTCTTCATAGTGTAGCTACAACAAAGGAAATTAGCTAGAAGACAAAAGAGCTAGAGTGTTGCCCATAAGAGGACAAAATAGGCTAAAGGACAAGATGTAATTTTATATTATAAAATATTTGGGGGTAGGTGGAACCCTAATTTATAGTGAATCTTGGCCACATAAGAGATTAAATCTTGGCCATTCATTTTAATTTTTGGACACTATAAATAGGGGGTCTCCTCTCATTTTCAAGAGAGAGTTGAGTTGTTGCAAGGACATGTCGTTGGAATGTTAATAAAAAATTCATTGATTTGGTGGATTCTTGAGTTCCAGCTTCATGTTGCATTATTCTTCTTCTCATATGTAGTGAATTTGAGTGGATTTACTTTGTTGTGTAGACACATAAAAATGACCTAGGCTTGCAAGTTTTATTTTTAATCTTTTTCTTCCTAGCATAATTAAGACATTTTAATTATGTCCTTGATTCACTTTCGGCTATTAATTAAATAATTCATAATTATTTAATTAGTTGATGTCCTCTTTATTCTTCTTGATTATTAAATAAATAAATTTTATTTATTTATTTAATGTATCACTAATGGTCTAATGTCTTCCTATAATTAAATAAATCTCTTAATTTATTTAATTATTTGTGTCCATTATGTCTTCCTGATTATTAAATAAATAAATTTTATTTATTTATTTAATATGTCACTAATTCTTAAAAAGTCCTCTTATAATTAAATAAATTCTTTAATTTATTTAATTATTGCCACCTTCAAATTTCCCTCATTTTAAATAAAATTATTTATTTAAAATAGTCCCACTTTCTAATTTCCCTCCTTTTAGTAAATAATTCAAATTAATTATTTACTGTCATGTGACCCCACATTTTGAATTAAAATTAATTTTTAATTCAAAATAGTATTTTTCCTCCAAAAATCAAGATTATTTGATTTTCCAGCCACTTCTTTATCTATGCTTATTTTAAATAAAATTATTTATTTAAAATAGTCTCACTTTCTAATCTCCCTCTTTTTAGTAAATAATTCAAATTAATTATTTACTATCACATGACCCCACCACTTTTGAATTAAATTAATTTTTAATTCAAAAGGTCAACATCACTTCTTGAATCAAATAATTTTAAATTCTTATTTGATTCTCAGCAACCTCTTTTTCTCTACCAATCTTATCTCTTGTCACATGCATTATCAACCCTTGATTTGATTTACTAAAAATCAATCTTGTCCATTCATTTTGAATTTGACCTAATGTTGCCCTAACCCTAATTGTGGGTTGTTATTTTGAATCTTAACCACAGATTCTAGGGCACTTCTCAATCTTTAATCTCATCCGTCCATACAAAATTGCATTTTCTATAAAATGTCAATTTTGTCTTCATCTTGAGAGATCTCTTAGTCTCTTAATTTTATCAACTTCTTCTTCATCATCTTGCATTCTTGCAATTTTATATTTAAATCATTTAACATTTGCTTAGGGCTTGTCATTGTCATTAGGTTGTTCATCATAAATTTGAGGGCAACATCACATTTTCAGCAAGTTGAGAAGGTATAATGGAGGTCGGCCATGGAGGATGAAGACATTTTGGTGAGTGTTTCATTTGTTTTCATTTTATTCCTTTGCACTTCATTATCACTTTGGGTTTTTATGTTTTGTATTTGATTTGCTAACCCTAGGAAAATTCTCATAGTTACATTGGTGAACCTGACATATTTTGAGGAATTTTGAGGAATTTTGGAGTTGGATAATTTTTGTTGCAGGTTTTGCACCATTTAGGGGACAAAACCCTAGTTTTCAAATATTCAACCATACCTGTCAAATGGTTGCATATTTTTTGACAATTTTTTTTTTGCAAGTTGGGGACATTATCAAGAGCTTCCAGTCCAAAAATCAGATCTTTTGGAGCTGCTTTTTTTTTTATAATTTTGTTTGTTATTTTCATGAAAAATCAATTTTGAGAGAAAATTAGCGATTTTTTCGGATTTCTTTACATTTTTTAAAAGCTCTCCAAATTTAAATAGGGGTGTGTTCTTTATGTTTTTAATTTTCCTAAAAAAAAATAATAGACAAAAAATAGATCTTTCAAAATTAGGGTTTCAATAATATTTGCTTATATCTCACAAACAGTTTCAAATCTATTCACAATTGTTTTTTTGCAGATTTGAAATGATGTCAGGAACCTTTAGTAAAAAAAATAGATTTTTTGGACCTGTTTTGAAATTTTAATAGTTTTTTTATGATTTTGGACGCAAAATAGTGAATTTTTTATGATTTTGGACGCAAAATAGTGAATTTTATGATTTTGGACGCAAAAAAAATTAATTTTGGACGCAAAATAGTGAATTTTTCAGATTTCTTTACATTTCTGGAAAGCTCTCTGAATTTCAGTAAGGGTATATTTTCTATGTTTTTACTTTTTATGTATAAAACAGTTCTAAAAATCAGATTTATTTTGACTAGCTAACCCTCTTATATTAGTGATCAATTATCATATTAGGGTTTTGGCTTGGTTGTTGGTTTTGTGAATGTGCAGGAAAAATAAACACTTCAAAGGACAAATCGGATCCAAAAAAAAAAAAAATGCTCTAAATTTTTGTGGGTCCAAGACATCTTTTCAGACTACTAACAAGTGGTTTTGTAGGTTTGATTGTCTAAGGCTTTTATTTCTAAAACCATTTGTGCTTGTTTTAGATTAGTAAACACTTTCATTGGTGTTATAAAAAGAAACTTTTCTTGTCTCACTTAGATTTAATTAGGGGGTTAAAGAACTTTGCTTGATTTTGCTTGAAGGTGGTAGGTGATTATGCTCTCACCTTGTGCAAACTAAGTGATCAAAACATCAGACCCATCCATTTTTGTGTCACCCTGATTCAATAATAGAAGTATCCTCTCCCCCTACGCACTTGTGTGACCCTGGGTGTAAGAGAAACTGTTATTGACTCTAGGAATTGGGTTTGCTTTGGTGGAAAAAATTACTCACCCCAAAGCGACTCAAACCAAAAATGCGCTAAAGCCAAGCGACACCCAACCAGTATATAAATTTTAATGTTAAGGAAAGCTTAGCATTACAGAACTTCCTATGGACCAAAAATTGACTCCCCAGTACTCTTGTGGTGCATCAAAACCTATAGAGCGTAATCTCTGCAAATTGGGATGATAATGCCTCTCGCGTGGCCTTCTGAATGGGTGCCCAAAATAAATTATTTGTTTTAGAAAACCACAAACCTTCTATTCTTTGGTGCAGCAACGGTCATTTCCAAGGCACCTGCACCTACGTAGTTCTTAGTAGAGATGATCAATCTTCCATGGGAGTTTCATGGAGATTGGAAGCTTGGTTGCCCTGAGAAGTGATCACACTGTAAGGGGGAGCCCATGGGGCCAAGCTTTTGAATTCATCCACTAAGGATATGTGGTTAGTGGGATCCATAAGAATATTGTCCTTGTAGCCATAGGATTTTTGTAAAATGACTTCTATGTGGTTGATTTTCATTTTTTACAACACCATGTGTTTGCCAACTGTTTTCAGACAATTCCAACAAATAAACATCAAACTTGCCAAAATCTGAAACAACTTTTCCAAACTAAAGCAAATCTTTCCAATCGGCCTAAAATTTTGTCAAATCACTTCCTGCAACGCATTTGCCATCCTACAACGCATTTGAAACCTGAAGCGACACATTTGCTTGTCAGCTCCAAAAACATTATTACTGTCAGAAACCCAAGGCCAAACATTTGCAAGCAGATTTTCCTGACATCTTTTTTCTAGCAGTCTTTGTCTGAAACCAGGAAAACAATTGTCCAAGTCAGTCATCTTTGAATTTTTAGTTTGCATTTACTTTTCAATCCATCATCATCTTCAACATAGGCAAAGTCTTAAGTTCTCAATTTTTCACACTTTGGGATAGGAAAAATTTCCTTGCTTTGTCAAACCATTATCTCAAAAAGTAAATTGTCATTGGACCAAGTCAAACAAATCAATCCTTAGTCATTGTTCTTTGGTGAGCTACTTCCAACTCATAAGTCTAGTGTGGAAATCTCACCTTGTCATCTTGTCATCTTGTCCTTCAAACTAGTCCTTTGACAATCCAAATCGAGACATTGGCCAAACTTTGAATGGTTAGAAAACTTTTCCTAAAAATTATTTGACATAAGGCACTCATTACCACTTTGCATTTGACATTCCTTTTCATCCTCATTATCACTTTGCATAGCCTTAGTCTCATTCCATCCACCCTCATGTCTTCAAGTCACTATGGCATGCTTGCTAGTCGAATTGAATGTCAATTCAGTAGTAATGGTCAAGCACAACTTGCTAGGGACTTCAAAACACTATACCTCCAATCCAAGTCCAAATTTACAACCCCTAGCCCTCCATCCATCTATCCATCTTACCAACAATCCATGAGTCCTAGTCCTCTATCCATCTACTATCAAGAGTCCCCTAACACCATCCATGGCACTAAGTCACAACAAACTTCCATTAGTCATACCCACCCTAACTTTGACAAGGGAAATCAGCCATCCATCAATCCAAACCAACTACCCACATCATATCCTAGTCCTCCACCCACATCATATCCTTTTCATGCAGTCATGTCCTATCCTACCCCATCATCCCTCAACCAAGTCCAAACCTCCATGTCATATCCTAGTCCATCATACACCAATCCATTCCAAGACACTCCATTTTGTCATGAAAACATATCTAGTCATGTTCTCCAAAGTCCAACCTTCTTACCTACACTTGAGAATACATGTCAAGAGGCAAGTCCAAAGCATGACATCATAACATCACTATTTTGTATAGATCAAAGTAGTCTATTACACCCCATATTTACATCCATTCAAGAAGTCTTCCTAGACAATCATGGCATACCAAATACACCTATCCTTGGTCAAGAGTCCATCCACAACCATGTCATTCAAGATGGCCCTAGCCTTGGTCAAGATCCTATTTCCAATCATGACATTCAAGACAACCCCATCTTTGACCAAGACCCTACCATTGATCCAGAAGTCCAAAATGATCCACTTCGTGACCTATATGCCAATCATGATGAAACACTTGAAGAAGATTCCATCCAAACTTCAAGTATTAACACTTTCTACAAAGAGACACTTGCCTCCATGGAACACATAGATGATCTTCCCCTAGAACAAGAATCTTCTAGCATGGACATATTTGTAAATGATCAAGCTATAACTGAAATCAGTGAGCTCTATGACAATGACCATGAAGACGGTTTTGACATAGACTTGGAAGCACCAACAGAATCATCAGAATCTGATATGACATAAAATCAAACCAAAGATGACAATCAGAAATCTATCCACCATGTTAGTAAAGCTACAACATCCTATCAATTAGGATCATCTATCTTTTTCAGAGCAGGCTTCCTTACAGAGGAGAAGATTTCAAGCATTAATTTCCATAATAAGGATGGGTTAGCATCTTGCTTCCAAAGTAACAAGTATCCCATCGCCAACATAATTTGTCAAAACATGCATTATCAAGGAAAAGGACTAGGCCTACATGAGCAAGGAATTATTGAACCACTGCAACTTCAAGAAAAGTATAGATGTCAAGGTCTTGGCTATTCCTCAGACAGAGAATGTAATGATGTTAGTGGTCCCTCCTTGATATTGGGGGCAACTTTATCTCATACAAACATCAAAATGGATGTCATGAGTAGTACTTGTCATAAGGTTGTTGCCAACACTCCATCCATCCACACCATAAACTATCACTTCAACATCAATAAACCTTCCGTTTGGAACCAACAAAAACAAAAGTCTTACAAGTCTAAAGTCCAAAATCAAATTTCAAAGGCCATTGAGTACAAAAATCTAAGTGGAAAAATGAAGTTAAAATGGATCCCAAAGAAAAATGGATCAAACAAAGAAAATATGTCAAATTCAAAAGTCAATCAAAATGTGGAGCCACAAGACAAGAGGACTCCCACACATAATCAATGTCCACCTCCTTCAAAATGGCCATCAAGCAAGACATATAAAATTTTTGGTTCCAAACACTATTCTAATCCAACACCCAAAGTTTGGAAAATAAAAATCAATACATCCAAACATCCAACTAACCCGTCCATGTTTATCGTCATCCATCATAATCCTAAATCTCGCCTAAAGTCCAAAAATCCCATGTCACAAATCCATCACATCTTGGCAGCAACTCTTTATCATAAGGACTCTCATGGCACTCTATCATGATGTGTGTATTTTTATAAGGCCAACTCTAGTATTAGAAAGGATCACAATGACATCAATCAGTTGTATGCAAGCGTTATGATCCTAACAAGGCAACTACTTCATAAAAGTCATTTTTGGCATATCATGGCACTAGTCTCTACATCAGCACCGTCAATGGTTTCAGCACAGTCAGTGGTCATCTAAAGCATCAAGGCTATCAGATAAATACAAAAAAAAAAATAGTAAAGAGAAAAATTTTGTCCAATAGTGAAAACCATTCTTATGGCGCTTTGGATAAGTACCATGATGAAAACTTGGCAAATAGGCTTCATGTATAAATAAATTGTCTATGTGGACCATTACACTTGGGGGCAAGTCATCTCATCTCCCATGCCCTTCACATGACATTTTTGACATTTTTGTCCATCCATCTTAACCCTATCATTTCATCCATTTTCTCACCTACTTTGATGTTCCTAAGGACTGTAGTACAAACATAAATCATTCTTTGGGAAAAAATTTTGACATGTCTATCCTTTCGTCATACACTTTCATGAAATATCATGTCATCGCCTTCATAACAATATCTAGGTCCATACCTCAACAAAAATAAATTATCCTTATACGACATAAGCCATCCATGTCTCCTATCTTTTACCAAAGCCATCCATTGTCCTTTTATACCTATCACCCATCTTGGTTTCCCTTGTCAACAGTCTAAAGATCCCTCATCATCCCATCTAGTCCCCATCAAGTCATTCAAAATGCAACAATATGGAAAACCTAGCGCATCATCCAAAACATTCCTTGACTTTGTCCCTGGCCCTGCTACAGACTTTTATCCTCTTGTCATATCATTGTCATCCTCACGTTGTTTTGGGATGTGTCCTTCCCACATCAAACAACGTTGTCATTGTCATCATCACCTGTCAATCGGTATTCAACTTGATTAGCAGCAAAATCATGGTTTTCCTTGGATTCATGTGCATCAGCATCATTCACATGCATTTGTCACGATCCCCTTAAAACATCAAAAAAGTCATAAAAATTGGAAAAAGTCCTGAAAAAAGTCATACAAATCAGAAAAAGTCCTGAAAAAAGACCTAAAAATTAAAAAATGTCTTGAGAAAACATCCAAATCAATGTCAAAATCCCAAAAATAGAGTCAAAGTCAAGGTCTATCTTGTCAATCCAATCAGTCACGTCAATTAGTCTTTGTCATTAGTCTGAACTACATTGTCTCTACGCGTTTGCTACGTAGGCAAGATTCATCTTTGAATCCAGGTTAGTCTTTCTAGGTTTGTCAAAATAAAATCATGATTCAAAATTATGTCCTTTTGAACAAGGTCATTGGTCGTGAAGAACTACGAGGACTCTGAGTGCACGACGTGGGTAAGGCCATCAATCGGTGAGCCCCCAAGGCCGCACTAGGTCAGTCCATTAGGGTTCATGGCACAACGTTTTCACACACGTCAAAATTTCTTCAAATCAAGCAAATCTTCCATCAATCCCGGGCAAGCAATCTATCAACAGTTTGTTTCATCAGCAATCTCAGTCAATTCAGCATATCAACAATGACATGTAATCAAATTCTATCAAGACAATTTAACCTAGCAAAATTTTGGGTTCTTCTTCAAGATGTGTCCTTCTGAAGAGAAACTCTCATCATTTCTTTGTGCTTTTGGATATGTCCTTCCTAAGCATATTCCTCATCATCTCGAATTTTGATGGATTCTCCTAACTCCAAGAATTGATCTCCTAGATATCAACATCAATTAGGATGTGTCCTTCTTGAATTTGATATCGCTCGATATTTGGAAACCTTGAAACCCTGGCATTTCGACATGAGACATCTTGACATTTAAACACTTGGCACTTGTCTTTGGCCTTTTCATCATGTTACTAGTTTTTCAGTGAGATCCCGACAACAAGATTTAGAGAAATAGCGATGTCTCATGATGTTTGTCTTGTCTTTTGACACTCATGTTACTAGTTTCTCGGCGATGTCCTGACTACGGGATTTAGAAAAACAGTGACGTATCATGATAATGGCTTTATTTTGTTCTTTTGGCAATCATGTTGCTAGTTTCTCAAGGATGTCCTAGAAACAGGATTTAGAGAAGCAACGATGTTTCATGGTTTGTCCTTCTTGTCTTTTTCTGCTTGCGGTTGGTTATAACAAAAAGACTGGGGCAATTACACTCTTAGTATGAGTCATGATCATCCTTTTTTGTGACTGCTTGTCTCTTTTGATGGTACGACCTTGCACACCTTGATTTATGTCATATCATGGTGTTTGTTGGCCATTACAATAATCTACCCAATGATGATTAAGAGCAATAAATATTAAAGTCCTATGGTAAGGTTTTGAAGGATTTGGTCTCGTAACTAACATGCATCTCCTTCTACTTTGTCATCTTCTCTCGCTCATCTCATATAGGCATTGCATCTATATCATCATCCATATCTTGTCATGTCATTTTCTAGTCTTCTCATCCATTTTCGAGAGCACACTCGTATCCTCAGAACCCAACTGTCCTCTCGAGGGGGCATACTGCAACCCTCCTCGTCATTCTACCTCATCCTATTTTGCACTGGGGCATATTTTTGACTTATTTTCTTTGCCACAATGCGGCAAGTTGCATTATGACAAAGAGGGGCAAATGTAGATACATAAAAATGACCTAGGCCTGCAAGCTCTATTTTTAATCTTTTTCTTCCTAGCATAATTAAGACATTTTAATTATGTCCTTGATTCACTTTCAGCTATTAATTAAACAATTCATAATTATTTAATCAATTCACGTCCTCTTTATTCTTCTTGATTATTATTTAATGTGTCACTAATTGTCTAATGTCTTCCTATAATTAAATAAATCTCTTAATTTATTTAATTATTTATGTTGATTATGTCTTCCTGATTATTAATTTATTAATTATTATTTATTTATTTAATATGTCACTAATTCTTAAAAATTTCTCTTATAATTAAATAAATTCTTTAATTTATTTAATTATTGCCACCTTCAAATTTCCCTCATTTTAAATAAAATTCTTTATTTAAAATAATCCCACTTTCTAATTTCCCTCTTTTTAGTAAATAATTCAAATTAATTATTTACTGTCATATGACCCCACCACTTTTCAATTAAATTAAGTTTTAATTCAAAAGGTCAACATCACTTCTTGAATCAAATAATTTTAAATTCTTATTTGATTCTCCAGCAACCTCTTTTTATGTGCCAATCTTATCTCTTGTCACATGCATTATCAACCCTTGATTTGATTTTCTAAAAATCAATCTTGTCCATTCATTTCAAATTTGACCTAATGTTGCCCTAATCGTAATTGTGGGTTGTTATTTTGAATCTTGACCACAGATTCTAGGGCACTTATCAATCTTTAATCTCATCCGTCCATACAAAATTGCATTTTCTATAAAATTCCAATATTGTCTTCATCTTGAAAGATCTCTTAGTCTCTTAATTTTATCAACTTCTTCTTCATCATCATCTTGCATTCTTGCAATTTTATATTTAAATCCTTCAACATTTGCTTAGGGCTTGTCATTGTCATTAGACTGCTCATCATAAATCTGAGGGCAACATCAAATTTTCAGCAAATTGAGAAGGTATAATGGAGGTCAACCATGGAGGATGAAGACATTTTGATGAGATTGTTTCATTTGTTTTCATGTTTTGCATTTGATTTGCTAACCCCAGGAAAATTCCCATATTACATGTTGTTCTATATGTTCTTACATGCTTTAGTAGTGTAGTTAATGTTGTTCATTGGTTTTAAAGAATTTTGTTGTGTTGATGCCCTTCCTTGATCATGTTTTTTGTTGTTTATTGATGATAAACTATAGTGTAAAGCTAGTCTGAATATTATATGAATGTTGCACTTAAATTATATCTCTTGTTCATGTTGTATGGTGAATGAAAGGTTGAAAATTTGCAGACCTTAGAATATTGCACTTGTTTCATGAGATTGTGAATCAATCTGGTTAAGTGGAATTAAATTTTAGAAAGGTTGTCCACTATAGGGTCCTACATTATCATTGTTCATTGATAGTTTCAGGTCTAGGAACTTCTTCCTCTCCCTTCCCTTTTGACCTTTCTTTTGAATAGGTTCTTTAGATAAAGTTTATTGCACATTGTAAAGCCAAATCAGAAGATCAAAGTGGAGTTTAAGACTGTTGTTCTAAACTTACAACACTAGAACAAACTTTTAGAAAATTTTATAAACTCCATCCAAGGATCCAATTCCCCTCTAGTTTGACCCACGTAAGGCTTCCCTATGATTACCAGCAAGATCACATTAAACCAACTGAGATATTCCATGCATGTCATGACCTGACACTCGGGAGACCTTGGGGTGATTTTATGCAACTTTTTTGTAGGGAATTTCCTTTCAAGAGAGGCGTTGCTCTTGTGCAGTGCCTGTGTTGAGAAGGTGCAAAAACACCCATCAAATAGATCCTATCTGAGAGAGGCAATTTATAAAGAATATGAGAAGGTATCAAAAACCACAAGGGAATCTATAATGGGATACTTGTCACAAAGGTGGAACAAGCTAATTGATGATTTGAAACAAGCTGAGCCTCATTCCATGCCAGGGAAAAATTTAGTGGCGAATCTTTGCCAATTGGTGAATATTTGAAATTGGGACCTCCAAAAATGGTGAATAATACAAGTTAGAAAGGATGTTGAATCGTCAGGTTTTTACAAAAAATAAATTTATCTCGATTAATTCGTCAATGCATTATTTTTAAACGATGTGTCATTAGAATTGATTCACCAGTAGTTTATACTGTAATTACAAATATTAATTATATTTTCCATTAATTTTATATTCCTACAATTAATTTTTGGGAAATATCGCCACTAATAATAATTTACCTTTTCATTTTATGGATATTTTAGCCTTGAATAGGTTTTTTATTTATTTCCATCGATTGGCTTTTTAATCAAATGGTTGCAAGTCAATTTCGTGACTTTATATGCACGTGCCTTTTAAAAAGGTTGTTGACGCCTGAAATTTGATCTCCACCATTCACTGTTGCCAATAGTTCATGATATACATCATCATCATTGTATCGGCGGGACATCCCTAAGTGTCCCACCGATGATGTTCACTCATGCCGATAAGGATTCCATACTCCACTTGGGGTCCACCAAGGCACAGGTACACCACTTGTGTAATTCTAGAGAATCATGAAGGGAATCTACAATATTTGCGCCAAGCTCTCGGAAAGACATCTAATCAAAGCTTTGTTTGATCTCCATCATTCACTGTTGCCAATAGTTCATGACATACGTCATCATCGTTGTATTGGCGAGACATCCCTAAGTGTCCCACCGATGATGTTCACTCACGCCGATATTCGCTCATGGAATGAACTTGCAGCTGTCCGATTTAAAAGCTAATTGATGGTAAAATTTTCAAGTTTCATTTAGTCTTACTTTTCAAGTGAGATTTTTTTTAAAACACTTCATTTGTGTGTGCTCCAATGCATTTTCAATAGTGAATTTATGCTTGGTGGAAAGGGCTACTATCCTCGGACCCTACAAGGGGGTGTTGCCCCCTCGACCCCCACAAGGGGTGCTACCACTTGACCCTGCTAATGGCTATCGCTCCCGAGCCCCTACTTCAATATTTAAAAAAAAAATTAAAGATGGGGGAACTGCGCCGACCAACTATGCAAATTTTTAAAGGAGAGATTCACCATTATAATTAATTGTTTTAGTGATTATTGACTAGGATTCACCACCGTGATTATTATTTTTACCAATTATTCATTAAGATTCGCCAGAATTTTACTATTTTTTTAATAATGTGCATAAGATTCGCCAAGGAAAATGACTATTTTTTTCAAATAAAAGGAAAGATTCGTCAAGATTTTACACCTTCGCTGAGGGGGGGGTTTCTTAAAGTTATCCCTATTCCATGCAGAACTATGTTGCAACACTTAAGAGAGTTGATAGATATATATAGATTGGAAGGACAAAGGGACAATTTTGGCTTCCACTAACTTTTCAGCCACCTATCCTACCATGGCCTGTGCCAAACTTTAGGTACTACCAATATGACATAGTTGCAAAGAAACAAAGATGGAGCAGGTTGGATAGATAGTAAGGGTTCTATTGGGATCCTAATTAAGACACAACATAAACTGATGTAGGATAGTTGTTGGTTGAGAATTTCAGGGCATTGACCAAGCAAAAGCACAACTCTCCCTTTATTAGAGGACCAACAAGACCTTAGGTTGGGGGGAGTGATGATTCTAGTTTATGGTCTAATTATTGATAGAGTTTTTTATCCATTTGTTGTAGTTTTCATAGACTTTGATGTTTGGATGTTGACCTTTTTATGATATTTCCTTAAAACCATAGACTTTGGACATGAACTTATTTTCATAACTTTTAATGATATTGGCATGCTATATGAACTATCTGTGTTAATTTTGCATGTGATTAATGAATGTCACTTTGAGATAGTTACAGATATGTAGCTGTTGTGTGTACTAATATTGTCATGCAGATATAATTAGAGGCTTGCAGCTTAGGAAGATTCTACCAGCTAGACATTCACCATACCGGTCAACAAGGTGGTCATTTAAAGCAGGGAAGACTCTTGATGATGAAAATATTCCTCATTCAAATTGAACTGTAACCGCCTTGTAGTGATCTTAATTGTTTGTTGAGAAAATGCAGGTGTTACTGATGTGCCAGATTCACGTTAAGGAAAACATGCCTAACAGATTATGTGCATGCATAGCCACCTCTCCACTTTTGCACTTTCCCTAATGTGGCGTCCTCTGAATCTGTTGGAGTTGACTTCCTTGCTAGGTTTTAATGGTAACTTCTATAAATAAGACTTAGATGCTCCTTCTGAGGGTCTAATCAAAGGTTGTTCAATCTAATGATGTACTCGCACTCTTAATTTTTTCAATAATACAGTCATGTTGCTCGATTGTACTTATGTTTTTCAATGAATGAAATGAAGTTATAAGTTTTTGCATCTGAGTTTACATTAGTTTTAGGGGACACTCATCCAAGGGGGCCCACTTGGTGAGTATTTTGTCCCGTACCTTAGTTTAGTTGTTATTTTTTATTCAGTAATTAGTTAAGAATCTGGCATTGTTTGTTCCTGCAACCACTAGAATTCTATTTTGTGACTATTCTTGCAGTCAAAGAAGACATAGTATTTTCTTGTTTGTTCGCCCGGATTTTCATTTTTGTCATGCATTTCAACTTAGTATAGTTGTTGGTCGATGCTCAACACTTATGTTATTTCCTTATAAGAAATTTACTTGCAACATTGTGTCTTTCTTAGTTGTAGGATGAATATGGCTACTTTGGATTCCTAGTGCACATACAGTGTTGACGCATTTCAAGTTTACGTCCTTGGGTTGATAATTTAAATGCACCTTCATGATGATTGAAATAACTATTCAGGTTAGATGTACAATCTCTGAATCACGGGTGTGAAGGCTTAGTTGTTGAATCATTGTAGGAGGCCAACACACACTTCTTGCAAAAGTTCTTAATGTCAAGGATGTGGGTCCCACCGAGCATGCAAAAATTTGGATGATAAAATGTGAATTATAAATATGTAGCAATGCAATGAATGTAAAAAATTTGTACTTCAACAATCACTCAATAAGGCCTAATATATATGCATAAAATTAAATGATAAACAATAATACCATAGTAAGAACCTTAGATTTCTCTATTATTTATTTGATAAATACTTGAATGCCTTATGTAGATTGCTCTCAAACTTGTAGCATAACCCTGATATCAACATGATAGAATGAAGGCCTAATTCTTGATACTTGATAATGGATGCTTGATAGATACCTGATTGATAATGATAGCTTGATAATGATAATGATCTTTCTCTTGATAATTCTATAGATCTTGTGATATGGCAATTATGTTCTAGGGGATAATGCATGAGTGAAGGTCTTATTTATATAACTCACCTAACATTTGATGAATGATGGAGATTAATTAGAAAGATCAATGGATAGGGAAATTAAGATAGAGTAGGACCTATAATTTGAATTTGATAGAGGGAAAATTAAAATAATTAATTAAATAAATTTATTTAATTAAAAATGATAGTTGAAGATTTAACCAAAGGCCTTCCAGAGGAAATCTCTTTGAAAATTGGGGATCGACATTGGAGGTAGCTTGTAGATTATGAAAAGATCTCATTCAGATGCAGGAAATGTTTTTCAACTGCTCACAACACCATTAAATGCAACAAGAATCACACTTATGTGCACAATAATGGTGCCACCAACACCCCTACCTGGTGGTTAGGGGTTGATCCAGGTCACTATGTCATTGAACCAAATGTAAAGGACGTCTTTTCTAGCTCGAAGGCCACTCCTGTGATATCTCCTATCTCTCCCCCTTCTGCTCTCCTCGCTCCATCTCTTGGGGGTTCTTCGGTTGGTGGATCTATGGTTGGTGATTCATTGGGTGTCAGTTTTGTGGTTGGTAATGCATTTCCCTCTCCGGTTGTAAGCCAGATTCTGACCCAGCGATTTCATGCCTACATTCCTCTAAGTCTGTGATGATTCCTGCAGAATCATCTTCTGTAGGTTCACTTTCAGAAGCAAATTTAAAGCATCTAAATTCCACACATTTTCTTGAACAAGCATGGACAGAGGTCAAGCGAAAGAAAATTCCTTCTACCAAACTTCAACTTCCAAAGTCTGTGGGATCTGCATTGACCGGAGGGAAAAAATGAAACCATGTGATATGTTTCATACCCAATTGGGTGGGTGTTGTTTCTGGTGTTTGCATGGCTTTCTGTTTGTCAAGTAGGAAATCTAGTCAACATAGTTGTTGACATGGTGCACCCCTTGTGGCAAGGGTATGTGGTTAAACTGTTCTTTTTTTTGTATCTTATAATATGGGAGCTACCCCCTTGGTAGCACTTACCTTAAAAAAAAATGATAGTTGAAGAAATAAATAAATATTAATTTATTTATTTTAGAGGGAAAATATTTAATTTAAATAAATTATTTTAATTTATTTAAAAGAGGAGTGCTAGCTAGTTAAATAATTTTTAAATAATATTTAATTATAGAGGGCGAAAAATAAATTTAATTTAATTAATGTTGGAGGAAAAATGATAAGTGTTGAATTAATTAAATACTTAAAAATTATTTGATTAATAGAGATATGGTAGAAAGATAAAGGTAATTAAATAATTATTATGGATGAAAAGAGAGAAATATTAGCTTAATTAAATAATTAAAAATTATTGAATTAATTATAGATAAAAGAAATGATAAGGATAATGATGAGATCATAAGATGAAAATATATTAGTCACTTTTAGGTGTCTACAACAAGGATTAGAACAAAAGGGATCTTAGTCCTCTCATGGACTATGGCCAAATTTGTAATCATTAAGACATACTCAAGTTCCCTATACTTTACAAGGTGGAGTGGAAGGATGTGTTTGGTTCTAAGGGATCTCTCATTTTTCTAATGGAAAATTTTTAATCACTTGCACAGTTGATTACTCATCTATATACTATCATAATTCATGTCATAATTACATTTAACAATTTAAATCCAAAGTAGATTTGATATCAATTCATTTCAAACTTCCAAGATTCACCATTCATATATACAATTATTAATTTATTATTCAATTTAGTTCAAAATGAGTTTTACACAAGCATCTAAGCCATACTCATAATCCATCTACATCAACCTAACCATATCCATACAAAAATAATCTAATATGTAAATTATCATATTAAAAGTAAGATATGGCATTGGATTAGTCACATATGAGTAGAACTATCCAATCTCAATTACGTGTCAAACAAGAGTGAGTAATAACAACTAGTCATAATGCATCTACTAATTTAGATCAAAATAATATGATGATGAAAATGAATCTATTTCTAGGTAGTAGATATTTTATTCTACCATCATAATCAAAATATAGATATTAATGTGTAAGTCTATTGATATCAATATCTCATATTAGTACATCAAGTGTAAATGAGATCACAAGAGAAAATGGGCCTTACATCATCCCTTTCCAATTAGACAATACCCACCAACTTTAGCATGAAACATTTTAAATTATATTCTAGGATGTACAAAAATACAAGCCCTAATTCATTATGATTATCTACAAATGATTGGAAGCATCTTACATGCATCAAAAATAGATTATTCAAAAGTATTGAATTAACACTTAGAATCAATATGGTATTTGTAGTAACAAGTGATATTGCATGCTTACTTTGCAACTCTAATTTCTTTTTGAAACTATTCATTCAGTAAAAAGGGTGGGTTTGAAAAAGGGAGAAGAACCTTATCTAATAAACTCCTCAAATATGTTTTCAAACATTGCCTTTTTCGCAAGTTCAAATATCAAAAAGTAAGAGAAATCATTTTTTAGGTAATAGTATATTAGAAAGTTATATTGCACATAGAAGATCGATTTCATAGACATAGATAAATTCTATGGCATAAAATCAATCCAAAGATTTGAATTTTTTTAATATATTAGAAACATGTCTAACACATAAGTTTTATCATAATAATGAATCATTCTACACCATTTATCACATTCACATCAACATCCATCTAAAACTAAACACATTTATTTTATTTATTTAAATTTGATGTATTTATTATTATATTAGATCCTAGATTAAGTTTGTGTATCTTTACCATTTATGCAAATTTACATTTAAGATATTTGAAAATGTAATTTGTTTTCCTTTCAATTATATATTAATACTATAATCTTTATATCATTACTTATTTAAAAGTTAAAGTTTTAACTAAGATAAACATAAACCTCTTTTAAAATGTATGATAAAATTTTAATTAATGTTTGTTTATGGTAATATATTATATGAAATATTGATGATTTTAAATCATGTTGGTTTATTAAAAAGATGTCTACTTTTAAACTCAATCTATATATTAAACAAAAATAATAAATTTAATGACATTAATTATTAAAATACTATTTATTAATTTTTAATGCCAATCCAACTCATAATATTTAATCTTAATAAAAAAATTGTTTGATAAGTCAATATCAACTTTTCAAAACCCAATATAATACATAAATTATTAATTAATATTTAATTATAATTAATCCATTATATGAAATATTGATGCCCTTTTAACACATCTTAATTTATCAAGTCTAATTAATGATAGCAACTCTTGAATTTAAATATTATACAAAAATTTAATAGTTAGTATTAATTTTCCATAGTCCATGAATTAGTCTTACATATTTCTAAAAATTTAATATATCATTAATGAAAAATTAGGTTGATGGGATGGGATGGGATGGTGTCAAAGTTAAAATAACTTTTCTAGGATTGTGTGCAGAATCTCTTGGGGACGGTAAGGTTTGGGAAGATGGTACGTAATTTTGTGATTACTTCTAAAAGTGGCCGTTGAATTGTTAATATATTCGTGATGATGTCATAAACTACTGTGAACATTCTAATATTCATGGGGTGACGTCATCCCTTGTGATGCCCATATGCCCTTTTGTTTTTTTCTATTGACTTTCAAATGGAACACGGCTTTTTAAGAATCGAATTTTTACAACAGGTGGGGTGGGACGGAGTGGGTGGGGGATTATAACGAAATGATAAGATTTTGTTGCTTTCTAGTAAAAAACATTTTCATGATTATTACTAAAATCTTTCTTGTGAAACGAGATATCTTCATATTCTATGATGTTACGTTTCTTTGTCCTTTACCAATCCAACTCTAACAATAAATGATTATGACATTTATAAATGTGGCTAACTAATAAATTCCTATCAAATGGAAAGAGGGAATATTTTGGGCTTTTTACGTAACCCAAAGTTTGGGAAATATTTTAAATTTAATTTATGTATGCATGTTTAGGAAGTCTATATAGATGTTATTTGTTTTTTATCATATTAAAAGGGTTAATAAGAGATTAATTTTAAGTTTTCTATGTAATTGAAATTAATTTAAGCTTGAATGCTTACAAAGTCTATTTATAGATAGGTGTTATTTGTTTTTTATTATATTAAAAGAGTTAATAAAGGATCAACTTTATTAAGGAATCTTTAATAATAATAATATAAATAACTGTAAGAGAGGGGGACCAACCACTGCAAGACCCCAAGTCACAAAAGGTTAAGAGCGAAAAGGCTGCCCTAACTTACCTCAATTTAAAGGGAGGTTAGGGTGGACGAGATGAGGATGATGAGGATTATGAAGTCCTTTGATCACTCTGCAATCCCGAGAACTGAAGGGAGACTAGATGAGTCACTTTAAAATGTCAACTTTGTGTCTCAGGTAGCTCTTTGTCAAAGGACAAAAGTGCAATTCTGGGACGACAGCGTGGCGTGCTAACGTCTCACAAGCGCGTTGGCGTCCGTGCGGCTAGAAAACCAGAGAAACGAGGTTAAATCCTCAAGAAAGGACTGCTAGCCTAGTTTGGAGGTTTCTCGAACAACAAAATGCGATTAAGAAGAATGAAACATAAATGCGAATGTGATAAAATAAATATATTACCGCAAGGGTGACGAAGACAATCTCGCACAATAGTCTTCTTGCCAACTTGCTTCAAGATCTCTCCACCTACACACAATCAAAGGGGGGAAATGTTGGGGTTGTTTAGGGGCTTGTCTCAATCAAACCCCCGTTTTGGTGTTTCCATCTCCATGGACAACTAAGTTTGCAATGATAGAAATAAAGATAAAGAAGGAAATACAAGCTACCTAAACAAAAAACACTACAAACAATAAATGCTTACTCAACCAAAGATGATAGAAGAGATGAGATGAGCTTACCACCTCTGTCCAAAGTGCTCAAGGCTTGTGGAGGAGAAAATGAGAGGAACTCAAACCTCTGTTGCAATGGTGTTTGTCCTGCATTCGCACTATCAGAGTGATGGAGTAGTGGATTGTTGCAATGGAGTGTAAAATGTTGCTACAAAGCTTGAATGGATGAATGGAAATGGAGAGAGTGCTCAAATCGATCTTGCCAAACTTCTGCTGAAGAGAACAATAGATGGAGAATATGAAGTAAAGGGTGAAAAATAGCCATATTCGGGTCGGCCAGCCGAAGAGGGGTGTTACACTTCGATGTCCAATCAAAAGTGTAATGTCTATGCAGACTCCAACTACAAGAATTTGTCAGGGATGTAAGTGTGTCGTGCAGACGTCTGCGCGTCGTGCGGGTATCTTTGATAGAAACGCCCCCACCGACACAAAACAAACACCAAGTGGAATGTGAGCAGTGGATTGAAGTGGAATTAAGCCTCTGCCTTGGGTTTTCTAAAGTGCAAGGGGGTAAAAGGGAGTTTGCGTTAGGGGTGCAAATTCACGTTTATACATTTTGCCCCCACTTTAGCGAGCACGAGTATCGATGAGTGCTTCGGTAAAGTAGAGTAGTGAGGAAGTAACAAAGTAAGAGAAGTATACCTGAATTGATGAGGAGGCATAGCACAGTCTAGCGAACTCGAAAGCATAGGGAAAGACTTCATAGTTTCGCAGAAATACAAAGCTGAAGAACGAAAGTGCCTTACAAGCTCACGGTCTTGCAAGGGAGGTATCCTTCAAGAACTCTCACATGAAGGAAACCAGACAAAGCACCTTACAGACCTGCAGACCTGTATGGAAGGTATCCCCCAGGAACTCTCACATGAGGGAAACCGAGCAAAGGGGACTCCTTAGAGTAAGAGAGGGTGATATGTTTACCCACAGGTAGAACACATCAAGAAGCGGTCACGCAGGCCAATGAACAGATAGTCACACAGACCATTGCTAAGTTGTAAGACTTTCAAAGGGTTCCCTTGGGAACCCTACAAAAGGAAGGAGGGTCCACTCAAGGGACGCACTATTTGAAAATTGAAGTCTAGTCGGGCTACCCCCAAGTTAGACGTAAGGATGTGAAGTAGGTCTAGTCGGGCTGTCCCCAAACTAGACATGAAGAAGTAAAACCGGTGTAGTTAGGCTGCCCCTGAGCTAGATGCAAGGATGTGAAACCGATCTAGTCGGGCTGCCCCCGGGCTAGACACCATAGAATTTTGTTGAGAACATTCGAAGGGGTCCCTTGGGCACCCAATGTGAAGGAAAGGGGTCCACTCAAGGGACACACTGTTCGAAAGCTACCGTCTTCTTTCTCAAATCAATTTGTCATCAAGGAATCCTTTTGAAAGATGTTCACTTCATCAAGGAATTTGAAAGGAAGGAGATGTGCCCATGTGAGGGGAAGACTAATATTGTTCCCGCTTTAGAGGAGGGTGTCCAAGTCCTTTCTTTACAAACCCGTGACGAAGGAAACATGTTTCGTTGGGGTTTCAAGTCAAGAATACAATTCTAACAAAGAAATATGTGAGGGATCTTCAGAAAAAATTCGTTTGGCAATTAATGCATTTTCAAAAGACCAAGTAATGTATAAGTAACGTTGTCACACATGAAAGGGACAACTCAAGCAAAGAAGAGAGAAAGATAAAGGGAAAGGTAAAAGAAAAGAGATCACACACAAAGGGCACAAGGGGATCTGGTTTTATGGGGTCAGATCTACCTTTATTTATATGTATATGAGGTAACCATGGTACGAGGAAAAATATCATCAATCCCCAACCAGATCGGGAAGAATGCACGAAAGACAAAGTAAAATAAAAAACTGGGTCAACATGGAAGGAGGCTTAAATGCTCCCGACGCTTTGCATCATCCTCAATTTATCGGAAGTCAATCACAAACATGGAAGAATGAAGATACATATAGAGGAAGGTTTACAACACAAACACCATGCATGTATCCAAGCACCAATAGGGGTAACGAGGGTCATCCAGGCACATATAGTATGATCACAGGGGAACACATCACAACACACATGCACACGTCTAATCTAAAGATCAAGAAGAGGGTCTCCCCCTAACACTGGTCAACCAAAAGGTCATCAACTTCCCACTCCAGATCATCATAGGGGGGAGGATGACGGGCCTGCAATAGTGTAATGTTGGGGGGAGGGGTTTTTGGCCCTCTTGCAACAAGGGCCAAGACAGAGGGACCAGAGAGGTCTCCATCGCTCAACTCTTGTGGGTCTAAGGTCAATGAACTTGTGAAGACCGTTGACAAGGTCGAGACATCATCCACTGAGTTAAATATACACTTAATGGGAGTGCCATGTTTCACCTCGATGGATGGAGGAGTTTGCACCCGAGGTTCACCGCTAGTCTCATCAAGAGACTCGGGAACGGTGACGAACTAGGGGGAGGCTAGGACTAGTTTCTTCACTAGGATAGAATGAGTCATCACGGGGCCACCTTTTGAAGAAGGTGGGATCTTCTTACGTCCTCCTTGCTAGAGGGACCATGCTCTACCTTCTTCTTCATCAAAGGAGGTGAACTCCCCATAGACGAAGCAATGTGGATAGAACCGTAGTGGATACAATTGAAGTATTAACTACATCCACGGGCTTTGGGAAAGGCGAGACATCCAAAATGAAGGTTAGCAGGGGTGGCTATACCAAAGGAGCAATAAACACCTGCACCCTTCTAGGTGCATGTGTGCTCACAACGGGAGCCGAAAGAGATTCGGAACTAGTTAGATCAGAGGTAGAAGAGGGAAAAGAGGGGGACACATCAAGAGGTTTCATCTTCTCTTCTTCCTTCCTCTATGAGGAGGCTTGCTCATCCAAGAGAGCCTTTCGTCGATGCTTATGCTCACATGCAAGGCGGTTCCTATTACTTCAAACCAAGAGTCGGAGCTTGCAAAGGGATGGAATGATTCTACTTAGCCAGGGGAGTGTCTTCCACAACTATTTCCAACGAAAGGACAAACTCCTTAATGGGATTAGAAGGGGAAAGTTTAGAAATAGCAAGGGGAATCGACTCTACCACCTTAGAGGTGGATCCTTTTCTGTTCAGGGGAACAGGAAGAGGTCGAGGGGAAAATTATCTCTGCAAACCTTTCTTTCAGCCATACAAATAGTACCGAGGTCCTGGGGACCCATTAGGGAGATCCATTATCCTGATCTTGGGCCTTCGTTAAGGAGGCATCATCAAACTCAGCAGGTAGATCCTGGGCTTGTTCATCTAATACTCTTCCCAAGAGAGGGGAGTAGACGAGTCAGCCTGAGAGGGAGTGAGCTTCTCCTTTCCCTTTCAGGAAGAGGAGGTAGTTGGTTGTTCAACCACAAGAAGGGTCAACTTCGGTTGTCCCTTGCCTCCAGTCTTATACTTCACATAATTCTTGTAAATTAGGTATGTTCTTTGTGGGAGTAGACCGATGGGAGCAGGCCAAAAGTGGTACAATGAGTATCCCCCATGAGATACCACAGGCTGATATCTAGTATCATGCACCATGTGCATGACACCTTCATGGGAAAACTTAAGGCACTTATGAATCACAAAGGTGATCCCATTCATGGAAGCTAGCCAAGGTATGTCTAGCTTCACTCTAAATAGGCCCGACTCAGGGATAAC
This sequence comes from Sequoiadendron giganteum, assembly GCA_007115665.2. Classification (NCBI taxonomy): domain Eukaryota; kingdom Viridiplantae; phylum Streptophyta; class Pinopsida; order Cupressales; family Cupressaceae; genus Sequoiadendron; species Sequoiadendron giganteum. The sequence goes on along the minus strand of CM021110.1, from coordinate 166,067,925 downwards.
GTCAAAGATCGCGTCTATGTTCCTGGGTCCAACTAGGACAAACAACATTATTGATCCATAAGGTTTAAGAGAAATCCCATCATGCATACGGATGATGGATTTTTTTTTTCATATTCCTCCCTTTGTAGGGAATTTAAGAGTAATGTCTCCTTCGTGATGACATTCACTCTACACGCGGGGTCGACTAAGACCCCTGTCACAATGTTGCCATTGAGGTGAGCGGAAATATAAAGCAGAGAAGGCTTACCATTTGCCAAAACATCTTGTGAAGTAAACCTTACATCCGACGAGATGGTCAGAAGACGAGGAGAGGGAGTAACGGTAACCACGTTAACATATACCTCAGGGCAAGAAACAAAATAGGAGGGATCGATAATGATGTTAGCAGAATGTGTCAAAAATGGATCCGTGTATATCTGTAAGTCACTATTAGCTTTTGCCACTGATTTCTCTGTATTGTGCTTACTTCCATCAAGAAGGATAGTACCGTCCTCGATGCAATCCAGTATCTCATGATGCAGGTGCATGCAGTGTTCGATATCATTTCCATTAACTCGATGGTACTGAAAATATGTGTTTTCTTCATACCAGTTAGGGTATGGTTCTCTAACTAGTTTGGGAGGTGGCATGGTAAGGATCTTATCTTCCACCAACTTTTGCAAGATGGAAGAATAAGATTCTGATAATTTCATAAAATTTTGGTTGTGTTTGAGGCCATTGTTGTCCACAATGGCTACTACATTCGCAACAGCTTTACCTCTTCCAAAGATCAATACGATAGATCTTCCTTCAAAACGAGAGCATGAGGGAGGGCCCCCAAACTGAACTACCATTTGTTGGTATTCTCATAAATTTGTAGAAAAGTGTTCGAAAGAAGGATACTTCATGAGGGTTCCAAGGCCTTTGTAAGTTCCCTATGAAGACCTTATGTACATCAGAGTCAGTTAATAGATATGAGATCTATGTGAAGAGTGCTTGGTACCATGCTATAAAGTTTGTAATATTTTCATTATGCCCTTGTTAACGCCGAACAAGGTCTGAGAAGGTCATCTTTGGTCTGATATTGGCTTGGAACTGTAGCAAGAACTGGTTCACAAGCTGATTGAATGTGAAGTTGGAATTATCAGGCAAATAATAGTACCAATCTAGTGTTGTATCCTTGAAGGATCAAGGAAATAGTTTTTCCATCAACGCATCATGATGGAAAAAGTCTGTGCATAAGGTGTTAAAGGCGAACACATGTGTTTGTGGGTCCCCTTTACCATCATATTTCTTGAATTTGGGAATCTCCATCAATTGCGGGAAAGAAGTGTTTAAAATTGTAACCGACAATGGGCTATGTCAGAGGAAGGGTTGGAAAATAGGTTGGGACGAGGCCTGGGAAAGGTTTGCTAGCTGGTTTTGCATCTTCCCCATATTCTGAAGAAGGGTATTTAGAATAGGGTCATTAGAAGGCATAGGGCCACCAAAACCACCACCAGAGCCACCACCTAGACCGCCGTCATGACCACCACCAGAGCCACCATCGATGTTGCCACCACTAGTGTGACTTCCACTGGAGTCGCCGCCATCGATGCCGCCACCACCAGTGTGACTTCCACTAGAGTCACCGCCACTTCTGAAGCCACCACCATAACTTCTTTCAGAACTGCCTCCACCAATGCCACCCCCACTTCCAAAGTTTCTGCCACCAAAGGCTCCACCTATCATCTTGCCAAATCCTCCACCACTAGAGGTAGTTGAAGGGTTGAAGTGAAAACCCAAAGGTTTCTTGTTTACTTTGACAGTTTCAAAACTCTCAAAGTAGTAGGTACACTGAATGAAGGGACCGCATCAGCCATATATACGGATGTTGGAGGCATCAACATCTCTAGGTGTCTTTCAAGTTCCTCGAAGAGGCCACCTCGTGTCATGTGACTATGGCTCGAGGGGGCACATGCTTCGGCCAAACCAGCGAGACTAGCCAAGATCTCTACACCTATCCGGTCCTTTTCCACCATGTATCTTATTTCACTAAAACTTTAGCAGCCCTAGCCATCTTCGGGTTTCCTTCCAAGTGATTTTCTAATGCACCTAACCCTTTGCCAAGGCTAACAACATATTCAAAATGGATACAGATGACCTCATGCTTGTCTATGGATGAGGAGGTCAGTGATGTAGGAGGGGTAGGGATGTGATCAGTTTCATCAAGAAACCTAGATTTTCCTCGTGATACATGCTCTTGTGTGGATAGGCCAACCGTAGAACCAGAGAAAAGGCTGATAGTGAAACTAGAGGATACCTTCATCTTTTCCATCGAAAGGTATCGCAAACTTCTTCTGACAATATGCCCTGAGGTCATAGACTGGGTTGTAAATCTCATAAAATTTCACAACACACAAGGGTGCAACGACCAAGAGGTATAAGAGAAAAAAATTAGAACACTGACAAATGGGTAGACATTGGTTCATGTCAGGTTCACCAAAAATGTAAGAGAGGGGGACCAACCACTACAAGGCCCCAGGTCATGAAAGGCCAAGAGCGGAAAGGATGCCCTAACCTACCTTAGTTTAAAGCGAGGTTAGGATGGACGAGATGAGGATGATGAGGATTATGAAGTCCTTCGATCACTCTGCAATCCCGAGAACTGAAGGGAGACTAGATGAGTCACTTTTTAAGGTCAACTCTACGTCTTAGGTAGCTCTCTGTTAGAGGACATAAGCATGGTTTTGGGATGATAGCGCGGTGCGCTAACATCTCATAGGTGCATTGGCATATGTGCATCCTGAAAACCAGAGAGATGAGGTTAACTCCTCAAGAAAGGACTACTAGCCTAGTTTAGAGGTTTCTCAAACAAAAGAATGAGATTAAGAAGAATGAAACATAAATACGAATGTGATAAAAGATATATATTACCGCAAGGGTGACAAAGACAATCTCGCACAATAGTCTTCTCACTAGCTTGCTTCAAAATCTCTCCACCTACACACAATCAAAGGGGGAAAATGTTGGGGTTGTTTAGGGGCTTGCCTCAGTCAGACCCTCATTTTTGTGTTTCCACCTCCACGGACAACCAAGTTTACAATGATAGAAATAAAGATAAAGAAGGGAATACAAGCTACGTAAACAAAAAACACTACAAACAATATGTGCTTACTCAACCAAAGATGATAGAAGAGATGAGAGGATCTTACCACCTCCGTCCAAAGTGCTCAAGGCTTGTGGAGGAGAAAATGAGAGGAACTCAAGCCTTTGCTACAATGGTGTTTGTCATGCATTCGCACTATCAGTGTGATGGAGTAGTGGATTGTTGCAATGGAGTGTAAAATGTTGCTACAAAACTTGGATGGATGAATGGAAATGGAGAGAGTGCTCAAATCGATCTTGCCAAACTTCTGTTGAAGAGAACAATGGATCAATGAATGAAGAATATGAAGGAAAAGGATGAAAAATGACCATATTCGGGTCGATCAGCTGAAGAGGGACGTTACACTTCGACTTCCAATTGGAAGTGTAACATCTCTGCAGACTCCAATAGTGGGAATCTTCCAGGGACATAAGCGCGTTGCACTAACATCTATGCACCGCACGAGTGTCCCTGACAAAAATTCCCCCATCGACACAGAAAACATGCGCCAAGTGGAATGTGAGTAGTGGGCTTAAGTGAAATTAAGCCTCCGCCTTGGTTTTTCTAAAGTGCAAGGGGGTAAAAGGTAATTTGCTTTAGGAGTGAAAATTCACGCTTATACAATAACAAACAAACAACATAAAATCAACAAAGTAAAATAAAAATCTAAAGCAATAAATTACATCGCACTTTTCAAAGATCAAGTGAAACTTATCTTTTGAAGAGTCTAAATCTTCATTGGTGTCCTCTACCACAAACTTTCTTTTTTTGAGTTGGTCTTTATTCCCTTTTTTCTACATTAATACTAGTGATCGTGATAGGTGTTATTTTTCATGCACATATGAATAGTTGTATTATGGAACCAACATTCTCTCACATAATTGTGTACTTTGTACACACCTAAATAATGTTACCTTCACATCCATATTTATGTCCTATTCAATTAAGTACACATTGTTGTCTTATCATCCACTCATCATCTAATCTTTCACTTTATCACATTATCCATTTCATGCAATCATCACCTAACCATTCGTCACATCACCTAATTTATCCATTCATCTCCTAGGATCTCATCATACATGCATCACCTAGGACTCCTAATGCCTAACCATTTAATTAAATAAGTCCTAAGTTATTTCATTAAATCTGGCTAATATTATTCATTTATTTAATTATTCACATATTTATTCAAATATTTATTTATTTATCCACATATTATCTATAAATAAATTACTTTAATATTAATATTCACCTCATGTGCATCAATAATTCATTTAGTTAATTATTAAATTATCAAATTCCACCTCGCCTAGTTGACTACCTAATCTAATCAATTGACTCAGTCACACTCATCAACCAAATCCACTTCACTCATTCATGTAATCAATTAACTATTACATGCAAATTGTCTACTCTGCCTAATTCTTTCATGCACTCAATTAACTCCTCCATGCAAGTAGTTAACTCATCAATCAAATTTGTTAACTCCATAGTCAATTTGAGTTGAGGAATAATTATTATTTTAATTAAATTTTGAAATAATGTGCAATTATCCCATGCTTTCCACATCTCCTCATTAGTCCCCCAAGTCATGGATAAAATCTAGGACTCCAAATTAAATCCTAGTCATTCATCTAATTCCCTTGTAAGTCTATAAATCAAACCCATTTATCATCATTTTGCAACCATTCAATTTCATACCCAAGTTTTTTCAGTTTGATATCTAGAGAATGCTAAATTTATGTTGGTGAGTTGAGCACCCATATTCCAAAATGAGCAAAGCTTCACATATTCTCAACATGAGGTTTGCATGTTTAATATTTTTTTTAATTGAGCTCCCCTTTTAACAAGCTCTCAATCATAGGTTTAGACAACACTAGATCACATGGGGGCTTGTCCTAGCACCAACTCATCGATCCATCCCCTAGTCATATGGGTGACCATGAGCCAATGCTTTGGGGGCTAGAGACCTCCCTCCTTGCCTTTCAAGTTTTATAATAGAGATATTTTATAAAAATAATCATAAATTTTGTGTACCTTATCAATTTTTTTAAATTTTTATAGGTGTTGGAAATATGTTTGGATCTTTGACTATGGACTAAACCATTTTTCTAAACTCTAATATTAGGTAAAATTCCTTGAAAATTATATTTTTTTCAATTTTTAAATGCCCATAAATTTTTCATATGAACTCTAAATTCAAAGAATTGTATTAAACTTTATCAAAAAATCATAAGGAATCCATTAGTGCAATCTATTTTTGATGATTTATTATTGATTTTATACTTTTAGACTAATCATTTGAATGCATCATATTTTGTTGGGTGTTTTGCAAGACGTCCTTTTGAAGACTATTTTAGAAATTTTTATTTCTATTTTTTGTGTTTGTATTATATGTTTTCTCATCAACAAAAAATTGGGTTAGAATATAATCACTTTGGTTTTGGTTTAAAATAAATGTGTGTATTTTAATCCTTAAGGTGCACTTTATGTATGCTCTCCTCTTGCACCCTAGGGTGATCTTGAGGATCAAAAATGTGATATCTTATTTTATTTTGAGGGAGCTTGACTTGGATTTCATCACAAAAGGGATGACCTCAACTCTAGAATTTTAGTGGATTACAAAAAATGGGGGATGAGTTGAAAGGCACACCTCATATAATAAATCTTTTTTCATTTAAGTTAAGCCCCCAAGAACTTTATACCTTGGGGAAGTGAAGGGGGAGAGTGGTTTACCCTCTATTATAGGCTATTTCGTATTGCTCACTTTTATTTTCATATATTAGGCTTCATGTACCATTTTTTTATTTATCATATTCCTATAGAATGTCTTATATAGTCTAGATAAGACCTTTCAACCACTCTCTTGTGGTGCATCAAATAAATAGTCTACTAAGAAGTTATTCACAACATATTTTTGAGTGGTTGAGGTAGAGATCACTTTGGAAAAGGATTAAGCTTCCAAGGTAAGGGGTGTATATATGGTACATGACCTTGCATTCCCTAGTTACCCACACCCTTCATAGATGGTATTATAGTGAGCCTACAAGAGGTTGCAATACTTTATAGAATAATTATAGGATTTTAAATATTTTTTATTTATTGTGTGTTTTGAATATCAAGTGAATAATTGTATCCTTATACCAAAAAATCCAAAAAAAAAAAAGTTTTCTTCATGGTTTTCTTAGATTAGGATTACCCTCTTACTAAGGTTTTAGGTGTCCACCATATCTAAATAAAGTCTTACATATAACAACCATTTACATCCATCAAACTCATCCTACATTCCTAATCATATCCCAACATCCATATCTAATAGTCTTATTTTTAGGATCATCCATAAATATATCTCATTTTGACATAACCCTAGGCCACATTTAGCATACCCCCTTATGGTTTATTCATTGAATTGTCATTTCAAACCACATAACCTCCTTCACATCCATCTCATATCATAATTTTGTCTTGATCCTAGGTACACACCCGCATTCACACCCTCATTAGAACATTATCTTCTCCATATCCTAAGTTTGAATCCTCATACACACCCATTATCATTGGTTTAGACTATCCCTTTCATCAATCCTATACCATAATATTATCTATAACCTAGGTTTACATCTTCAAAAACATCCATATCTTAAGTTATATCACCCTTTACATCCATATATGTAACATCCTTTTGTCATATCATAACCTCATTTACATCCTCATCATAACATTATCTTGTCCAAATACTAAGTATACATCCTCACATACATCCATATCCTAGGTTAGATCACCATCTACATCCATGGTATAACATTGTTTTGTAATACCATATCCTCATTCACATCCTCATCAAACCATCATCTTGTCCAAACTTAGAGTCAACATCCTCATTCTCATTCACATATCTAACTTTATTTTACCTTTCACATCCTATCACACCATATAAATCCATTATCCTACATTTATACTATCATTTACAATCATACCATGCCATAATTTTGTTTACATCCTAGTTTTAAATCCATAGTATAACATCCTCTTGCCATCTACATCCTAGGTTTACATCTTCATATCTATTCATACCATAACATCATATTGTCCAATCATAGAGTCAACATACACATTTATAGACATATCATAACATCATCTTTTATTCCTAGTCCAACATCAAAATTATCATATCCTCATCTTAATTTACACCATCACCTCCATACACATCATCAAATCATCTTATCCAACTCTTAGGTTTACACCACCACTTGCATCCATATCCTAACACTATCATTTTCACCATTCAAACATACAAATAAAACATCTTCACCATATTGTATCCATAAGAACATACCAAATCACCTCATGTTATCAACCATTTCAATCTAAGCTAAATATTACCTTTCAAATTCAAGATTTTATATCCATTTATATCCTCATTATTTGTGTTCTTAAGAACTTTAACTATCTTTTAAGTAGCAAGATAATTGATGAAATCATATCATCTTATCATCTTGGATTAAATTAACTTAGGAGCTTAGCCTATACTAAGTTAATTAGTCTAAGCATCGTAATAAATCTTTCTTGAAAGTTTGCCTATCTCAAGTAGGAAAGGTTAAAATCGTAAATCATTTTCCCTATGTCTTGATTGAAGATGTGCCTTTGATCTAGATAACCTCATTATGTCCTCAATATTACTTGTTTCTCATTCTAATCCACACTAGTCATCATAATCATCTATATCATCAACTTTAGCCACACATGATCCATTTTTTGTATTTTCATCTTTATCCTTAGCAATCAAGGGTAAAAGCACAAAATTGTGTTGAACTTCTAGCCAGCTATATAATTTTGAGAGAAACAATTTCACACAAAACCACATGGCATATACATGGAACATATATTTTTTGGAAAAACCCTTACACCCAAAACTATAAAATAATTTTTTTCTCATTAAAATTTGAAATGGGATAAAATTTTGTTGCAAGGTGTGTGCCCTTGATTTCCTTGTGTTGTGTAGCGTAGGGCTTGGGTTTGTGACATGGATTAACCACCTCCTATGGATTCATTAAATCTAGCAGTTGTATTGGGCATTAATAGGTTGAAATTTTGGTGCAACACCAACCGTCTTTCCAATAATTGGTATCAAAGCCTAGGTCATAGGTTTGAACCCTTGAACCCATTGCTTGCACTCAGGGGATTGTTGCAAGGTGTGTTCCCTTGGTATCATTTTGTTGTGCAACACAATGCTTGTGTTAATGACATGGCATAACCACTTCCCGTGTATTCATTAAATTTGGTAGTTGTATCAAGCATTAATAAATCAAACTTTTGGTGCAACGACAACCGTCCTCCAAACAAAATTTATGTGTAAGTTTTCAACAAAAGTGGGTTTAGGCAAAAGGGCTTCAATTGAAAGTGTTTTGGGTGAAACCATTTCAACTGAAACTATTTATGTGGCTACCTATGTGGTAGATTAGCCCCTCTTTTGGGGAAAATTTAGAAAAAATTTAACTTCAACTCTAAATTTCTCCAATTAGAAGTAATTCTATGAAAATATTAAAACACCCTTTTGTAGAGATTAGAGTCTAGAATCCAAATATATATATATTTGTGTTGGAATTTTCCTTTATAAAAGTGTGACATGGGTTTGTAATTTTACCCTCAAATATTGTCCAAAAATCTTTAAAAAATAAAAAATTGTCCAAAACTCAAAAAAATCATCCAAAAATCCAAAAAGAAAAATCATCCAAAATCAAAAAAATCAAAAAGCCTAAAATCCAAATGTCACCCTTTACTAGGTCAAGAATGAAACTAAATATGGAACAACACAAAGATAATGCTAAGACACCTAGTGATATTCACTTTAGTTGAATTAAAATATCAAGGCCCCACATGCATCATGAGACCATAGATGAGCATGAACACCTTGCCAATCAATCTGTTTGTTCCCTTTGATTCATATATATCATCAACAATGGTACTAGATAGAAATATCTAGATCATCTCATCAACCTTGATAAAGATTATTTCTTGGGACAATTGATTGAAGAAGTATCCAAGTTACCATCTAAATTTGATAGGTCTAAGCTTAATAACCTCATCCAACATGATCTTTAATTAGTTAGCCAACCCTAAAATTCACCCAATTGTGCTACACTTGATATGATATTTTCCACCTTTCCTCATACTCCATAATCTCACCCTCTCACTATAGATACATTTAAAATACAATGGAATTCACACCAAGAGTTGTAGTATCATTTTCCACCTAACCCGTTATAAACCATTTCACTTCATATCCAAACTTCACATAATCCCATTCACCTAAATTTTCATTCCAATTTAGCCACTTAAAATGTCCCTCCTCTAATTAATCCACCACAAAAAAAAAAATCATCCACGTATTTACTACTTTGGTCATCACTCCCCTCTATCTATACCAAAATCAACAGATTCCCAGCTCACTAACATCTCCAATACAATCCCAACAATATATCCCACCTATCAACACACTCCAGTCCACTTATCAACAAGCATTACCCCACCTATCAATCTTCTTTCCTCCAATTCTAAAAAATTTCCACCTACTTAACCATACACACCACCTATCAACACCTTTCAAACCACCTATAAATAATCATTACCTCATCAACGACATAATCCACCTATTAATATTATTTAGACCACCTATCAACTACCATCACCATATAAACATCAATATCATCCACAAATAAATGTATATCAATCTACCCATCAAAAATGCCTTATAAAATTTCACTATCATCTTTCAATACAAATCCTTTGAATTCATTTTCCCATGAATAGCAGGTAATGGAAGAAAATATTAAAGGATTTAAAACAAGGACTCTCTACTAAAAATGAAAATATAAATTTAATTAATTATGCCCCTATCCTTTTGATCGATCATTATCCATGACACCTTTCCATAATAATTTTGAAATACCAAAGCTTGATAAATACAAGGGAAAATGAGACCCATGTGATCACATCAAGATAATTCTTCATGACATGCCAAGAAGTTTCCTATAATGACATATAACTTATGGGACTATTTACTTGTAGTTTAAAAGGGAAAGTACTTGAGTGGTTTTTACACCTAACTCAAGGATCCATTCAAATTTTTATTAACTTAGTTGATAAATTTGTAACCTAGTTCTCCTACAATGTTGAGCATGAGTTGACTATGCTTGATCTCCATACTACTAAATAATGAAAAGGTGATTATTTTTGTAAGGTGCACCCTTGGTCTCCTTGTGCTATGTAGTACAATGCTCGAGTTTGTGACATGGCTTAATCGCCACCCATGGATTCATTAACTCAGGTGGTTATATCAAGCATTAACAAGTAGATCTTTTGGTGCAACGACCACTGTCTTTGCAACAATTGGCTTCAGGGCCTAGGTCACATGTTCAAACCCATCACTTGCACTGGGGGGGACTATTGCAAGGTGTGCAGCCTTGGTCTCCTTGTGTTATGCAACATAGTTCTTGGGTTCATGATATTGCTTAACCGCTTCCTATGGATTCATTAACTTTGGTGGTTGTATCAAGCATTAACAGGTCAATATTTTGGTGCAATGACAATTGTCTTTGCAAAAAAAATTGCTTCCTTCCTTCAATAATGAAGAATTCTTACTAGTTGCTTCCCTTGGCCTATACCAGAAAAATAACTTTTCCATATTTTTTCACAAATCTTAATCCTGAAATTGATTTTCATCTACAATTCCATTACATATCCACTTTTTTTGAAATTATTATAGACAAGGGGGTAACCATTGAAAAAACCCTCGTTTCCAAAGGTTTAGTCAAAATCTATAACAAAAATAGAGATAACAATAACCAAACCAATGATAAATCATGACTTTGGGATAAAAATTAAAATATTACAAATGATGAGGTAACTAACTCCAAAATCATTCAGACTACACCACAAGTACATGAACAAAAAATCCTAGTGTCCAAAATATCCAACCACAAATGCATGTAACCATATCATAACCACAATAAGAAAACCCCAAATAATCCAAAGCATAAGTGCACTTCCTTGGGGAAACCTATCAAATTACACACACCTGACCATTTACACACACCTGACCATTCCATGATAACACACCTAATCCTACATGGTACGAAAAAAACAAATACCATGAGTTCCATCACATAAAATTTCATTTTATTTCCAAATGCATGAAACTCAAGAATTATATACAAGATCTCATTGATTTTGGTGAGATTGAGGTTGAAGGTCATGTATCCTCATCTCATAATGAATAATTAGGTATCTCTAAGGATAATTTTCCTAATCATGATCAAAATTATTTCTATATGTCAAACAAAGGATCATCTCAAAATAATCATACCAAAAATGTCAACAACAATGTCATCTATCTTGTATGACTCAATAGTGGGTGAGATTGAGGAAACCTATCCATAAATTAACACCATTACCATTAATAATCCTAATTTTTCTATCACCACTAGGTATAGTTGGGTTACTATCTAAGGGGCTTCTTCATCTTCCCAAAATGGCACCCAATATGACTTCTTGGAGCATCTTGAGAAGAATCCAAAACATATATCTATCTTCGAGATTTTTCAAACATCATCTATTCATAAGGAAATATTGGACCATAGCTCAAAGGAATCACTCATCCCTAGTGATATTATTCATGATCAATTTAAAACCATGGCAGGTCACCTATTATAATCTTATCAACTTATGTTTAATCTAGAAAATATGCCCTTTGTTGATCCATCACATACTTGAGAACTCCATATAGAATCTATAGCCAATAATATAACATCAAATGAGTCCTCATAGATGGTGAATCTGGTTTAAACCTTAGTACCTACAAACTTGTTAAGCAATTGGGATATTTTGAAGATAACATGGAAACTCAATAAAAAATCACTATCAAAGCATATAATGATACAAAAAATATTTTGAAAGAATTATTTGGCTTCCATTCAAGTGGCTCTTGTATTACTAAAATCCTTTTTTCACATTCTTGAACTTTAGCTCCCATACAATCTCCTCCTTAGTTTCATGTGGCTTCATGCCATGCAAGTCATTCCCATATAATGGTGTATAATTCATAATTCTTGTTGATCCCAACCCCTTCCAATATTGTATAATGATGGTAGGCCCTTACAATAAATCCCAACATTGTCCTTGTGTATATATTTACATCCCTACATTATTAACATCTTTATCTTATGTTGATCCTAACAATTTGGAATCAACATCTATTGATAATCCTACATACCTATTCAATTTCAATATCATAGACAAAGGGTGTGGGGAATTTGAGTTGCACAACACATTCTATGTAGACCAACTCTCTCTTTCACCACCCTCCTATGGGAAAACCAACATTGCATCAATAAGACTTATAAATCATCTAATATGATCAAACTAATTTCATTCATCATAGATTTCTTGAATATGAGATTTTGGATGATGACATATGTTCTTGTTTATATAGAGAATATGTGTACGCACCTTATTTTTGTTGATATGTGGAGCCCAATCAGATTTGGTGTTTACATTTTCCCCACTTTTCTTGGTGCATTTTCCCCAAAAATTAATTAAAGAGGGAATGCAAGGGGGTTGGATCCCCTCTTATGGACTTGGGAGTGGATCCCATGGTACGGGTCTAGGGGCAATGCTCCCAGTGGGGGTTGTTGGGGTAGCACCCTCAAAGCAAACATTGCTTAATTTTTGAATAAATATTTTTTTGCATATTTGTACTTGAATTTCAGTTAAAATAGTTGTCATAATTTCCCAAAAATGAACAATTTATTGTTGTGAATGGAAAACCAACAATCACACTTTTTATTTTTTGTGGTTTGAATTCCAAGAGTTGTGTGAGAATTGAGTAGTTATGGAATATGATACTTATAGCAAGGAAAACATGTGGAAGATAGTTTTGAATAGTCGTGTGGATGTGGTAGAGTTTTGATCGTGGGTTATTGTGATGGGTGCACATAGCACTAGTGTGGGAAAATATAGCAATGAATTCATGGATTAATTGTTGCACATTGCAGCTGTTGTTGCAGGTTATTTGTAATATATATTTCGTTAGAAATTAAATTAATAAAGGACTATTGTTTTGTGGGCATAGCCCAAGAATAGGGTGAACCACATTAATTTTTGTCTTGCCTTTTGTATTATGTGAATTGTTTCATTCCTCTATTCTAATTTTGTTTCATGTATTGAAATATTCATATAATTGTTAATTTGAATTCATTTCCTTCCTTTAATTCCTAACAACTTTGCTGAGAAAAATTACCCAAAATCACTTTGAAAATGTAAGAACATGGGATACAAAGGGAAATTCCTAGGACACCATGAGCAAGGAATTATTCAGCCTCTTAAAATAAAGGTCAATTAATAAATATTTTTCTTAGGATACTTACCTTTAATTAATGAATCCTATGATACCAATGAAACCTCTAACATTGTAAGATCCTTTCCATTATTTAGTGTGTCAAAGGATAGGACTTTGAAGACCACTGATTTCACTATCCTTGTCCATGACATGTCAATTTTTACTATCACTTCCATTACTGGGCCTCACATTGCCACTATAATTCCATAATCCATTGATCTTCTCGTAGTCTATCCAAAAATCATTACTTTAGACCAACAACAATATTTTTCTCTAGACATATTTGAATATGATGAAGCTTTAGTTTAGTTCATTGGAATCTAGGATGTTATCCAAACAAGTGACCACAATAAGGGCTTTCCAAATTACCTTGATGCAACAACATTATTGAAAACAAGTTGATTTCCTTAGTCCCTAAAATGTAAAAAATAAAATAAAAAAATAAAAATAAAAATTACAATCCCCTAGTGAAAACCTCTATGAGGTGCTATGAAACATAAAATAAAATAAATAAATAAACAATGCATCTACTGATGAAAAACTCTCTAAGGAATCAATAGATGAGGAAAATAGTTTTCCTTTGGAATCTTCACAATAATTTGAAAATTTATCAATCTTGGTTGAGAACTCACAAGTCAACCTGGTTACTAAAATAGATTAAAAATTCACCTATATTGTAGCAAGCCTATCAAAAGAAGAACATGATAAGTTGCAAAAAATTTCCTAACTAAATATGTAGATAAATTTACTTGGTCATATATCAACATTTCAGGTTTAGATCGTTCACTAGTTTTTCATCATTTAGAAGTGCATCTAAATGTCAAACCAATAAAAATAGATCCATAAGATGCACCCTCAAGTTGCAATTCTAGTTAAGGAAGAGCTCAAGAAAAATTTGGAGGCTGGTTTTATAAGACCAATTGACTATCCAAAATGGATCTCCAATGTTATACTTGTTAGTAATCCATGAGGAATCAGAGTTTGTACAAAATTTTAAGATCTCGACAAAGCATGTCTAAAACAATATATTTTGCTCCCAAAAAATTGACATGATAATTTATCTTACAATATATCATGATATATTGTCAATTATGGGTTTTTAGGATATAATCATATTCAAATTACCCCAAAAGATCAACATAAATTATCTTTTACCACTTCTTGAGGCACATTCTATTATCAATTCATACCATTTGATCTTAAAAATGCAAGAGACACTTATCAAAGAGCTATGATATCCATGTTCTATGATATGTTACATCACATAATGGAAGTCTATGCAGATGATCTATTGGCTAATTAAACAACAAAAGGATAACACTCACATATAATTGAGTGTATCTTTGAATATCTAAGGGAGTATAATCTTTTCTTCAATCCTAAAAAGTGCACATATTTTATGTCATATGGGAAACTTATAGGCTTCATTATTTCTTAATGAGGCATAGAATTTGATCTCACTAAAGTTTATATATTAGAGATTCCACCTCTATATACTCTCAAAAAATTGTGTAGTCTTCATGTAAAAATTCAAGCTATCAAAAGGTTCATTGCACAACTTGCGAACAAGTGCTATCCATACTCTCATCTATTAAAGAAAAATAATTCCCTTCACTAGGATGAATATTGTCAACATGTATTTGATAAAATAAATGAGTATCTTGCATCACCATATGTGCTCATGTCACAATCCCAAAAAAACCACTATTACTACACATCTTTGCAACATCAATGGCCTTGGGGGAAATTTTAGCACAACATGATTCAGAGTGTTTTGAAAGGGAAATTTACTAAATTAGAAGGATATTGGTGGGTTATGATCTTAACTATACACCCATAGAATGTGCATGTTTATTTGTCATTTTTAGCTCTCAAAAATTATGACACTACATGCTCAATCATAAGATATAGCCCATTTCTTGGGTCGAACCACTCAAGTATCTTCTTTAAAATAAATCTCTCATAGGTAATATGGAAAAATGGGTTATTTTGCTTAGTGAATTTTATATTGAATATATTGACAAAAAATAATTAAAAGATTTTCATGATAGCTCAACTTGTAGAAGCACCTCTTACAAATGATCATCCTCTCATTTTGTACTTTCCTAATGATTATAAATTCACTCTAGATTATTATAATCCTAGAAATTATATTTTGATGGTTCATATACTACCAAAGGATCAAGTGTAGGAATATTTTTGTCACTTGTCAAGGTGATTTCATTCCTAAATATTTTCAACTATATTTTACATTCGTAAACATTATAAAATATGAGGCCCTCATTTATGATATAAAAATAATAGTTCAATGGAAACTCAATCACCTCCCAATTTAAGGGACTCACAACTAATCATAATTCAAGTGAACAATGAATATCAAACAAAGGATGAGAATTTTATCCCTTACAAAATAATGCTCGATAGTTTCAAAGAATACTTCACCTTCATCCAATTTGAGCAAGTGGTACCTAGATTTAATGACAAAGCAACATATGTCATTGCCACGATCATATCTATATTGGATATGCCACAAGAGAGTCCTTGTTGTGAATTCTTGTTCAAAAGTTTTTTGGTTCCTATGTAAGATATCCATGATACAAAAATCATTTGTGAACTAGTTGGTCCCAACAATCCTTGGTATCATGACATATATACATACATTTATGATAATATCCTTCTACCCATCCTATCTTGAAATCATAAATAATTTATCCAACACTCTTCCTACTTCACTATCCTCACTCACACCCTCTATTGAAGGACCTTCAATGGTTCTCTACTTAGGTTCCTTAACTCAAAAGAGGATTATCTCACAATCAAAGATATTCATGCTGTATTTATGGCTCCCACACTAGCAATATGGCCTTAGATAAAAATATACTGATAAAAAGTTACTACTGACCTGCTGTGTAATGTGATAACTATTATATAAATAAATATTTGACCTTTTTATTAACATAGAGATTTAATTCATCCACCATTACAATCATTGCATGTAACTCCTCAAGCCACACACTTAGAAAATTAATAGAAAAAATGTGAACAAAATAAAATTTCACACAATAAAAGTGACATTTAGTAAGCCACACAATAATAAATCATGCACAAGGCATCACAAAAACCTAAGATGACACACTTGGAACACACATCAAATCACAAAACATGGTGACTCGATGTAACGCCCCCACCAATGAACCCCAAAGGACAACACTAACCATGAAATATTAACAAAACATTTTGTTTGAAAAGGAAATAACAATAGAATGCATAACATAACATAATATATAATCTAAACCTAGGTCTTTTAAGGTTCCTTGACTGCGCTACTCACATAACTATTAATCAAGAAAACTAGAATCATTTCATTAACTACTAACTTAACATGAGTTATCTAACATGCAAGGTTCATTTTAAAGCACCACATTAAATGTTTTCAACATTACTTACTTCCATAACATGCCAAATGATAATAAACATTGAAGATCATTTCTAGCTAACTACATATGTAAGATAGATTTCATTACAATATTCGCTACAAGGAGAATTTATCAATAGTTGTTACATATTTACAATAGTTACAACAATGCTTCCCCTAGTAGATCATGTGTAGTGCCTCTCATGTTCTGATACTCTGATACTACTTTAGTGTGTGTGTTTTTGCTTCAGTGTGATTTCTGGTTATGTTCCGATGCTTATTTGATACTCTGTTAGACATCTTTTCCGCCATATGTTGGGCCTGGTAAGTAGTTATGCTTATTTTCTTATGATAGTTGGACTTATGTGTGGGATACTCATGTGATGATGATGTTACTCGGTGAGTTATATTAATGATGTGATACTTAGATTATGTTTACTATATTTGATTCGGGTGAAGGAGATGAGGTGGCATTGCTCATCCGTGAGCACCCTGCCTCACCGTAACTCTCCTTCATAATGTGTTTGTCTATGAGTTATATGCATGTGTACATGTTGTTCGACATTTTGTGTTATGCAAGAATGCAGGTACCAGATGCCGACTCCACCCGCATTGTTGGGTCTGAGCACATCCTACATACCCAATGGTTGATGTGGTTAGGGAGTTGGTAAGAAAGTACCCTCGCCTATGTTAGTGGTTGGTCTAGGGATTGTTCATGTCATGTTTGTACTTCATTCGTGTGGGTATGGTTGTTAATTAAATAATTTTATTTCCTGATTTTTATAAGTGTGTTTATGACTTAGTCTAGTACTTTATGATTTAAATTAAATGCTAGTCTATGGTGCAAAATATTAAATTAATTAAAGGTTCAATGTTGCTTATGATATTAATACTTTGGAATATTATGGTGTACATTAGCACTTTATTGTTATTTTAAAATGTGAAGCTATTCTTTAAATTAAATCATTAAATTAAATAATATAGTTAGAGAAATTATTCTGGATTATTTTTAAAAAGAAATTAAGTTAAGGGAAAGTATTATCATATTTGTCTTTATTAAAAAGGTGATAAAATAAAATAAATTTTAAACTTAAAATAATAATTAAGTAAAATGTGGTTTAAAATTATTATTAATTAATTGTTAGTTTTCAAAAGTGAATTTATTAAAATGAGATTAAAATATTTAAAAGGGCATATTTTGGTGTAAATTAGTTATGAAAGATTCTCTTCCAAAATTGGAAAATGGTAGAAATGGAGTGTTAAGTGGAATTTGCATGGAAAAGTTGTCGGAAAATTTATGACAACTTCTAATTTGGTTTTTTTGGAGAAAGTATATTTCCAAATATTGCTTTTTCGAAAAAGCAAGAGAGAGGAAATGAAAAATGAAAAAAAATGTTTGCAACTCAAAAATTGTTGATTTTTTTTTGTAGGATTAGTTAATATGTGTGGTTTTTTGTGAATTTGATCTGAGAAGATTTGAGTTTTGGCTTGCATTGGGTTTTGTTGTCGAATTTGTTGTTGTTGAGGTTTGAATCTCTAGTTTTCAAAGATTTCATCTGGTTGGAATTGTGCAACTTGTCCTCGAATCAAGCTTTGTGTAGGACTCTGGGTAATTCGAATTTCATATTTTCATCTCTATAAATCTAGTTTTAAAAAGAAGAAAATAAAATATGTTTCTTTGTGTGTTTGGGAAAATCCTCTTCCTCTGTATTTATTTCTTCTTGTCTGTAGGTTTCCCTTTTCCTCTCTGTATTTCATTTTGGGAATTTTTGTTGAAATCTCGATTCCCTCTGTCTTTGGAATCGTCTTAGCTTTATACCTCTATAGTTCTTTCCATCTGAGAATCCTCCTCTCGTTCCCTATAATTTGTTTCCCCAATTTATTTATTTTGGAGGTTTTTGCATCTCCTCTGTTTTATTGCAATTATTTTCATGAAAATATGATGGATAATATATATATATATATTGATATATTAATGAATGTTTAAGTTTGGCAGTTTTACAAATATTATGATTAGAAGTTTTCATATATATATATATATATGTATGTGTATATATTCGGTGCATGTATTCAGTTTATTTTGTGTTTCAGTTGCAGCAACATTGGATGAATTGATATATATTTATTCCAATATTTATATACATATATGTATATATGTATATACATATATGTATATACATATATACATATATGTATATACATACATATATATATATATGTATATACATATATATATATATATATATATATATATATATATATATATATATATATATATATATATATATATATATATATATATATATAGTGTATAGGCAAGAAATGTGAACAAATAATGAAAAGTAAAGATAAGTTATTCTCTGAATTTTTTTATATTTAAATGAGGGGTCTTGTGCAGATTTAGTGTCATCTCCAAAGGTTAGGGAAAATGTGAATGCTTTTCTATGGTTGCATTTATTTGGTTCATGTTAATACCTTGTGGGAATTTGTGGGAGGTAACCTGTTGTGGTTATGATTCGTTGTTTGAACATTGTGGTACCCATTCTTGGTTTTGGTTTTAGGACAACCATAGGGGAGAGTGGCTCTTCTTGGGGCCAGTGTTCAAGTGGTTACCCTTGATAGAGTCTCCCTAATTAAGTGTGAACCTAATTAATTTACTTAGTGGGTTGGGTTAGTTATCACATAACAAGATAAAATTTACACCTCACCCCTACCGTTAGCGCTCACAAAGGCTAAGGACACATGGGAAGACCTAGTCGATAAGGTCACTACCTTGTCTTTACGAAAGGTAGATGGCTCTGCATGAGTCACCCTATGGGGTGACACCTTGAAACAGGATGTTTGGTTAACCATAGATGAAGGCGGCTCCTAGATTATAGGTAGTCTAGTGAATCCATGAAGGCCATGCAATGACACTCTCCCATTGTGCCCCTTTATTTCCCTTGATTCTTGTGCCTCTGGAGTTGTGTTAGTTGTTTCTTTACTGTTGATTTTTACGTTGTTTCGTGGGCTTGAGTCTTGTGATATGTGTCCTTTATGTTTGTTTTTGTGGCCAAGGGTTCTTTCTTATCAACTCTTTGCATGGGGGGTGTTCCTTCGGGTTCACACGGTCGGGTGGAAATGTGCAATACACCCATTGGGTCCTTAATTATGATCGAGGCATGGATGCAGTTGTAGTAATCTCGAAGCTCGCATAGAGAAGACTGTTCCTTGAAGAATTCTCTTTCATTATGTACTATTGTGTTATTGATTGTATCCTTCTCAATGTTATAAGGGAAGTGGCCTTGTAATGTGACTTGATTTTATATTGTGTTGTATCTGTGGAAATATATTCCACATTTGTAATTTGAATTTTGAAGAGGAATATAATATTATGTGATTTATGTTCATTCTTTTATATCTTATTCATGTCATACTTATATCATGTTTATTCTTGTTTCTTTCTTCCACTTTAGTTAGTATCACATAATGTTTATTTTTTGGGTTCGTTTAAGTAGCACACCATGTACCCCATAGGATTAGGTTAATGATTTATGTTATATCTATGTTGAATGAATGTTTAATGTTGCAATGTGTTATTGTTATTTTGAAAAAATAAAATTATTCTATATTTGTTGTAGTTGTCTTATGGGGTTTGTGTGGTAGGGCGTTACAAGATTTGAGAAGATTACATTAGATTACAATAGATGATAAAACTGATATACAATCTAATATAAATACATGAAAGGTTACCTTCTCAAACTGGAACAGGAACATGAATCCACAACGCAAGGAACAATATCCATGCACACGAACATGCAACAAGAATACCCAACAGAGGAAAAAGCCCCAACCTCTCGACCATGTGGAACCCTGAGGTCCACCCCCCGTGCTAGGAGATAATACAAGGTCCCACATCATATAGATAGACAGGCAAGAAAGAAACAAGCTAACACAACAAGGGCTATATGTGGAGTCCAACACAACACTGCCAACAACATCAAGATCATTTACAACAATTCACTTCTAGAAGCACTCACACAGCAGAAAGATGAAATTCAACTAGTGAATGCTAGACTGCAATAGGGAGAAGTGTCATCGCATGGTCCTGGCATGGGTTGTCTTGGCAGTCTCTCACTAGACCCCAATCCCCATCTATGATTGTCCTAGTAAACCTCTCACTAGGTCACGACCCCATAGGGTGACACATGTAGAACCAACATACTAATCACTTTCCCCAACGACACAAAACTTTGAACATACATTACATAATTGACAACAATTACATAAACACTTAATCCAACAATCAAGACACTTTGTTAAATACATACAATTAATCAAAGTATTATAACCATAAAGAAATTTCTTAAATAAGAATTATTCTCTACAAACATCTATATTTAAGAATAACTATATCATTAATAAAATCATCATCTTTATTGAAATAGTTACTATAAAATCCTAATATTAAATTTGCAATAACATTAAAATAATCAGATCCTGATTAATTAATTCATATGATAATTCTATTAACCAACCATTAAATTGTTATATAGAAAAGTAACATTTAATTTACTAACCAATTAACATGAGTAAACCAAATCAATTAATATTTACCCTACATCATTTAAATTAAATAACCTATCTATTTATGGAATAAATCAATTCACTTAATTAAATAAATAATTCTTTTATCTATAGTCAATTAAATACTTATTTTAACAATAATTATCTAATTTATTTATCTTTAACAATTAATTATCCATTTTAGTCATAATTAACCAATTTAAAATATTTTGTTAAATGACATTTTATTTCTTCATTTATCATATAATCTTTCACATACCAGCAAGCCAATCTTTTATTTTTAACCATAATATATATATATATATATATATAATATTTATTATTAACATTTGCAACCATGGGGGAGCAGCCTGACATCAGCCCGCGTTTCAAGCATAACTCAAAAAATACGATCTGAGTATTTGAGATTTTTGGACAAAGATTAGAAGACATCAAGGTGTAGAAACCCTTTAAATTTATTTCCAACCTAGTTTTTATAGATAGAGTTATGAATGATGCAATCATACTATTTTATTGGATGGACACCTGAGCAGATTGAGTACAAAAATGAAGTACAACTACAGAAAAAACCTGAATGACAATGATTCAACAATGGATCTATTGCCTAAATAATTTCTTAGATTACACAATAGATACCAAGCTACATTCCATAAAAAAATCAAACAATCAAACATTTGTTCACAGATAAAATAAATCAAACATTCATTTTCAGAGAGAAATCAATCCAAATAATCTTACACTTAGAAAGGAAAATACAACAAAAGATTGAGATCCAACACTTGGTAAGAATGAAATTGATGTCGAGCTCCAAAAATTCCAACTTCTCTTATTTTACAATCCAAATTTTCCAAAAAAAACCCCAATTTCCAACAAAATCAACAATTTAAGAAAATTTCTATAGATAAGTTTCTCCCTCTAGAAGCCCCAAATGAAATCTCAAAAAAAGAAAAATAAAAAAGGAGGCTATTCATTTTTTCCTCCAAAAAACCCCAAAAATCCAATGAAATGTATAAAAAAAACCTATTCAAGTTTTTGCATGAGCTGAATGAAAAACCTTTCTATTTATCATATTATTTTTACTATTTATTAATTATAACATTCCACCAAAATTTTATTTTATTTTAATATTACATTACAAATTTGTTTTATTATAACCTATGATTATTTATAAATATATTTATATTTATTTATCAAAATACCTTTTCATTTAATAATTTATTTTAATGCGTCAAATAACCAAAAGCATTTATCAAATAGTATAAATTAAATAAACCAAATATCAATCGATTACCTGACCACTATCTAGGATCAAAAAACAAGACCTCAAACAACACCAATTGACCACTGATAAAATTGACAACACTGACAAGGTATCAAACCAAGTACTCATCCTCTTCGAGGATGATGGCTAAAGTTGGGGACCAAGTGCTATCTCTGATCAACTGTTCCATTAGGTTTAAGGCACACTCAAACTTGGCAATTCAGGTGGATTTGATGCTTGGTACTTTCAACCTACAAGACACAAAACAATTGTGCATAAACACATACATATAATCAAGCACACCATGAAAAGGGAATCACAATGTCATAGGGTACTCACATGTGAGTGATACGACATTGTCCCCTTCACCCAAACACATCAGTAAGAACCTCACCAAATCAAATAACAATCAGTTACATAGCAATTGAAATAAGATCAATCATATGATAATCACATTATAGTCAAGATAAAATAATCACATAGTGCTCATGATGGGGTTAGTCATATCCCAACCTTCACACATAGTCCATAAATTCATAATATTCAACATCAACTACTTAATGCCATTATCACATACCCTTAAATATCCCTATTATTTTACCTTCATCTCCAAGTCCCAAAGCCAAAGTACCTACACATCCATGATGAAAATGGAGGGGCACTACACTCAAGTAGAATAATTAAAATACCAGGGTATGTGCAGGATCATTATGGGCCAAAAAGTGGCGATATGAAAAAAGTAGCATTTTACATTCACCCAAAAATGCAAAAATCTTGAGTTGATTTTTTTTTGGGTTGGGTGTAGTACATTTCTCCATAGCAATTCCCAACCCAAATTAATACATATCGGATATCCGATATTATCAGATATCCGATATTATCAGATATTTGATTTGCGTCGGGTAATATAGTGACCATTTTAAACCTTGGCAACCACAGTGTCTCAGATAGTGACGGTAAGGGAGCATATCCAATATTGGTTTTTTCCTGATATCCGATTTATAAGGTAAGATTTTTGTTTTTTTTTGTTTTAATTGATGTTTGTATTAGTTTTATATAATTTTAACTAGTTTTTTATGGTTTTTTACAGTAATTTCATTTCTATTGTGTGATTTCAATTAGATTAATTAGTTTTCAACTTCAATCAAGTATTATGGCTGAGAATCAAAACCCACAAATATCAAACTCTCCACCACCTACGTGACCATCAATTGAAGAATTAATTGGTGAAAAAATGGAGCAATTGAAGGGAATTTATGATGTTTATAAGACAGTCCCTTGATTATCCCAGATGACAAACACATTGAAAGAAATAATTAAAAAAATATAGAAACCCTCTCCACTGAACATAATTCCATTCTTTCATGGCGAGAAACCATGAGGGAATATTACTCCAATGGATTGTCTTACAAAGAGGTGAAAGATCTCAAAATAACAAAATCCCAAATAACCTCTTTATTTGTTAACCCCTACACCGGTCTTCTAGTTAATGTTAATAAACCAAAAAATTCTATAAAATGGTGAATGAATAAGGACATTGTAGATAAATTTTGGGATCGTTGGTGGATGGTTTTTGATAAACCACCCAACAAAAATATTGATGTACCATTTTACTTTATTAAAAAATTATATGTTGAGTTTGTGTTAGGGAAACATGTCAATTACTTTGACATTAAACCCTTCCAGGGCGTCGATGGAGGTATGCCTCGAGATAGACCAGGGGCAGTTAGAGTAGTCCAAGTCCCATCTGTTCCCCCTCATCCCCTTCTTCATCCACCTCTAGTACATCATCTAGATATTATCGAGGATGTAGCCACACAGACTATTATGGCTATTCACTCTTTGAGTGATCTTTTGGTTTCCCATACTGCTACAGTAGCTTAGCCACATGCTAGTGATGTTGGTGATGGATTGAGTGCTGCTACATCATCCTCCTTAGGTCCACATATTCATGTGCCACATACTTGCACTCTGTGCTACCACATATGCTTGGGTCCTCTTATACAACCCACTAAGCATCCCTTCGACACTTCTGATTTTGACCTCCATGATGTGGACGATATAGGAGATCAATGCAGGGGATTGGAGCACACCTTGTAGAGTCCTCGTGCTAGAGAGGGGGACATTGGAATAGTTACAAAGGTAATATTTAAGTTGTAATTTTATAACTTGCATTTGTTTTTAAATGAATATTAATAAGAGATAGTATCAAGCACTAATATTTATTTAAATTGTCTTTTTAACAGTTGATGTCTAAGGAGGAGATTTTATAGGTTATTGATAGCACCCTCATGGCCATTT
The DNA here is from genome assembly GCA_007115665.2 of Sequoiadendron giganteum. Classification (NCBI taxonomy): domain Eukaryota; kingdom Viridiplantae; phylum Streptophyta; class Pinopsida; order Cupressales; family Cupressaceae; genus Sequoiadendron; species Sequoiadendron giganteum. The sequence goes on along the minus strand of CM021110.1, from coordinate 166,042,877 downwards.
CATTTGGCCTCAACATGCACACAGTATATATTTTTGCACTCACTCATTTATATATTTTTATTATAAAATTGCTTGTCATTATGAAATTATTTATTAACTTATATGTTTATCTTATTTTTCTCTTGTAGGAAATACCTAATATGAGCGAGGTGCAATGCTGTCTAGACTCTGGAGGTGCAATGGTAGATAAGGGAAAGGTAATTGAACTCAAATTCGATTGAATTAATATTTTTAAGATCTTATAGTGATTGTACATACAATGACATAGATCGGTAGTTTCATATACTTTTCATTTTTATGTACAGGTGGTTATGAGCTACACATCCTTGTTGACAAGTGTCACAACACCTGAAGGAGTAAGTTTTGGAACACCTCAAGGAGTAGGTGTTGAAATACCTCAAGGAGATAAAGAAAAAGAGATGCCTAAAGAGGTATGTGTTTATTTTATTTTGTGTTTGATAAATATGTTCCTATTACTAACAATTGTATGCTAACTTGTATCAATTTTATGTTTTTGCTCACATATATAGATTGAAACTGAAAAAGTTGGTTTGATTGGTTCTTTGAGAGGGGCATATTCTAGGACTCCTAACCGTTTGAAGAGACGTAGACATGAGGTAATCAAGATTTCAATTTTAGAGTTCAATTATAATTTAATGTATATTGATTTTAATGTTAATTATTCGATTTTAAATTATATAATATAACTTTAATCTCAATTGTGGTTTGAATTTTTCTTGTGCGGGTACCTTCAGAGCTAAAGAGTGCTTCAAAGAGACTCCATTTTGATGATCCACCAGTAGTTTAGGATGAGATAGACATTTTGGCATGTATATTTTGAATAGATATCAAGATGGATATGCCACATTTTGTAAAACTTTGTTTGAGTTGGCGTTGATGCCATTTTTGTATATGGACATACACTTGATTATTGGATAATTTGATATATAGAAGTTGAGAATCAAAATAATTTGTTCCTCATGTGCATGTTTAAAATCTTCAAAAATTTAATCTTGAGCAATGGTTAAATATCGATGTATAATAACATAAAAAATAATGGTTATATTATATAGATCACAATAAAAAATAATGAATAATGGTTAAATTATATCATATATTTCTTAGTTATATTATGGTTATATTATATATTTTAAACAAATTTGAAGACAAGAACAATGGTAAAGTTTAACATTTTAACTTTAAAGTTTAAATACACAAATGTCATTGTCTCACACTACATATTTCATATTGGATTATCATTACATATTGAAATTCAAAAAATATCATAGTTTTATGTTGATACACATGCCAAAGGATATGCGAAGCCTAGTTATGAAAAAAATTGTACACTTTCCATACATGTCTACAAGGGCAACTGCAAATATAATACATGTGACAAAATTCCTATATCATTTATGTTTTAATGGTTGTCCACTGATGTAGGGGCATTAGGAGCCCCATAGGCATACATGGTGATAATTTTGGGTTTTTGGTTGATTTTGTGTTTCTTGGGTGTATTAAGGTCATCCATGACCATTTGGAGTCATTTAGAGTCATTTTGAAGTGATTTGGGGTCATTTGTCAAAAAATGTAAGAAGTTGTCAAGTTGCTAAAATGTTGTCAAGCAACTTTTGCAAGAAAGAGAAAAAATGAAGTTTTATTAACAATTTGATTAAAAAGTGATTGTAAATAGTTGGGATAGATTATAGGTATATAAGGACACTCTCCCAACTTGAGAAGGGGTTGAAAAATTGTATATAAGGACACCATCCCTAAAGTTTCATGGATTCTCATAAAATATAACACATTCACCAAGGTTACAAGACTCAAATAAGACACCAAGGTTTCAGACACTCTTCCAACACTTTGGGAAACCCTATATAGGGTAGAAACATCAAACTCAATCAATACTTGTATCACAAATAAACTTGGAACTCAAATAATGATGATTCAACCGGTGAAATCCCTTAAGAGTCCAAAGTGCAAAAGGGCAACAATCTTTGACGGGTCGTTACTCAAAAACCATGATGCCTACAAAATTCTTTTCTGAAGCTACGAGATTGTGTTGGGATCCTCTACAATAAACTCTCTCAATTTTTTATATCTCAAAGGAATTTTCTCGTGGCTTGATGCTTTTAGTTGATTGAAAAAATGTCAGATGCAAGCAGTGTAAAGTTGTAATGGGGTGTAAATTTTGTTTAGCAACTCGTGCAACCAAATTGACTATTCCAAAACATTTGGATGGGTACATTTAGGTTAGGTATGGTCCCATTTAACACCCACACAGGCTGAAGCAGTCTGAGTACATTCAACCGATTAAATCCCTTAAGAGTCCAAAGTGCAAAAGGGAAGCAATCTTTGAAGAGTTGTTACTCAGAAACCGTGATGCCTACAAATTTTTTGTTTGAGGCTAAGAGATCATGTTGGACCCCTCTACAATAACCTCTCTTATTTTTTGATATTTTAGAGGCGTTTTCTCGTGGTGCCATGCTTTCAGTTGATGGAAAAAGTGTCAGATGCAAGCAGTGTAAAGTTGCAAAGGGGTGTAAATTTTGTTCTGCAACTCGTGCGATCAAACCAAAAATTCCAACATGTTTGGATGGGTATGTTTAGGTTAGGTATGATCCCATTTTACACCCAAACATGTCGAAGCAGTCTGAGCTATGTTCAATCGATGAAATCCCTTGAGAATCCAAAGTGCAAAAGGGAAATAATCTTTGACAGGTTGTTACTCAGAAACCATGATGCTTACAATTTTTTTTCTATGGCTATGGGATTGTGTTGGGCCCCTCTACAATGACCTCTCTTGGTTTTTGATATCTCGAAGGCATTTTCCCGTGGTGTCATGCTTTCAGTTGATGGAAAAAGTGTCAGATGGAAGCAGTGTAAAGTTGCAAAGGGGTGTAAATTTTGTTTTGCAACTCGTGTGACCAAACTGACTATTCCAACACGTTCGGATGGGTATGTTTAGATTAGATATGGTCCCCTTTCACACCCAAACAAATCGAAGCAGTCAGAGCTACGTTCAATCAACGAAATCCCTTAAGATTCCAAAGTGCAAAAGGGCAACAATCTTTGACAGGTTGTTACTCAGAATTATTTTTGATCAATTTAGTCGTTTGATCAATTTGGTAGTGTTTTTGTTCATTGATTTCTGGAAAATGGTAGTATATTGATATATTTTTTATTAATTGCATAATCATTATATTTAGTCATATTTATTCACTGCTCTGTCAATTGGTAGTATATTTAATCAATTGGTAGTTTATTTAATTATTTTTGTTCATTGAAAGTGTTGGAAATGAGACAATGCTTTTGAGGTTTAAACATAAAACATCAAAAGAAAAATCAATCATTCATTTGCACATAATGAAACAACTATTAAGAAGGTAAAATACTAAAATTTTATTGAGAAAATGTGTTCTTACAACAAATACAAGATTTAAATGTGTCTTTGATTTGAAAAATTTGTTACAATTTTTGTTTCTCAATGCTATGAATAAGAAAACAGAGTTACAATGCTCTATTTTCTGCTTATACAACTCCAAAACATAAAAGAACTACTTGAAAAATGAAGCATCTAGAAGATTTGGTACAAAATGAGGAGAATTCTCATGAAAAAGCATTGCAAGAGTATACAAAATATCAGTATTAAAGATGCCTACATTGCAAGAGTATGAAAAATATCAGTATTAAATAAAGAACACTAATGACCTTAAGCATAATGAACCTAAGCATTGTACAAATCCAAACTGATCACAAACATTTAGAAGTTTGACTCTCTGGTTACATGTTCCACCTCCTTGATTTGTCCAATTTTGGCCGTTGCTTAAATGTATTTGAAGTGAATGTTAGGATCCTCATTGCCAATGACATTGAAAATATAGTTTACCATAGTAGTAGAATGTGCCCGTAATAAGACTAAATGAAAATAGATTGAAGATAATTCTCTATTTGGATAATAGATAGAAAAAGTGCAAAAAGATGTATATGAAACTAAAAGCTTTGAAAATATTGTATCCATATCAGAGCATTACCTTAATCTCAGCTTCTTCAACTGTTACATTAGTTTCATACCCATGAAGTTGTAATCATGCCTATCTTATCTTGTTCCCCACATGAACATATGTTCAATAAGATGAAAAAATTTCAAACATGAAGCAACATTGTGACAAAGTCCAAATTGAATGAAAGGTAATACATTACTCTATCTATTCCAATTGATTACTATGTCGTACAAACACATACAGATCTATACAAAATCATTTTGCAAACTACAATGTATGAAAATATAGAGAAACAAGGCTTAAACAACACATTCTTCTTTCTTCACTTTTCACCAACCCCTCAATTCAAGTTGGGAACACATATTTATGACCAAAAAAACTATCCTAACTGTCCCATCAACCAACCAATTAGTTTTTTCAAGCATTAAATAAAGAACACTAATTAACTCAAGCATTATGAACCTAAGCATTGTACCTTCCATTCTTGAATATGCTATTCAAGTGTGCTTGAAGGGTCATCTCTTTTCTTAAGAGTATCCAATATTTCTTCATGATCAAAATTACTAAGTGTCCATAGTTGTTTTATCTTTGGTTTGGTGTGATGCTTCAACAACTTAACATTTGTTTCTATAACAAGGTGTGAATACATGAGAATGGTTTTGTGTTTCTCATAGTCTTCAAATGCAGGTATGAAATTATTTCTAATCATGTATGTTCACAACCAAGTTCCTGCAGCCACAACTAAACCTATAGATACATGGACCCATCATCATCTTCCATCAATTTTGTTAGCTTATGCTTTACCTACGCACATCGAGCTAACAAATAGTTTGATCTCTCTTCATTCCCTTGTAGTGCAATAACTACAAAAATATGTCCTGGCTATAGTAGATTTGAAAGACGGTTGTAATCAATCGAACTTTCCATTGTGTCATTTGTCATGGATATTATTTGAGATAAAGGAGCTAGATACTATGGAACCCATGTATCCACCCACTCACTTGAATCACATTGATCCCACTCGCACTAAATACAACTCCGAAAAAACAAGCCAACTCTCATGTCCAAATGGTCCATGTACTTGCATCTGAGCTTCAAAATGAATGCATCTTTGAAGAATCTTTGATTGTATGAAAATCCAATCTACCTCCCACTATACCCTCCTCAACCAAACAAAAGAATCTGTGCACTTTTGAATCAAATGTCCCTCCCTATGACAATGCTAAACTACACCAATCAACAATAGAACATGAATCACTAAACTTTGCTCCTGAAATCTTTAATTGCTCCTTAGCTAGAGCTCTCTTTACACATGCTCCCCTTTCCCATGGCTAGCTTCAAAAAACTTCAAATATGAGGTAAACCCCTCTCTACATGCATTCTACTCAACCAATAAAACATAGGAGAATTCTTGAATTGACTTATGTAGTTATCTTACCAAATGAGATGTCAACCCACTGTTATATCATGCTCCTACAAAAACTCAAAAACATTCTCGAAACAATGTTGGACATACTCAGACGAGTGAGATCTATCATCACTCATATAAAAATGACTCTCTGATTATCTTTCAATCCTCTTCTATACTATTAGGTGTATTTCTATATGTTATATGGACAAAAATAGCAATCTAAATGGAATTATAATATTGAGATTGTACCTCATTTTGTGATTGCAATGTGTAGTTTTCAGAAAAATCAACCACTGATATAATAGAAACAATTGAAAAAGAGTCCCAACACATCCTGAATTGTTGATCCAACCACTGAGACCTATGGCTATGTCTTGCATACTTGTAGAAAATATTCTCCCTAAAATCTGAAGTAAAATCAGCAACACTGCATTCTTTTGTAACCAACTCGCATCTAGAACCTTCACCTCCACTCTGCAAAGTATATTTGACTATCTCATATCTCTTTTTCTCAACAAGCTTCTTCCAAATTCATGTTTGGAACCCTCATGAAAACATTGAACAAACTTCGACAAGCCACCACATTGTGAGCACTTCACATTTAAACAATCATTTCTATAGAAAAGGCAACCATCATCTCTAGAACATAAAAAATAGATATAGCAAGCCCCTTGATGATTTCAGAAGATGCATTGCACCACACTCCTAAAAAATTTCATTAGTACAAAGTAGAATGAATATAGCATAATATTTCATGGTACATTGAAAACTACACATGGTATTTGCAACAAGTATTACGAATTTTAAGAGGCACACAATAAAATGGCTTCAAACCTTCAAAACTTCTTTGTCAAATTTCTATATTTGGATGTGTTTCAATATTTTTTTTGAACAAATTTGTTTGGTTTGATTCCAAGAAATGTTTAGGATGTGGTGTATAGTCTCGATTTCCAATTCTTAACTTTAAAACATCCTTTGCATTGGGTGATACTCTAGAGTTATCATGCCAAAATTGTTGAATTACCTACTTTACATTATCGGGTAGCTTCTTATCAACATGTGGAAGCCTCTCGACAAAAGACCATGTATCATTTTGAAGAGGATGATCTATTCTTTCTCTTCTTGCAAGTGCTCTATCTAAAGTTTTATGATTTATGTCAAAATCAATACAAGTTTGTCTAATAAAGTGAGCCATTTTCAATTGATGGCTTATTGGGGTAGTTGTAGTGACTCTCTGAGCAAATCTTTTTTTTTCTTTGTTATTTTTTCCAATAGACTTGAGAGCATTAATTTTTTTTTGACAATAATAGAATTTTTTTCGGTCTTCTTGTTCACACGAATCTTCAATTTGGCTAGCAAAGGTCTCATCTTTTGTATCTGTTGATGGTGTTTTCTGCACAACAACAACTCAAACAAAATATGATATCCTATCTCTCTTGAAAGGTAAATCTCTATCAACAAGCCTCAAGAGATAACCCCAAGGTCTCTAATGTCAGGTCTTGACAATGCAATAAAACAACTTAGAGATAATCTGAAAATGATGGTAATCACAAAGGGACCTTACTACAAGAAAATATTGAATTCAAATTTATCAGATCTAGCAATATGGTGATGCTTCAGATCCTAAAACTAACCCAGATTCAAAATAAACAACAAAAGATATAAGGGTTTCAGAGAGATTTCTAAGATTAATGATAATTCTAAGATTAACAATGCAAATGATAAGATACTTGAAACAAACCAATCCCTTAGAAAATAATTCCCATTTGAGCCAGATAGTTCTGCAATCTTATAGAAATAGTGCAATCTTCTAAGGAGTTAGAGATTTTTAGATTATTCATATTCATTCAAAACAACGCAATTGCAATTGAAATGAACAAGCATCCATAATCGAACTAAGAAAATTTTTAAGTCCAGGCTAACTTTGCAAAGAAACTAACAATCAACTAGCTGCAAAAAGTATGGACTAGAGATTGTTGCAAACACTTCAAGCATCAAACCCTAAACATCATCAAATCATCTAACATCAAAATTATCATATAATAAATAAACTTAAGAAATTTCGAAAGATAGAATCTCAAGAACCATGCTAGATCAAAATTCGACACAAGAAAGGCACCAAATCACAATGTCTTTACTTGCATTAAATCACCCAAAGTAGCAACAATTCTAGTATTTTGTTACAACAACCTGCTTGAAAAATGAGACTAAATCCTAACTCTAATTCTTGATATATTTCTTAATTCTCTCTCATGAAAAACTATCCATCCCCTACAAATGAGGCATAATGCCAAATTTATAAAAACCCCCCAAAATAGGTCGGCCCAATTAGGTTTACAATAAAAAAGGCCACCAAAACAAGTCGGCCACAAGTCGGCCAAGAGGAACTCAAAATAAGATAAATTATGCATTAAATGCATGCACTCCATCTAGGTTGGCTTGGGATATCCAACATAGCTTGGTTTAATGCATGCGAAGGAGGAAGAGGAATAATGGGAAGCATAAATTTCGACGAGGCCTTGTATTAACTGCTCTCCCCTTTGTCTTTATCTCGCCTTGCCCTATCCTGCACCATCAAAAATATCTTCTCCAAGTCGGCCAAAGGTGGCATAACTAACACTTTCATCCTCCTTTCAATGGACTTAACGTCCTCTCTTCATTGCTTTACCACCTTATCCCAATCCACCCTCATGGTTTGGTATTTATCAATCACCACAATGTATGTGGCTACATCATCTAACTGGTGCTCACTAACCTAGTCCTCATTGATTGGAGAATACACATCTCTCCACCATTTTCTCAACTGCTCCAAGCTAAGATTTTTTGGCGCAAACCTCTTCCTTCCTGTCATAACCTCAAAGAAGGAAATGCATTTATTGTAAATCTCAGTCAGGGTGTCTTCAATCTATTTCCCCTGCTTATGCACCTTCTTCAAAACCCTTAGCTTTATTTGAAAACCTCAAACCGTTCCCAAGGTTCTGCAGCCCTGGATGAAGGAAGAATTCCGTCACTCACCAATTTCTCTTCAGTGTAATCCATGATGGTTTTAGTCTTGTGCAACAAGAGATCCATATCCTCTTTATCCTGGGCTAATACATTCTTCAACCAGTCTATTGATCTCATAGCATCTCCACCATTTGAAAGAATGTACTTGATGGCACGATCTCCCTTGGCTTGCACTCCTTGCAACCAACTTGTTGTGGCATGAGTCATGGCTTTCATCTTCTCTAACTTAGTTATTGTTTCTTGTGGCAGAAAAATCACAATAGATGATGAGGAGCTGATGGATTGCAAGGGTTTCATAAAATATTACAGATACCTCATAAGTTTATCATTCTCCTTCTTTAGTTCTTGCTTGGTCTGCACCTCCTTCCTCAATCTTCCCAAGATTACTGCACTAGAGCCTTCATATTATTCAATATCCCGCTCCATCGAAGTAGGCCCTAAGTTGATGGTGTTAACACTGTAGTCACTACCAGTTACATCATCCTTATTCTTATCAAGAGAAGCAGTAGCAATGTGGACCACCCTATTATTTGCTTCATCCCTCTCGATCCTGGAGATAACCCTGGCCTTCTTCCTTGCTTTTCCTTTTCCTATGTTTTCCAACAAGTCATCCCAGTTGGGATGAGTATCATCTACCACAATATTCTTGCTCTTTAATTCCTTATCCAACCAATGTGGAACTATGGAATCTGACTATACACTATCCTATCCAACTACATCCTAGTAAACCTTGGGTGCATCTTCATTTAAACCCTTCTTTTTAGGAATCTCTTAAATTGTATCCTCTTTTCCCTTATCATGTTCTTCTTTTTTAGGCCTTGGAGAAGGACTCCTAATCAACACTTCCTCCCTTTGAGGAGCTCTATCCTCTTCATCCCCTGTAGGTGAATCCTCATAAGTCACGAGAGGAGACTGTAATACCTTCTCTATCTCTACCTCGACACTATAGAGATCACCCTCTTGTAGCTCCTCTTCTTATTCATCTTTGTGATCCTCAACATCCTTGGATTCACTTGGTACATTGTGAGTCTCATGAGAAGAAGGAGTATTCTCATGCTCAGTGGTAGGAGCAGCTATGGGAACACTTTTCTGTGGTACACCATCCTTAGGAGATGGAGTTCTTGATCTTCTTGTGTACACCCGTGTCCTTTCTCCTTAACTTTCCACATCTACCATTGGTGGATCAGCTTCATCTCCTCCCTTAGAAGTTCCCTTATCCTTCTGTGATAATCTTACTATCCTTCTTCTCTTAGGCACAAGAACTCTAGCCTCTTTTTCTTCCTTTTCAGCCTCATCCTTCTCAGATTTCTTCTTCTTTGAAATGCGTTTCCTTTTCTTAGCAATGGGATTTCTTTGTTTCTCTACCTCCCCTGCCTCCTGAGAATCTTTAATATTTATCTTAAAAGGGGAGCTCACCTTAGTCTTACCCTTAGGATCCTACTCAGGTGATTCCTCAGAAGTGGAGTGAGACTCTAAGTTACCCATTTGGTCATAGGTGCATTGCACACCTTCACTCTCCAACTCCAACATTTTATGCTTGAGCCACATTTTAGTGTACCTGATCACTGGAGTCATGATCTATTCCAATTTTTTCTTCTCTTCCTCCAACCAATCTAGTTCTCCAATTGGTTTATCCTTCACAGCTTCATAGTTATGGCCTTGAATCAAATTTCCATCATCTTCAACCTGATTTGGAATGGCCTTTATGTTGTATAGCCGGACTAAGTTTATTGGTAGCTTGGAGAACTTCTTTCTAATCTCAAATTCATCACTAATGTTGGCCCAATAATCCTCTATATCATCCTTGTGACTGTATTCCCTACTAGCCTTCCTCTATGCTTCACCAGTCCTATTAAATCTGGATCTCTTGGAGTGGAAATAAAGCCCTAGAGTACTCATTTCTTCTTCAAAAGCATGGGCCAAGTTAATAGAAGGACATGCCTCACCACTGCCTATCCTCAAAGGAAAATCACCACCAAATCCAGTCTTATGTTTCTCTTTCTTCATAATTGCATCAAAATCACAAATCTGCCTTGTGACCTCCAAAAGTACAACATGATATGAAGGATATCTAGGTAGTCTGTATGGAGCCATCTGACAACAATCAATTCTGATGTATGAAAAGGTAGGGAACTAGATAAACCAAGCTCCAAACCTCTTGATTAACTCCTTAGCACTATCTGAGATCCAAAACATGCTCCGGACCTTGTAATAAACTAGTGATGTTAATGGTGAATTCATTGTTCACCCTTCTATAACTTGTTCTCCCCAAGTGCAATTGTGGGTACACTTCATAAATAACATCCTATCCAAACACACCCCTTATGCTTAGCCCCTTGTATGGATGGAACCTTGCAAGTGCATAAACCAAGTAGGAGGTCATGGTGAGGGTCTTTGTCTGCAAGACATTACACATTTGTTCATGTATCATTGCAGTTATAATGCCTACCCAATGGTAGTCAATACCTTGCTCCATCCTCACAATAACATGGAACATCTAGTTTTCAAAAATTCTTGCACTTTTCAATCCCACTACCCTATTGAGGAGTGTGATAACATCATAGTATCCCTTCCTGAACTTAGCTCTGACTAGCTGCTTGGGTAGCTTAGAAAAGTGGGATTGGGTTTCTCTAGCCAGGAATTGATGACCTATTGGGATTTGATGACATTTTCATCATAATACTTCTTTGCTACATCCATATCAAAACCCACAACATGAGAGCTATCAGGCATGTCAAAGGTCTGAGCAATGGACATAGGGTTAATATTTTCCATAATTCTTCCTTGAGGACCAACTATCCTCTGTGTGCCCCTGTTATAATGTCTAACACATTCAAGCACCAAATCGTAACAATGAACTATAGGAGGGAATCTAGCCACATGTGCCAACCCTAATTCCAATATTCTTTTGGCCAATAAAGGGAGGTTCTGTGTTGCCATCCTTGCCTTAAATTCTTCATAATCCCATATTCCAACATTTGTATCCATGACCTCTGACCAAATGGAAGAAAACCTGCTCTTTAGGATTTTTCTCTTTAAGTCCATTTTAATCCTTTCTTCCTCAAAGATAGCAGAGCCTTTAGCACTCAGATCCATTACCTTGCCCTTGCTCATTTCTGCAACAACTTGACTTGATTATGCCTACATCTAATAAAAAGACCATAGTAAAGATCCATTATAGCATGAGATTCAAGTTAATCCTTCATAAATGCTATATTCATCCTTAAAAAAAATCCATGATGGACAAAATCCCCAGAATCTCACAAAAATTACTCATTTCAAAGTTCGGGTTTTAGCCTTCTCGTGGAATTCGGGCCAGAGGGGAATTTCGAGAAATTTTGGACTAGACGGAATTCAGCGAAACAAACATAAAGAAACTTCCAACCACCATTTAATCAATCAAAATTAACTAAGAAATAGCATGACACATCTATAATAACTCAAATCAACCATAAAATGCACAGTTATCAGCTAATAGATCATACTATCTCCCAATTCTTCATTTTCAACAAGATTTTGGGAAAATCTGCCAAGGTTGGAAATCCGCAAAAATGACAATAGTTTATGAATTATGGGAAAATGAATGGACAAAGAAATATCGGTAAATCTCGAGGACACATAATTTCACAAATTCAATGTAATCTTCACATTTTAAGCATATTTTGATAAATTGACAAAGCGATGAAAAAACCAAGAAAATCCTGAAGTAAAGGAAATCTATAAAGTGTTCGAAAGCCCAAAATCTTTGACTTCATCAGGATTTCACCAAGATTGATCAAATGATTAGGAATTTAGAGATTCAACTTAGAATTTAGCTTGTTCAAAATGCACGATGAACAAATTGTGCTTCAAATTGATCATAAATGAGATCCAATCAATATGAGGAATGATTTCAACAAGGGAAACCCTAGGAAATCTCCATGATATCACAGTTTGGATCCATTCATAATTTTCTTTCCAACTATTCCTCACATGAATTCTCCCATGACCCAACTAGGATAAGATGATAATCAAATCAAATAATGAGCAACAAGCTCCACCTCGCCCAAGACGTGGTTTCATTACAGGTTGGGGATTTCTAGGTTAAACCAGAGCTCAAAAAAAGAGAGCACGAAGTCAAACAAAATGAAGCAGAGCAATGGCCAACCTCATCGAATCATAGTCACGCAAAAGGAAAGGAGGTGCAAACATGAGGAAGGGCATCAATCAAACAAATAAAACCTTGACACCATTACCAAACCATACCACATTGAAGTCTCGACTCAAAACATACACCCACACAAGCCCCAAAGCAAACCAAGTTCATTCATTGAAAAGGGAAGGTAGAATGTACATACCATGAGAGCCAAGAAATTGAAATAGCAACAATCGATAAGAAACCCCGAAATCAAAGCAGAATGCAAGCGATCACTAGAAAACTCGACTGTAATGCTCGATCACAAGCTCAAACGCACAATCTAGCAACAAAAACTTGAAATCCAGCTCCTCAAATTACAAGGAAAATGACACAAACCTCTCCTCATAAAACACAAATGAATCCAATAAAAGCAAACTGCAAGACCGTACAGGAAACATAAATGCGTCAATAAGACAACGAACTTAGGAATTCGAATGCACGACAGAATCTCAAGAAAATCCGAACCAGATGAAATTCCGCAAAGTCCTAGAATTCCGAAAATGATATAAAATAGCCTCCGTTCGAGTTTTCAAGGTGCTCGGGGAAATCCGCCCAGAGGGAATTTTCCCTAAAACACAGAAAAACCCGAAATAAATTCTAGAACATAGGATTTTCAAAGTACTTCTTCAAAAGGGGCATTTGCACGAGTAAGATAACCATTTGGGAACATGCCAAGGCAGCCAAATCCTTAAAATCAAAGGGCCGAAACACCAAGAATGAAGGAAAAAGAGAAAGAAAGAGGGTCCCTACTTTCAGTGGGGTGTGTGTGCGAAAAGTGCACAACAGTATCTTTAGCAATTGTACAAAAAGTTGGCATTGCTCGGTCAATGTCTTATTTCTAAAATATTGGTTGAAAAGTTGTGTAGCCCACAACCGAATGGTTCATGTTGACCTCTTGTATTCAATTTTTTTATAATGTTCTCATAAATTTCAAGTAACCATTTAGGGGTTCTTGAAGGTCTTGAATTTGGAATATGTCTTTCTTCCACACAAGGTTCTTCATTTCTCATGTAATTTGGTGAAAAATAATTTACACTTGGTTCAATATTATGTTCAACATCTTCAATTCCAACATTTTCACCTTGAACATTTTCAATATCAATTTCAATAATTTCATTCCCAATTTCAATATCCTGTTCAACATCTTCAATTCCAACATTTTCACCTTGAACATTTTCAATATCAATTTCAACATTTTCATTCCCAATTTCAATATCATGCTCAACATTTTCACCTTGAACATATTCAATTTACTCTCCACTTGAAAGACCAAAGGGCTCAGGTTCACCAATATTTGACATACCGTGTCTTCTCTTCCTATGAATTTTTCTATCTCTTTGTCTATATGCTTCAATTTTTTCTTTTGTAAGCTTTCTCTTATGTTTTTGCTTCCAACGACTGTTGCTCCCCATTATACCTCCAAAAAGATGCTAAAAAAATGATTGCTTATGACAAATTTGATTAGAAGATGCTCGAAAAAGTTGATCTTTGTCTCTTCCTGTTTGAAATCACATTTTTATCGCCTATAAAGCTTGCAAACAAAATGCAGGGTCCGTTGGGATACAACCCACATAGGGTTTTTCTATGGCCCACAAATTCGATATTAGATAAAATATGATATCTGATTTGATTTTTTTTCAAAATGTATTGTAACAATAAGATTTTGGTGCTATAAATCGGATATCCAATTTTTGCACATATAGACCCAAGAGTAATTAGGAGGTGGAGGGTGGGAAAGAGAGAGAGAGGGAGAGAGAGAGGGAAAGGGAGAGATAGAGAGAGGGAAAGGGAGAGAGATCTAGAGGAAGAAGGGGGGGGAGAGAGAGAATTAGGAGGGGGAAGGGAGAGGGGAAGAAGGGGAGAGAGAGAGAGAGAGAGAGAGGATGGAAAGGGAGAGAGAGAGAGAGAGATAGAGGGAGGGAGGCAGGGAGGCAAAGAGGGATGGAGAGGGAGGGAGATGGAGACAAAGAGAGAGGGAAAGAGATAATATTTTATATATTAGTAATATTAATTAGTTATATAATATTTTATATATTATTAATATATATATAAATATTTATACATTAAATAAAATATAGAAATAATATTTAAATATTATACATAATAATATAATATATTATATATTATACATAATTCCGCAAGAGATTACCATAAATTGTATATTATATATTAAATTATAAACTATATTGTATCTTATAAACTAGATATATTAAAATAAACTATAAACTATTTATTGCATTTTTTAAATCATATATTATAAATTATATTACATTTTAAAAAATCATTTATAAAATATATCAGATATTTGATATTTTTGACACAAACCTTACTACCTAGGGGTTAGCCTCGGGCTTGCTTTGGAATTTGGCTAGGACATGCCAATCCTAAGAAGTTAACACAAAAAATGTGTTTAAATTACCTTGTTTTTCTAGAGTTCACCCATGTGGCTAATGAATTTTTTTTGCCCAAAGTTGATGAAATGAAAAGGGTTTTTAAAGGAGATTCTCATATTTCCACCAATATAAATTATGCTTTACTTTGAGTTTAATAAATAATTATTAATTAGTTTCTATTTGAATTATAACTAAAGTCTTGATTAATAGGCTGATTGAAAAATATCTATAACTTTCAAATGATATCACATTCTATGGTTCACATACTATAGGATTAAAAAAATTAATTCCATGAATTTTTACCACATTAAGGTGGTCAGACAAACGAGTTTTTATATTTTTAAAAAGTTGTAAAAAAAAATTCATAATTAATTATTTACTTGGAAAAAAATTACAAAAAAATATGCATCACATTGGGACTTGAGTCCTCTACTTATATATAAAATCTTAAAAAAAATATTATCATTTTATTATGGTTAGGGTGGTTAGGCATACACCTACTTCTTATTTTTTCCCTCAAATTTAAGTACTGCATTGAAATTTCAAATTTTCACCAAATAGTTTTTTTAAAAATAAACCTTGTAGTTTAGAAACTACATTCAATTTTATATAGATTCTATTCTTACATATTTTTGAAATAATATAGATAAATTATTCAAATTTTTACGTCAAGTTGCCTAACAATGATTTTTCTAAATTTTCATTGCCACTTAAGGGCTTGTTTTTTCCATGATGAGCTTCCACATACCCTCCATGTGATAGAATACCATGTTTGGTACCAAAAATGAGGCATGGGGAAGAGTTAGGATTCCAAAAACAATTAGAAAATCCTCTAATCCTCTCTAACTAACCACCAGATCTAAAATATACTAGGACACAACACACATAAAATCCACTAACAAAACTTTTTCCTTTTTATCAGAGGTCATCTAAAAGACTTGACCTTGAAAAGGTATCAATATGCTCACAGGTATACTACCAACATTGGGACTTCCCCAAATTCCAAATCAATATTTGGATTATCCCAAGGATACCTAGGTATCAAAATTCCCTAAGTTTTGATACATTGGCATAAAACTTCATGAAAGTCCAACACCCTAACTGTCGACTTCATGGAAGTTTGATACCCTAGTATCAAACTCATGGAAGTATGATACCCTTATATCGAACTCCACCAAAGTTCAATACAACTCTACCTAGTATTATACTTCTCTAAATTATAATACACAAATATTCAATATCAAACTTCTCCATAATTGGGTGCTACCACAATAGTGGTTTACACTTTATGGGAAATCTTGATTTTTGTTGAAATCATATATTTTTAAAAAATATAATGATTTAAGCCTTGAAAAGTTCCATTAAAGGATTCCAATTGAAGAGGGTTTGATCAAACCACCTTAGACCAATCCCCCTTGGATAGAACCCTGCTACTTTTAAACCATACCTATAATAGAGTCTCCTTTACACCTATTAAAATGTTGATTAAAAACCACTTTTGAATTACCTTTTGGAGGATCAAATGAGTTCATTTAAAATTTATTTTTTGTAAGTATGTATTCCTTATTGTAAGCTTCCAAAAAAGTATAATTTTAATTTAATTTAATTTGATTATTATATTTATTTTTTATTTCTTGTGAATGTAGGTTTTTCACCAAAAATTAAGCTCTATGTTCTGCACATGTGGAGAAATAGTAGGTTGTTAAAATTATAGTTTGAAAAATATGTTCAGGCTGGGTATTGATGTCCTTGATCCATTAAAAATAAATAAAAATTCGATACATACCGAAAAATTTATGTTGTATACAGTCCACCTATGTCTGAATTGTAATTGGTTCGACTTCAAAACTTTATTATTAAGGAAAAAATATTTAATAAAACACATGAAACCAAATGAATTGGTTAGGTATCATAGTTACAAATCTAAATTCAAAGAATTAGAATTTACTCCTTCATACAAAAAATTTATGTTGTATATGGTGAGAATCACTCCTTAAAAATGTTGTTTACTGATAAAAACTAGTTTTCAAAGGAGATGAAAAAAATTTGCAATCTGATTCCAAATTTTTTGAAAAAAATATATTTAGAATCTATAGACAAAACTTCACAAATCACTAGTTTTCATAATCTTCAAATTCCTCACGGTTTAGCCGCTATAGGAGCTCGAAAGTGAAGATTTAGTTAAAAAAATTTAGTTCAATGTCCAGTTCGCCCAAAAATTGTAAACTAGTATTGTGGGATCACCCAATTCAATACCCAACCACTTGGTATTAGACTTCTTCAAAGCCCAATACACAAACAATTGATATTGGACTTCTCCAAAATTTGATACCCAACCACTTGGTATCAAAATTATTTGAATATCGATACAAAAATAATCTAGTATCAAACTTCTCACAATCTATATACCCCAACACAAAGGCACATAAAAACTAGTAGTTTCACAATCAATGAGGCATAATTTCCTTGATTTACGAGATATTATGAAAAAGTTTGAGATAAATTTGTAAGGGATTGTAAAAATTATAATGAGCACCTGAGAGCCTCCCAAAGGACTGAAACCCCAAGAAACATAGCATAAGGCTACACTAGCTCCTTAACACAACTAAGGGATTACAAGAAAAATACGAGAAGATGGTTATGGAAAGCCAAACTTGTTTGACACTATTGTGAATACAAGATCAAAGAAACAATGAGTACATTCATCCATTAAGATAATAAAATGAAATTTCACCCATAAACATTCATGAACATGATTATAAAATAACATTTTTTAATCTAAAAATTCCAAACTATTAATATTTTGGGTTACAAATATGCCATCACCCTTACAAGAATAGGTGTGGAGAAAATACAAGTTATACCAACAAATTTATTTTAAAGGGTTTCATTATAAATATAGCTAAATAATAACCCACATCACAAGTTATATAAAAGTACAACTATGCAATAATTACAAATTTTGCACAAAACCTACTTACAATGATTGTAATAAAATAAAATAAGTTCATAATATAATTTGAAGATAGAGGCTACTTCCCAGCATTGAAGGATCACACTTAAATTCATGGATGATATAATGAATATTTTTAAAATTACATGATAGGACTCAAATGTCCCTAAATATATATTTTACACCATTTTACAAAAAATGAGAAACTAATGAAAGGAGAGAATCTCCACTTGAATATAAAATCTTCTCCATGATGAAGCCTCCAAGGACTTTGTTCCCCAACACAAGTTTTCATGCCATCCAACCAAGTGTTATCCTTAGGTCCACCCCACTATGCTAGGAGATAGTCACTTGGGCACAAGCACAACACTCACACAAACACAAGGGAACATGGCTCCCAAACACACCAATTAGTAAGTAAATCCAATGTATCTTATACATTTCATTCAATAAGGTAAATCATCATAGAATACACACCAATAAGAATGATTAGCATCAAATTCATAGAAATATAAGTAGCATGATGAATATATCAAATGCATAATAGGACAACAAGGATGATCAACATCAAATGAATAACAAACTGACAACCATGATCAACATAAAATGCATAAAAGGCCAACATGCATGATCAACATCAAATGCATATAGGCCAACAAAGAAACATACATCATAAATGTGAACATGTGAAAACAAGGTCTCATCCAATCACAAACATGGAATGGATATGATCTCACATTGGGGACCAAGTCCAACAACATCAATGACAAGAATCATAGAGAAAGGTAAGGAGTGTTATCATGATAGAACAAAGGGATAGCTTTGTGCTATTAAGTACACATGTCTATTCATTGTGCAAAGAGAATACCCTAACAACACCCACCACCCTACCTAAGTGTGGCATGTCTCTAGTAGGTCATATCGAGGCTATGCAAGTGCTCCAAGTATGTTGCCACCAAATATCTTACTTTATTTAGTTACCTCATGTTTTATTTAATTTCCACTTATTTAATTACTCTATGCTCATCATAGCCTCAAAGTCACTTCGAGACTTGGGATAACATCTTGAGCCTCTCCTTCTTAGCCATATACCTCAAATCTTAGGTTCATCATATCAAAACACTATTTAGGTAAGACACAAATTTCAATACATAATTTTGGGGTAAAAATAAAACATGGTCTCAAAATTTTATGAATAAAAAACCATTAAGGAGACTTCTTGTCTCACATTGAAATTAATTCAAAGTCATTCACAATTTCTGAATTTTTAAATTTATTTCATGATGTAAAACCATAAAAATATCAAAAACTCCATTAATGAATGCTTCAAATTTTAAATTTCCAATATCAAATTTATAAAGATACCCTTCGGTTCTTGTAGACACCTAGAAATTTCTAACACATTCTTCTAAATTCATCATTTCCTATCATTATAATGTATCACCCCTTTCATCACTATTAATTAAATAATTTTTAATTATTTGACTAAACTAACCCATTTCCCACTTTAATTGTAATTATTTCATCATTTTCCTTCATCGTCTTTAATTAAATAATTTTTAATTATTTAACTAATTAATCATTTTTCCTCGTCCACTTTAATTAAATAATTTTTAATCATTTAATTAATTTCTAATTATTCTTCCAACTCCATAATTAAATATTTTTAAATTATTTAATTAATTCTTGCATTATTTTCTTATCCACATGATTAAATAATTTTTAATTATTTAAATAAATCATGCATTCCTCTCATCTACCATAAATAAATAAATAATTTAATTAGCTAATTATTCCTTCAAAATTAAATAAATTATTTTAATTTAATTAGTTTGCTCATTCCTCTAAAAATAAATAAAATTATTATTTAATTTATTTGTTAATTATATCATTTTCTATCTTTATTCTTTTAAAATTTAGAGACTAGAGCTAAATTTAGTGATCATTGCTAAAATTAGTGAGTGCACTGAACTTCATTCCACTTCATCTCTCCATGCAACCTCATGCATGATCCTCCTCATCTCTCATCAATCATCATCCCTTAATCTCATTTCACATCACACCATTGATCTCATATCCCTAAAAACTATAAATCACCTATCTTTTGACCATTCAATCTCTCCTCGAATCGACAACCAAATTATTCTCATTTTTAATCTCTTTTGTTTAACAAGGTATGGTAAGGTTTTATGAGCAATCCGCTTATCATCATAATAGCATAATTTTATAATTTACAATGGACTAAGGTTAGCAAATTTTGGTGGAGGTAAAGTAGATTAATTGATTTGATTTATGTTTTTATTATTTATTTCATTTTGATTGTGCACATACTTCATTGAGATTAAGTAATTTTGACCACTTCAATTGGATTTATTGAGTATTACAATCATTTTCGTATCATTTGATTTCAGTTGATCAAAATCACACTTTTTCCTATTCACAGTTCCAAATATGCACAACACCACCTTTTTATAATAAAATTAACATTTCATTATTTTTGTAAAAAAATTCCATAATGAAGGAACAAGCTGGATACTTTTCAAAATTTTAAAACATACTTGAAATCCATTAATTTTGCATCTAATACACTCTTAAAAGGAAGCCATATGCTACCTTAATGTAAGCATAGCTTTCATACAACCAAAGAGAACAAAAAAAAATGGAAAACAAAGAAGGTTACTATAGACAAATAAAAATGGCCTAGATCAGCAAACCACATTCTTCTATGTCAAACATCTTTATTTAATTATGTCCTATGGTCCAAATTCAACCATTAATTAAATAATTCTCAATTATTTAATTAATTCACATCTTTTATTCCTCCTCACTATTTAAATAAATAAATAATATTTTTATTATTTAAATACGTCGCTAATTTACTATGTTCCTCCATAATTAAGTAAATTCCTTAATTTATGTAATTATTACTTGTCCACTATTTCTTCCTGATTATTTAAATAAATAAACTTTATTTATTTATTTAAATACGTCATTAATTTCTCATGTCCTCTTATAATTAAATAAATCTCTTTGATTTGTTCAATTATTATCCACTTTGTCTTTTTCTAATTTTAAATAAAATCATTTATTTAAAATTGTCCACTTTCTATTTCTTCTTGATTATTTAAATAAATAAACTTTATTTATTTAAATACGTCATTAACTTCTAAATGTCCTCTTATAATTAAATAAATTTCTATAATTTATTTAATTATTATCCTCTCCGACTCTTTCTAATTTTAAATAAAATAATTTATTTTAAATTACCCACTTTCTAATTTCCCACCAAGTAAATAATTTAAAATCGTTATTTACAACTTTTTTAATTTTTTTTAATTTTATTAAACTATAGGAATCGGGTAGCATGACCCCCTATAAACTGCAGTTTGCCTGGTAAACTTTTTAACGTGGCCGGTGGTGCTGGCGTGACACACCCTCCAGTACCACGAGGATGGGGGAGACTAGACCTCGTGACCAACCTCCTACAATAGGAAAGATTTAGCCAACCGAGCTAGGGCCCCAACCCACAACTTTCTTTCTAATTTTAAATAAAATCATTTATTTAAAATTGTCCACTTTCTAAGTTTCTTCCAAGTAAATAATTTAAAAATATTATTTACTGTCACATGGCCCCACCACTTTTGAATTAAATCGATTTTAATTTAAAAGGACAACTCAACCTCTTGTGGGAATTAATTTCAAATTTCTATTTTAATTCCCCACTTTCCTCTTTTTTTTGTGCCACATCTTCTTGTCACATGCATTCTTGTCCATTGATTTGATTTAATCTTAGCCCTCCATTTCAAATTTTAACCTAATGTTTCCCTAACCCTAATTGCTAATTGTCACATGCTTTTATGGCAATTGATCTTAGGGAATCTTCCATCTTTCAATCTTGTCCTTCCATTCAAAATTGGCATTTCTATAAAATGGAAATTTTCATCTCATTTTGATCTCATCTCTTAGTCTCTTAATCTCTGAACTTCATCCACATCTAGAATAATAGACACTTACATATTACACTTGCATTCTTGCATTTCTTTATCAAATCCTTCAATATTTGCTCACAAAGAAATCTGAGGGAAAACTACATATTGCAACAAATGGAGAAGGTGCAATGAAGGTCAATCATGGAGGTGTTGAAGACATTTGGTGAAACATTTCCTTTTCTTTATGCTTTTATCTCCTTTGTGCTTCATTGTCATTAGGGTTTAATTGTGAATGTTTGTTACGAATTTCCACCTCACCAAATTTTTCTCTATGTAATCATTTTTTGTAGTTTCTGTATGGATTTGTTTTGACTTTTTTGTAGGTACAGGTACATAATGATGCAATCATAGCTTCCTAAGATGCAAACACTCTATTGTGAAGCAATAAATTTCAGAAATGATGCATCTGCTCTGTCAAGCCACATATGCTAAGCCAAATGGCACATCTGATCTATTGAGCCGCCTTCACAAACCTAAGTAACACATTTGATTTCTGAACCACATTTTCTCTGCATAGCGACGCATCTGCCTATTGCATTTCTAGCATTCGGTCCTGTGACACTTTTCTCATTTACGATGCATTCGTCTGGGTAAATTTTACTTTCAAATTTTTTGTTGTATTTTCCAGATTCTATTTTCTGCATTGTAGGTTAGAGGCTTTTTGGTTACTAATTTGTTTGTTATAGCATGTGGCAAGATGGAAAAGGAGTCTAACCCCTTGTTTGTTTATGTTTTTATTCCACAATCTTAATTAAACAAACCAATCTATAACTTTTCATTTACATTTCATGAGTTAAAATGAACATACATGCAAATTCATGGGATTAAAAAGAACACAACAATGCATTACAATTCATTGGCTTAAAATGAACTTGCATTTCTTCATGACATTGGCTTAAAATGAACATTTCTTGTCTCACACTAAATTGGGTTTAAGTAAACAAGTGTCTTGTGTGTCTTGTGATATAGTGATATTCTCTTAAGTTTGTATGCAATTCTCTCGCGCTTTGTGCAATCTTGAGAAACAAAAATGGTGGAAAATGTGCCTCAATTTACTAGCTCAGACCTCTGTTACAGGCTTGATGAATTTATGTCTTTATCGCTTTACTGCGGAGTTCTCATTTTGGTCATTATGATCATTGGTCATGGAGACTCTGTCTGATTGGCAAAAATTTGAGGGTTGTCATAGTGATGGGCTGACGAGCATGGAGTTGGAAAAATGTCTATTGGTTTTGGCTTTATTGGTGGTTCGGTCGCCCATCGGCGAAAGGAAATGTTATGCCTCACCGATGTGCCAATGCTTTGCATCAATGATTGCTATTGACTTCATCCGATGGTCTTGGCTGCTTTCTACAACATCTGAAGGCAAGTACTACTGTTAACCTTTTCACCAAGCGAAATTGCCTGTGCACATGACGCATGGTGGCTTGCAAAGAGGTAAGCACAATGAAGAGAAGGTGGGCCTCGAGCTGGTTTATGTGAAGGGATATCTGGCCATGGAAACTTGTCTACACCTTGGGAGCTCCTTGGGGAATCTAACAGATGCCGCTAGAGATTCCCTGAAGGAGCTCAAGCAGCTTCCATGCAATCCAAGTAGAGAGCGCGAGAGATGGACACGTGGCAGCCTCGAAAGCTCGTTCTGGGTGGGCTCATGGGAATCTTGGAGATTCCCTCTTGGATGCCCCGGAACCTCCTGAATGGCGGACACGTGGCTTGTGGGACCAGATAGAGCTGGTGGTCGGTGTTCTGGCGATAGCAGATTATTGCCAATCTAGAATGTGATGAAATGGTTAGCGATAGCAAAGGGATTTTAGAGCCCGATGACAGTTTACCGATCACTGCTCAGTCATGTTGCGAAACAAATAGCAATGTGACACATGGTGATTTTTCATTGGTTGTTTTTTCACCGTTGTTGCAAAACAACATTTATTACCGGAAGCTGGATTGGTGAAATACGATATACTATGCAATCATATGAGATCGGATTTTGGCGGTTGATAGAGCCCAAATTTAGTAATTTATCTGCAATGAATTTATTATGGGAATGACTCGATGTAGGATTGTAGGTGGATCCAATCTGAGATCGATTTGGCATGTCAGTGAAGAACTAAAATTGAATGCACCCTAATTGGTGGTTGGAGAGAAACTTGTAATAGTCGGTCTAGACTAGAAGTCGAACGATTAGAAAAAGAAGATTATAGAGAAAGGGTTGAAGTGTTTGGTATTTACTATATGCCACAATAGCATTGTAAGAGTGAGTGCATGAAAAAATCAAGTGTTGTTGTGAGCTAACTATTAGAGAGTGAGGACTGTAACTTTGTATGTAATTTTTTCTTACTGTAATACAAAGTGTCTTTCTCTTGGTGTGGTGGGTTTTTTCCTAAAAGGGTTTTCCCACGTAAATCTAGTGTTATCTCTGTAATCATTTTATTTCTGTTACTCTTGTTACCCTGTATGTGTTCATCTTAAGTGTTTTAATGTTTTAAAATTGGTCTTTGCACGTCTCCCCTGTGGTTTTAGTGTTAGGAAAACATTTCTACACTGTTTCTTTTCCTTTCAAGTGGTATCAGAGCCTGGCCACTTGTGTTATCCTTGATTGGTAGGGCTGATTTTTTGTGCTAATACCATTCTAGTGGGAGTCTTGCAAAGTTAGGACCAAGTTCTATCTAAGATGGCGAGTACATCAGGAAGAGTTGATATTGAGAAATTCAATGGCGACAAATTTGAGTTGTGGAAACTCAAAGTGGAAGACTTGTTAGTGGATAGAGACCTCTGGGTAGAAGTGTCTAGAACTATGCCACAAGGTATGAAGCAAGAAGAATGGGACCTCACAAATAGAAAAGAAAGAGGTCTGATAATACTTTGTCTCTCTGATTCTATAGTCCTGAATGTCCATGAGGAGAAGTTTGCAACTTCGTTATGGAAGAATCTTGGTGATATTTATCAGGGAAAGTCTCTGGTAAATAAGTTATTCTTGAGGAAGAAGTTGTACTCCTTGAAGATGGAAGAAGGTGCATCTATTGAAAACCATCTAAAATCGTTTAATATGAGTGTTGTTCAGTTGGCATCTGTGGGTGTAAAGATTGAGGAGGAGGATTGTTGCATGCTCATGTTATGTTCATTACCTGACACTTGAGATCATTTGGTGATGGCTATTGGAAGTATGACTGCTACTTTCAAGATGGAAGACATGGTTGCTTCGTTTCTGTTTAAAGAGATGCGGAGGAAGTCTTCATAGATGGCCAAAGAGTCCCTTGTTGTTCGAGGTATATTGAAGGAGAAAGGCAAGAAGAAGGACAAGAAGTCCAAATCTAAATCTGCAGGGAGATCAAAGTCTCCTGGTAAAAAGTCCAAGGTGAAATGCTGGAATTGTGGGCAACCTGGTCATATCCAAAAGGATTGTAAGGAGAAGAAGAAAAAGAAGAAGAGTAAATCTTCAGACAATGACTCTTTTCAGAGTGATGCAGATGCCTTCATTGCAACCTTGGAAATTCAAGAATCAGATGATGTTTGGTTGGTTGACTTGGGTGCATCCTTTCATATGATGTCTCATAGAGAATGGTTCACTAAGTATGAAAAGTATGATGGTGGAAAGGTGTACCTAGTGAGTGATTCAACATTGGAAATTGTTGGCCATGGAAGATTCGAGATATAGTTCCCTAACGGTAGAATCAAAGGGATTGGTGGTGTATTGCACATACCAGGTCTGGCTTGTAACTTACTTTCTGTCAATAAGTTGAATGATGTTGGTGTAGAAGTTTCTTTCTCAAGTAAAGGATGTAAGATGGATAGAGGTGCAATGGTGCTGGCTAAGGGTGTATGTATTGGCACTCTGTACAAGTTGGATGCACATCTTATTCAATGTAACATCATCTCTGTAAAGTCAAGCAAAGCTGCTCCTATAGAGAAGGATGAAGATGCTTCTCTAGCTGCAAATGTGATGGAGGTGAAACTCCCAGTAGAGAAGACCATGCTATGGCATCATAGAATCAGTCACATAGGTGAGAAAGGTTTAAAAACCTTGAAAAACAAAAATCTTGTTGAAGGGCTTGTAGATTGTAATCTTGAGTTCGATTTATGTGAACATTGCATTTATGGAAAGCAACAACGTGTTTCCTTTTCCTCGAGTTCTCATAAATTTTCTAGTGTACTAGAATATGTTAATTCTGATGTGTTTTGTCTAGTTAATGTTCCTTCATTATCGAAGTCTAGATATTATGTTTCTTTTATTGATGACTACTCGAGAAGGGCATTTATATACTTTCTTAAAAGTAAATCAGAAGTGCTTAGTCATTTTAAAGAGTTTAAAAACTTGGTAGAGAATTGGACTAGAAGCAAAATAAAATGTTTGAGGATGGATAATGGCGGTGAGTTTTGTTCTGTAGATTTCGATAGATACTATAAAGACCATGGGATTAAAAGGCATAAAACTACACCTTGTACTCCACAACAAAATGGAGTTGCTAAAAGGTTGAACAAGATGCTGATGGAAAAGGAAAGGAGTATGTTGAGCAGTCCTGGTCTGGAGCAAAAGTTCTGGGCTAAGGCAGTGGCTACATGTTACCTGGTAAATCATTCTCCTTTCTCTTCTCTTGTTGATAAGACACCTTTGGAAGCATGGTCTAGAAATAAGCCCTCTCTGAGACATGTTCGTGTCTTTGGTTGTGAGGCATATGCATATGTGCCAAATGAGAAAAGATCTAAGTTGGAGAATAAAGCTGTTAAATGTATCTTCATCGGCTATGGTGTTGGTGTGAAGGGATACAAGCTTTGGAATCCTAATATTGAGAAGGTTTTGTATAGAAGAATTCTAATATTTAGTGAGTTGAAACCTTCTACAGTTGACCCACAACTAGAGACAAATCAAAGAGAAAAGAAGAATGATGCAGTTGAGATTCTCCAAACTCCAGAAAAGGGAGAACTGCATGGTGTACATGAAACTGAGGATATCTCTAGCAGCTCAGAGAGTTTCGAAGATGAAGAACCACAACCTCAGCCAGTGAGAAGGTCTACATGTCAAAAACAACAACCTGATAGGCATGGTTTCTCCATTTTGGATTCAAACTATGCCTATGCTTTACTTACTAGCACTGAGGAGCCTAGGAATGTTAAAGAGGCAACTAATATTCTTGATGCAAATTCCTAGTTGGAAGCCATGAATGAAGAAATGGAATCATTGGAAAAGAATAAAACCTAAGATTTGGTACCTTTGCCTGAAGGAAGAAAGTCTATTGGTTGTAAATGGGTATTTAAGAAGAAGAATGGTCTTGAGGGTAGTGCTGAGAAGTATAAAGCAAGGTTGGTTGCAAAGGGGTATTCCTAGGTAGAGGGAATTGACTATGGAGAAATATTTTCCCCTATAGCTAAGCTGACATCTATCAGATTTTTGTTGTCACTTGCAGCCGCATATGACTTAGAGATTGAGCAAATGGATGTGAAGACAATGTTTCTCCATGGAGAGATGGAAGAAGAAATTTACATGTCCCAACCTAAACACTTCATTGAAAGAGGTAAAGACAACCTAGTTTGCAAATTAAAGAAATCTCTGTATGGTTTGAATCAGTCTCCTAGAATGTGTACCAAAATTTTGACACCTTTGTGTTGTCTATGGGATTTGTGAGATCAAAATATGATCATTGTGTGTATTTTAAATCTGAAAATGATCATGTGCTTATTATTACCCTATATGTGGATGATATGTTGTTCATAGGAAATAGTAAGTCTATGATTTCTGATCTTAAATCTTAGTTGTCTACAAAGTTTGAAATGAAAGATTTGGGTGTAGCAAGGTATATTCTGGGGATGTAGATAACTAGGGACAAAACGAGCAAAAAGCTCTGGGTAAGTCAGAGTAAGTATGTAAATATAGTTCTGGAGAGATTTGGTATGAGTGATTGCAAGTAGCTAGTTGTTCTAGTTATGCAGGGAACAAATCTATCTATTGAATATTGTCCAAAATATTCTACTGAGATGGAAGACATGACTAGAGTGACTTATGCAAGTGTTGTTGGAAGTTTAATGTATACAATAGTCTGTACAAGGCCAGACATTTCCCAAGTAGTGGGAGTACTCAACCGATTTATGGAAAATCCAGGAAGGATGCATTGTGATGTTGTAAAGAGAGTGTTTAGATATCTGAGAGGTACCTCAAAATGTGCTCTGTGTTACCATGGAAATTTGATTAGATCAAAGAGAACTCTCAAAATTTGTGGATATGTGGAATTTGATTGGGTAGGGGACATTAACAATAGAAGATCCACCAGTGGATATAGTTTCATGTTAAATGGTGGTGAAATTAGTTGGATGAGAAAGTGACAGGCTGTAGTCGCTCTGTCCACTATGGAGGAAGAATACATGGTAGCAAATCACGCCTGTAAAGAAGTTGTTTGGCTAAGTCATTTGTGTTATGATATTGGTTTTGATGTAGGGAAGATCACTATTTTCTATGATAGTCAGAGTGCCATTTGTTTGGTGAAAAATCAAACTTTCCATGCCAAGACGAAACATATCGATGTGCAATATCACTTCGTGAGAGATATGGTGGAGGATGGAAAGGTTTCTTTAGAGAAGTTGAATAATCTGAAGAATGTTACTGATGCATTGACAAAGCTAGTGAGCAAGAACAAGTTCAGATGGTGTGCAAGCTCGATGGGCCTTGGGGCCTATGATCATAAATAAATTCAAAGTCTGGAGGAAGCTAGTAAGTCTTCGTCAATTGGGAGCTTGTTGGAAAATGTGCCTCAATTTATGGGCTCAAACCTCTATTAAAGGCCTGACAATTTTATGTCTTTATCTCTTTCTCGAGGAGTTCTCATTTTGGTCATTATGATCATTGGTCATGGAGACTCTGTTTGATTAGCGAAACTCCGAGGGTTGTCATAGTGATGAGTTGACAAGCATGGAGTTGGTGAAATGTCTATTGGTTTTGGCTTTATCGGTGGTTTGGTCACCCATTGGTGGGAGGCAATGCTATACCTTTCCGATGTGTTGATGCTTTACATCAACGAATGCTATCAGCTTCATCTGACGGTGTTGGATGCTTTTCACGACATCCGAAGGAAAGTACCATTGTTAACCTTTTCGGCGAGTGGAATTTCCTATGAACATGACACATGGTATCTTGTCAAAGAGGTGAGCACAATGAAGAGAAGGTGGGCCCCGAGCTGCTTTATGCGAAGGGTTGTTTATTCGCGGACACTTGTTTGCACCTCAGGAGTTCCCTAGGGAATCTAGCGGATGCTACTAGAGATTCCCCGAAGGAGCTCCAACAGCTTCCATGTAAGCCAAGCAGAGAGTGCAAGCGATGGACACGTGGTAGCCTTGGAAGCTCGTTTTGGGTAGGATCATGGGAATCTTGGAGATTCCCTCCTAGATGCCCCAGAACCTCCTGAGCGGTGGACACGTGGCTTGTGGGACCCGATAGAGCTGGCGGTCGGTGTTTTGGTGATAGCGGATTATTGTTGATCAGGAATGTGATGAAATGGTTAGCGATAGCAAAGGGATTTTAGATCCCGATGACAGTTGACCAATCAATGCTTAGTCAAGTGGTGGAACGAATAGTAGTGTGACATGTGGTGATTTTTCATTGGTTCTTTTTTCATTGTTGTTGCAAAACAACATTTATTTCTAGAAGCTAGATTGGTGAAAAATGATATACTATGCAGTCATATGAGATCAGATTTTGGCGGTTGACAGAGCCCAAATTTAGTAATTTCTCTACAATGAATTTATTGCAGGAGTGGCTCGATACAGTATTGCAGGTGGATCCAATCTGAGATCGATTTGGCGTGTTGATGAAGAACTAGAATTTAATGCACCCTAATTGGTTGTTGGAGAGAGACTTGTAATAAAGGTCTAGACTAGAAGTCGAACGATCAAAAAAATTAGAATACAGAAAAAGGGTTGAAGTGTTTTGTATTCACTGTATGCCAAAATAGAATTGTAAGAGTGAGTGCATGAAAAACTCAAGTGTTGCTATGAGCTAACTATTAGAGAGTGAGGGCTGTAACTTTGTATGTAATTATTTCTTACTGTAATACAAAGTGTCTTTCTCTTGGTGTGGTGGGTTTTTTCCTGAAAGGGTTTTCCCACGTAAATCTGGTGTTATCTCTGTAATCATTTTATTTTTGTTACTCTTGTTACCCTGTATGTGTTCATCTTAAGTGTTTTAATGTTATAAAACTAGTCTTTGCACATCTCCCCTATGGTTTTAGCATTAGGAAAGCATTGATACACTATTGTTTTTCCTTTCAAAAAATACTAAGAGATTGTTACTTTATCACCCTTCACATTTCATTTTGGGTTTTAAAATGAACAAAAATTGCTAGTGTGAGTTAAGTACATCGCTTGTGCTCTCTCTTTGTTTACCCAAACAAATATTGATTGAAATATAGATGTGCCTAATTTCTATTGTTTATCCTTAGAGGGCTTTCCTAGTGGGAAATAGTAATCACCCCATGGAACGACCCAACTGGTAACATGCTAAAGCCAAGCGACTTCAAACTAGTATATAAGTGTGGGTACTTGAGGAGAGTTCAAGTATCATGAGGATTGTTTTGACAAGAAGGGAAACAATGGTCTCTTTCCATATGGATGATCCACCATGAATGAAATTCCTATACTAGAACCCTTGTTATAGTAAGCCAAAAAACCTTATCTTTCTTTGGTGTAGCAATGGTTGTTGCCAAGGCATCCACATTCTCACAATTCTTAGTAGAGGTGAAAAGCTTGTCATGGGAGATTCATGAGAGCTTGAAGCTTGGTTGACCCAGGAAGAGAGTGTCATGTTGGGGGAGCTAGCATTTCCAAGCTTTTAAGTCACCCGCTAAGAATAAGTGCAGCTGGAGTAAAATCTGCATGGAATCTAGAGAATATAGTCCTTCACAACCATAGGATTGTGCTTGTCTTCTATGTGCATTTTTCAAAAATTTCAAAGACAATGTTTTTGTAAAATGTTTGTTAAGACAATAAACCCATTACACACCTTTTATAGATATGGAAAACACACTCACCTTAAAACAACTTCAAACAAATCGACCAAAATTGTAAGAAAACCAGACATGCAACACATCTGAGACTTTTTGAAATGTATTTGACTGTCCTGTACCACATTTTTCATTCTACAACACATCTAATATGTTGTACCACATTTGATATACTCTGAGACGCATTTGACTACTCTGTAATGCATTAGTCTTTCTGCAACACAATTTCTTTCTTAAACGACACATTTGATCTTGAGATGCATTTGTCATCTGAAGTGACACAATTGCCTGTCATTGAGAAAAATCATTGTCTCTATCAAAACTCGAGACCAAACATTGTCAATCTATTTTTGGGACATCTTCCCTCAACATTTTCTACTTTAAACCAAATATATTTGCTTAGATAATCAACCATTGCACCTTCAGGTTTGTCATACCTTTGCGTTGACATTTTCTAGACTTCACAATCATTTTCAGCATAAGTCCTCATCTTGCAGATTTTAGGATAGGAAAACTTGCCATACTTTTTCAAACCTTTTCCTTCAAAATTAGATTGTCATTTGACCAAGTCAAAAACCAATCTTTTAGTCATTTTCATCCTTGTCATTTTGTCACCTTGTCACTTAATCCTGCAAATAGATTGGCCAAACTTTGAATGGTTAAGTGAACCTTTCCTAAAAATCATTTGACATAAGGCATTCCTTTTTATCACTTTTCATTTCCACCTTACATAAATCATAGCCTCATGCCTTCCACCATCATGGCTTCAAGTCAATTTGACATGCTTGCTAGTCGAATTGAACACCAATTTATCCATAACAATCATACCCAACTAGCCATGGACTTCAAAACACTATACCTCCAATCCAAGTCCAAATTCATAACCCCTAGTCCTCCATCCATCTATCCCTCTGACCAAAGTCCTTTTCCTCTTTCCATTCCCCCTCCCTATCAGGAATCCCTTAGCACAACCCATGAAATTTGTATGCAAAAAACTTCCATTACTCACCATTATTCTAACTTTGGCAAGGGAAATCAACCATCCATCAATCTAGTCCAATCCTCCATTTCATATCCTAGTCCTTCATCTTATCCTAGTCCTTCATCCTATCCTAGTTCACTTTTGTTATCATATACCAGTCCTTTATCCACATCCAATCCTAGTCCTTCATATACTAATATAGTCCAAGTCTCCACATCCTATCCTAGTCCATCATACACCAATCCATTCCAAGACACTCCATCTCAACATACATTTAGTCATGAAAAGACATCTAGTCATGGTCTCCGAAGTCACATCCCATTTAATAAAATTGAAGATATATGTCAAAAGGAAAGTCCAAAGCATGACACCATAACTCCCCCTTCATGTCAAGATCAAATTTGTCCATCCCATGACCCCATCCTTAAGTCCATTCAAGAAGTCCTCCTAGACAATCATGACATACAAAATGTACCCATCCTTGGTTAAATTCCTATTTCCAAGATGAACCTATCCTTGGTCAAGATCCTATTTCCAATCATGTCATTCAAAATGAACCCATATTTGATCAAGACAATGATCAACTCCTTGACCTTTATGCCATTCATGATCCAATACTTGAAGACGAATCTATCCAAGCTTCAAATATTGACACTTCCAAAAATGAGACACTTGCCTCCATGGGACACATAGATGATATTCCTATAGAACAAGAGGCTACTATTCTAGACATATTTGCAAATGATCAAGCTATAGCTGAATTTACTAGACTCTATGACAATGACCATGAAGATAGTTTTGACATCGACTTGGAAGCAATGACAGAATCACCTAAATCTGATATGTCACAAAATTAGACCACAAATGTTAATAAAGACTCTCACCGGCATGTCAATGAAGTTACAACATTTTATCAACTAGGATCATCTACCTTTGTCAAAGCAGGCTTTCTTACAGATGAGAAAATTCAAAATAAAGGTTTTTGACTAAATAATGATGGGTTAGCATCTTGCTTCCAGAATAACAAATACCCCATCACAAAAAAAACCTATCAGAACATGCATTATCAAGGAAAAGGACTAGGCCTACATGGGCAAGGAATTCTAGAACTAGTACAAGTTTAGGAAAATTATAGACATCAAGGTCTTGGCTATTCCTCAGTCAGAGAATGTAATGATGTTAGTGGTCCCTCCTCAATATTGGGGGCAACTTTATCTAATACAAACATCAAAATGGATGTCATGAGTAGTCCTTGTCATAAGACTATTACCAACACCCCTTCCATCCACACCATAAACCATCATTCAAACATGAATAAGACTTCCATTTGGAACCAACAAAAACAAAAGTCTTATAAATCCAAAATTCAAAGTCAAATGTCAAAGGCCATTGAATCAAACAAAAAGACAAGTGGAAAAATGAAGTTAAAATGGATCCCAAAGAAAAATGGATCAAGCAAAGAAAATATGCCAAATTGAAAAGTAAATCAAAATGTGGAGCCACAAGACAAGAGTACTCCCACATATAATAAATGTCCACCTCCTTCAAAATGGTCATTAAGCAAGGCATCTAAAAGTGTTGATTCCAAACACCATCCCAATCAAAATTCGAAATCTCGTCATCCAACATCCCAAAATTGGAAAATAAAAAGTGATTCATCCAAACATCCAAACAACCCTTCCATGTCTACCATCATCCGTCATAATCCTACATCTCACCTAAAGTCCAAAAATACCATATCACTAGTTTTTCAGATCTTGGCAACAACTCTTTATCATAAGGACTCTCATGGCACTCTATTGTGATGCACATATTTCGGCAAGGCCAACTCTAGTATCAAAAAGGACCACAAGGACATCAATCAGTTGTATGTAAGCGCTATGATCCTAACAAGGTAGCTACTTCAAAAAGGTCATTATTGGCATATCATGGCACCCGTCTCTACATCGACACAATCAACAACTTCAGAATAATTAGTGAGCATCCACGGCATCCTTTCCACATAACAATTGAAAAATATAAACAAATTTGATAAATAAAAAAAAATTGTCACCTTGATGAAAACCTGGAAAACACGTGTCATGGTGACACTAAAAAATAAAATCAAAAGTCCAAAAAAATAGTAAAGAGAAAAAAATTCGTCCAATAGTGAGAACCATTCTTATGGCACTTTGGATAAGTACCATGATGAAAACCTAGAAAACAGGCAGCATGTGTAAAATAAATTATCTATGTGGATCTTTACACTTGGGGGCAAGTTTTCTCATCTCCCATAACCTTCACATGACATTTTTCTATGACATTTCCATCTATCCATCTAAGCCCTATCATTCCCATCCATTTTCACACCTACTTTGATCTTGACAAGGACTAAGGCACAAACATAAGTCATGCTTTGGGAAACTCCTGACATGTCTACCCTTTGGTCATACATTGCTTTCATAAAATATCATGTCATTAATTTCATAGCCTCATTATCCTTATGCGACATAATCCTCATGTCTCTTCTCTTTTACCAAGGCCATCCATCATCCTTTTATACCGGTCGCTTATCTTGGTTTCCCTTTTGAATGGTCTAAAGATTCTCCATCATCCCCTCTAGTCCTAACAAAGTCATTCCAAATGCACTGAGCCTAATCCATACAATATTTCTATGCAACCTAGCACATCATCCTAAAAAATTCATTGGCTTTGTTCCTAGCCCTACTGGAAACCTTGATCCTTTAGTCACCTAATCATCATCTTCACGTTGTTTCAGGATGTGTCCTTCCCATGCCAAACAATGTCATCATCATCATCATCACCTGTCAATTGGTATTCAACTTGACTAGTGGCAAGGTCATGGTGGTTCTTGGATTCACGTGCTTAGGTATCATTCACATGCATTTTTCATGATCCTCATAAACATCAAAAAGCCATAAAAAACATAAAAGGTCTTGAAAAAAAATCATTTTTTTAATAAAACTTCAAAATCCAATTTTTTTATAAAACTTCAAAATCCAAAAAATAAAATAATTATTCACCCTTTGTCATTTGTCACATCAGTCAAATAAGTCAAACAATGGAAATCTCATCAAACAAAGTCATCACTTGTCACGTCAAATAATTCAGACACAGTCAAACTCAAACACATGAAAATTAGACAACATAGTCCAATCGGTCATATAGTCAAAATCAATCAAATTGTCAAAGCAATGTTAATCTTGTCACTCTTTAGTCCCCTCCAAGATGTATCCTTCTTGGACTTGGACCTTTTCAAAATTTCATTTGCCTTCTCAGGATGTGTCCTTCCCGATGATAGGCACCATCCAACTATCAACACTGTTGAATTGGCAACCCGTTAAAGCCACCCAAATTTTCAAAATGTCAAACTATCATGCAATTAATCTTTGACAAACAAACATTGGCAAAAATAATTAAAATGGCTATTAATTTTTTTGGTCTATTTTGTCTTATCTTTTTATTGCTTTGTCTCTTCGTCATGTTACTAGCTACCTCGAGGATATCCCATGAAGGATTTAGAGGTGCGATGACATCTCATGACCTATTTTCTTTTCTTTGACTGTTGTATGTGGATTGTCTTGGCAAAAAGACTAGGACAACTTGGCCCTTGGTATGAGTTAAGAAATTCCTTGTCTATGAATATATGTTTGGCAAGTGGATGACCTTGCACACCTTGGTCTATGTCATACCCTAGTGTTTTTTGACCATTTTTCATTTTTACCGCCCAATGATGATTTGAGCAACACCTATTAGTACTTTGGAAAATATTGAAGGTTTCTTTCCCTTCCCACCCTTCTTCTCTTCCCCTCTAACATTCCCTCTGGTTTGCATCTTCATCATCCTTATCTTTGTCCCTTTATCTTCTCATCTCCTTGTCCATTTCGAGAGCCCACTTGTGTTCTTTGAACCCGACTGTCCTCTTGAGGGGGCATACCTCTACCTCCTCGTCATTCTTCCTCATCCTATTTTGCACTGGGGCATATTTTTGGCTTATTTTCTTTGTCACAATGCGATAAACTACATTATAACAAAGAGAGGCAAAATGCAGACACATAAAAATGGCCTAGACCCGCAAACCACATTCTTCTATGTTGAACATCTTTATTGAATTATGTCCTATGGTCCAAATTCAACCATTAATTAAATAATTCTCAATTATTTAATTAATTCACATCTTTTATTCCTCCTCATTATTTAAATAAATAAATTATATATATGTTATTTAAATACATTGCTAATTTACTATGTCCCTCCATAATTAAATAGATTCCTTAATTTATGTAATTATTACTTGTGCACTATTTCTTCCTGATTATTTAAATAAATAAACTTTATTTATTTATTTAAATACATCATTAATTTCTCATGTCCTCTTATAATTAAATAAATCTCTTTGATTTGTTCAATTATTATCCACTTTGGCTTTTTCTTTTTTTAAATAAAATCATTTATTTAAAAATTGTCCACTTTCTATTTCTTCTTGATTATTTAAATAAATAAACTTTATTTATTTAAATACGTCATTAACTTATAAATGTCCTCTTATAATTAAATAAATTTCTATAATTTATTTAATTATTATTCTCTCCAACTCTTTCTAATTTTAAATAAAATTATTTATTTAAAATTACCCACTTTCTAATTTCCCACCGAGTAAATAATTTAAAATCATTATTTACAACTTTCTTTCTAATTTTAAATAAAATCATTTATTTAAAATTGTCCACTTTCTAATTTTCTTCTAAGTAAATAATTTAAAAATATTATTTACTGTCACATGGCCCCACCACTTTTGAATTAAATTTATTTTAATTTAAAATGACAACTCAACCTTTTGTGGGAATTAATTTCAAATTTCTATTTTAATTCCCCACTTTCCTCTTTTTCTATGCCACATCTTCTTATCACATGCATTCTGCTCCATTGATTTTATTTTTCTAAAATCAAATCTTAGCCCTCCATTTCAAATTTTAACCTAATGTTTCCCTAACCCTAATTGCTAATTGTCACATTCTTTTATGGCCATTGATCTTAGGGCATCTTCCATCTTTCAATCTTGTCCTTCCATTCAAAATTGGCATTTCTATAAAATGGAAATTTTCATCTCATTTTGATCTCATCTCTTAGTCTCTTAATCTCTCAACTTCATCCACATCTAGAATAATAGACATTTACATCTTACACTTGCATTCTTGCATTTCTTTATCACATCCTTCAATATTTGCTCACAAAGAAATCTGAGGGCAAACTACATATTGCAGAGAATGGAGAAGGTGCAATGAAGGTCAATCATGGAGGTGTTGAAGATATTTGATGAAACATTTCCTTTTCTTTATGTTTTTATCTCCTTTGTGCTTCATTGTCATTAGGGTTTAATTATGTATGTTTGTTATAGATTTCCACCTCACTAGATTTTTCCCTATGTTACACTCACCTCATGTTTGAAGCTCATAAAAATAGCAAACTCTTCAAATTTGAGAAGCCATTCATAATGCAACATCACACACCTTCAATCCCCTTCCTTGAAAATCAATTCCCAAGCCCAAGCAATCCAGCAACAACGAAATCCATCTATTTTAATTTTTTGAGAGGAGAGGGTTTGAGAGAGAGAGCATGTTCGAGAAAATAATGAATGAATAAAAGGTAATCATCTTTCCTTTTTATCTCTCTAATTTTCTAATTTAATTTTCACCTTCTCTATTCTTATTTTCTCTTTTTATTTTCATTTCACTTTTTCTAATTTACAAAATCCAAAATACCTAAGTTTATTGATGCAGGGGCTTCTAGAGGTCATAAATTTTGACTAGGATGTCCATTTGGGCTGAAACTTTACAAGTGGATGCATTATGAGTCGGTTGGCTCCCATTTTGGTACTTTTTCAGGGTTTGAAGCTTCCATCTTGGTCCTCAAAATGGCAATTTACTATTTTTTTCTAGTTTTTACAAAGTTGTTTTTGTTAATGTTGATGCAAAAATTTGTATGGGAAGTAGCCTTATGAGAAACTTAGCTAATGGGGGACTTGTGTGCGTAGCTAAGTGACCTCTGGGTTTTATCGAAGTTGGCTCTTCGTTTATATGGGGGGGAGGTAAAGGGTAATAAGGATAACATGAAATAATCAAACCTAAACTAAGGCGATGCACCAAATCATAAGAGAATTAACTAAGCACAATGCTGAAACAAAGGCTTGAATAGTAACTATTATTTATGAAATAGATGCTTCTGAAACACAACAAACATAAGAACACCAATTCATTTGCATAAAATAATCAATACAACATAGGCCAACACAAAATATTAATAATATGATCCATATTTTATTGAGTTGCATGAAGATTAAAAAAGCTTGAAATAGACATTCTGATACTTCAGGAAATGAAAGCACAATTTAATATCCTATTAAATGCATGAAAATAAAGAGGCCGAATTGATTGGTACAGTCTACAAGTTCAAGTTCAATAGAAAATATTACAAAGGCTAATTCCCACTGCTTGGGAAATTTAATCTATCTAACAACAACCTATAAAATGAAGAAAAAGGCTGCTTAAATAAGCCAGCCCATTGCCTGAAATCCCAATGAAAAGGTGCCATGGGGAAGCCATCAACGACCCAGATCTTCTCGAGTCGGCACCAAAAGAACAATCATCCAACATTGCACTAGCAAGCGCGTCCCCAAAGAAACTTGGACCACACAACAATAGAAAAGAACACGTGGTAGTAGAAGGGAACATGCGGTAGCAGAATGAAAAATAAAGCACAGGTGTCACACCCAAGATAACGGATGCACGAACAAGCGCCATGCATCGAACACACAAAGGCTAACAAAAGATAGGTGAGATGGCTCAATAGAAAACCCTGACAAGAAGCCGTGTGTTCCAACTCACAGAAAAAGGAAATGCATTGTGGGCCCAAGTCAAAAAGAGTCAGGCGAGTGCCACGTGTAAAGAAAATAGAGCCCGGTAAAAGAAAAACCATATAGCCCAATAGAAAGCTCTGATATGAAGCCACATGTTCCAACACCGAGAAGCTGCAAGCGATACAGAAAAGGAAAAGCCACGAATTGAAAAGAAAACCACGAAGGTAACACGGTGCATGAATACAAATTCATAGTTTGGCGACTCACAAGGGTATTTCACCTACGGAATGGAGAAATCCAGAAACTCTAGTCACGCAGAGTAGTCTAACTTCATCATAATTGTTCACAACTAAGAGAGGGCAGTTTGAAGGCCAGTCCAGACTTGAGTTGATTGCGCAGAGAGAGTGCGTAGATTTTTGTGTGCCATGTTAAGATCAATTATTGCCCTAAAAGGCAATCCACTAGATACCTTTGCCTCCAACTCAAGCTAGAAAAAGAGTTGCACCAGCTGATGCACTATGTTTCCAATATTTTCGGCCATCGAAGATTGATCAAAGGATTGGAAAATGAACAAATCTCGTTTCTTCTCCTTGATCCTTGCAATGATGTGGTCGATACCTTCCACCGTTTGATCCATGATGAAGGGCGATGGAAGCCCTCGTTGAGTTAAGCGGGAAAATTTTTCCCACATATCACTGGTAATCTGGGTTAGCTTGGCCCTGCACTCTCCCACATGTTGGATGACCTCGTGCATAGAGATGCAAATATTTATGCCCATAGCCACTGCTATTAGATATTTGATTCCCATGCCACTCAATGCTTCATCGGAGACTTATATAATTTTCCCAATAATCATCTGGCCTCCAGAACTTTATTAGAAGTCATCTCCTGCACCTACTACATCGTTTTGCTAACCACCCTACATAATAAACTAGTTGCCTATGCCATAAATTTTAGAGTGGGCTACAATTTAAGGCATAATGCTTTGAACTTATCTCAGTATGACACATGTAGCTCCTTAGCGATCTCCAGCGAGTTCATTTGGGGTGCAAGAGGTTGAGCTCTCAAAAGATCCAATTCTGTAGTTTTGTTGCTCACTCCGCCTTCAACTCTGCCATGCTTCCCTTTAAGATGGACAACCGATTCCTCAAAGAAGAAAAATCTCTCTCCTTCTCTCCCAAGGCCAATTCTACCTGCCTTTGCTTCTTAGTTTCTTGTTCCAAAGAAGCATTCATCTCATTTACTTCTTCATTCATACTCCTCTGGAGCCATTTCAAGCCATCATTTTCTTGCTTCAAGTCATCATAGAGGGACGCTTCAGTTACTCGACATTGCTCAATCTATTTTCATAGGGCCAAAACAACCTCTACGCCCAAAGCTTGAAGCTCATTGATTTTTTTTTAAAAAGCATTCTTTTCATTCTGCAGCTGATTGATTTCGACCTCCTGGGCCTTATGCTTATTTTTCCAAATATCAACCTTTCCCTTCAGCTCTTTTTTTCCTCATCCTTTTTCTTCATCTGGTGACTGAGCTTGAGGAAGTCGGTAGTTACTACCCTTTGGGTCTCCTCCATTAGTTCAACCTTATCCAACCCTACGACATTGATAGAATAATCGCTCAACAACATTTCCTCGACCGATTTGATCACATTGGGTGTAATATTTGCAAACATCAATGAATTTTGGTCTTCATTGAAAATGGTTTGCAAAAGAGGCTTTGCTTGCCTACCTGTATCCTTTTCTCTCCTTTTCTATATTTAGCTCACCTGAGCACTTTTGTTTGCATCTACCTACGAAAAATATTCCTGGGGAAAAATACCTAGCCCACCAGCAAAAGGGAACTCCTGGGGAGCTGCTAGCAGGAAAGATAATGTGCTCAAAGTATCAATGGATTTGGTAGGCCTCGTAATAGTTTCTGGGGAGAAAGGTGGGATAAATTGACTACCCGGACATGATGAAAACATGGAGGGAAGAAAGGCCGGGGAAGCACTTACAGACATGTTGGGTCTTGGGGATACAAATTTTCTTACTCAGAGGGTCAGGACGTGCAACCATTTATGTTTCAAGGGTGGGAGAAAAGGCAGGAGATGGAAAGGGACCCCTAGGAGAAATAATATTGTTCTGCCCTGGGTAACCAACGACAAGAAGAGTTGGTGTGAAAGACGTAGCAGGGGAAGACGTGGAGGAGAGAAAAGATATATAAGAGAGGGAAGAAGAGGGAAAACATACCTAGGCTTCCCATAGACCAACAATAGGTACCACCACTTCTTCACACAATGACTCTTCTCCTTTTCCAGCTTCCTTTGTTTGTGGCCTTTTCTCCTCCAGAGGACTGTCAAGATCCACAATAACCTTTCGGTGGCGTTCGAAACTTCTCCGCCTCTTCATGCCACGACTAGAGGAGCTAGTGGGATTTGAGATCTATATATTTGAGGAGTCCTCCTGTTGTGACTGCTGTCCCCTGACTGTTGCTCCTTTTGCAGGATCTTTTTCAACTATGGGAGCCCTTTGGATCACTTCTTCTCCATGCTCTGGAGCTGCACTTTCCACTTCACAGTTTTTCTTGAAACCTGAAGGATTAGGAGAGTATTCACTATTCAGATGCTCATGACACAAAATATCATCAAATGTGTCATCCGAGTCCACCTCTTGGAAGAGCCCATTAGTCATTTTTATTTCCTGCCTATACATCCAAAAATCTTTAATTATGTCAATCTTCCACCGGAGCTTGTTCAATTGGCTGCATAAAAATTGATTTATTTTGTGATTGGAGTTGGGTTTCGCCATTATATGATAAAAGTTTAGCCAAGGTGGTCAACCCGAGCTGGAAGGAATATACTTCAGGCCAATGTATAATCTCACATTCCCTTGATCTAGATTTCTCTGAGGGTCCCAAAATGGCCAAGGCTGGTGTGGAATCTTTATGCCAATCTCTAATAGATTTCCCTCTGGATTGTACCGCCAGGTGTCACTGATGACAATTAGCCCAAGGTAACCCAATTTAGAGCATAAAACCTCAAAGCTATTTACCCTTGAGCTCTTCTTCTTTACCAATGATATAGAGCCAAACATGGCTGGCAATGTCAAATGGGAAGTTAGATGTTTCCCTCCCCAGTAATCATTTTCAATGTTGCATATGTGCTTAATAAATTCGAGGGACAGTACCCTATTAGAAACAAAATGTGGGAGCCGGAAAGGCTCCTAGATGAAACCTTGCATACAAAGTATTGTGAAGTCCATTCTAAAGAACCAATCACAAGGTGGAACAAGCCCCTTCATCCACGATATTTGGCTCTGTGACAAGCGAGAAAACATACTGCCTCCACTTTGATCCAAAACTTGAAAAGTTGGAGCTAGGAAAGCATCTGAAAATGCATAGTAATCAAAAGTTTTTGAAAGGATAGGAGTCCAGGTCGAGACTGGATTTCTTGTGCCATATTCATCAAATGCTGCCAGGGGCATATATTGCTAGAAATAGTCAATATTTTGATGCAAAATCATATAGATTAAGAAAGAGGGATACCTGAACTTGGAACCAGGTTCAAAATTCCTCAGGTGTCGACACATCACTTCAACTATGAATTTTACAAAGTCCATCAATGGAGGCATGGTATTCTTTTTCAGCATAAAGCTGAGACTCATCTGGAAGTCAAAAACTTCCCTATCTATATCAAACCCACACACCAACACCAACATGGAGAAGATGGAGGCAAAGCCTATTTTAAAAGCACCTAGACCAAGTGGGAAGCTAGGAGGGACAATATTATCTGACGACTGACCCGTCTCAGTGTTATAAAATTGTTGCGCCATCTGAAGCATCTTCCAGTAACCTTGAAGTCTAGAAATATCAAAATATTCCACATTCTCAAGAGAGTTAAAAGGAATGCATAACATATCCTGAAGGGCTTGGGGATAGATTACGACATTGAAATTTTGGCCTTCTATGATTCTTTCCCAGGCG
The DNA here is from genome assembly GCA_007115665.2 of Sequoiadendron giganteum. Lineage (NCBI taxonomy): Eukaryota > Viridiplantae > Streptophyta > Pinopsida > Cupressales > Cupressaceae > Sequoiadendron > Sequoiadendron giganteum. The sequence continues at coordinate 166,000,159 of CM021110.1, read as the reverse complement.
TCAAAACATTTCGCACAGGCTGCCACAATCTCAGAACAATGATGCACCAGAGGAACCATGTACTGGGGAAGCCCACAGTTCCACAAATGTTCGTGAAAAGGATCAGTAGTTTTCTTCATTTTTTCACATGTAACCTCCCTTAATCTCTTGGGGTTTTGAAATAATTCAGGATCTCGAACATTATCCCAATCCTCAGATATCAAAGCCTGGTTTCTAGGAGAAACCATGCTTGATAATTTCTAGTCTACTGGCTTTGTATAGGGCTAGGATGACTTTGATGGAATCCATGGGGTAGCATAGGAATCATGGGTGCATATATTTATGCAAGGTGCAAGAATTCTTCGTTCCTCAATACTCTCAGTGCCTATGGCTTGTGTTGAACTTACTGCAATTTCAGCCATTTTCTTGTATCTTCAAAGGACTCTGCAAACTCTACAACTTAGCTTTTGAAAACACTTCTCTCTTTTTTGCAAATGATTCAGACAGTTACACACTTTTTCAAGCTTACACAATAAATGCCCTCGATGCACTCCAACCTATCTTTTTGATTTTTGAGAAAAACGGTTTAGCAAGGGTATGTGCCATCTTTTCACATTAGTTACGCTATGCACCACTAACTCTTTTTCAAGCATGCAAAGAGATCGCCAACCTTCCAAAAGACTCTATACATTTAAGAGATATGACCTCTCATATGATGAATCTTGATTTTTCTTGGAAAAAGCATTGAATAAACATTGCCATATCCTTCACGAGCCTTTGTATTTATTGATTACTTGATCATAATCAGGAACATCAACCAACAACCTCATCCTGAAAGATTTACTTTAATTTGAATAGGACAAAAACATTCTATGTGTTGATAGCTGACTCCCTCTAGCTCTCCTTCAAAAAATTGAATTGAGCAAGTTGCAACCGTACCTAATTATCTTCATTATTTCACACACCACAATACTGGTTTTTAAGGCTCCTCAACACCATTTGGTTCTAATGTAATCATACCCTGCTTAATTGGGAAGGCTGCTAACCATCTATAAATAGGACCCTTGGCATCCTTGCTAATCCACATTTGCGCTTAAGATTCTTAGAAATTAGGCCCTAGTACATCTTTATTAATCTATCATTTGGCTAGAGTAGTAGTAGATATGGAAACACCAATTAGACTAGTCTACAAAAAGACCCAGGCCACTTTTCTAGGAAAGATTAGGTGTAGGCATTTAAAACGCATAACTGGCATTAAAAACCTTTTGTATGTAAAATCCATTAAATGGGTGCTAGACAAGGATTGTGTAGAGTACGAGGACCAGTAAAGAGTAAATACCAGCATCAGATCACACTTTGTGGCTTCCCTATTAGACATCGACGTCTCAAAATGGAAGATTCTGAAGCTTGCAAAGAGGGTCTTTCCCAAACGCTACCTCGTTGGGATGGAGGACATGGTGAGAGCTACATAGTTTGACCATGGAGTTCCTTCCATTTGCAACTTGTGCCGACTTCTCGAGGGAGGAGGACCCATGCCAACTAGGCCCTTCTTGTGTGGCTTTGAGTTTGAGACCCACGAAGAACACCGCCGCAAGGTTCACGCCGCTTGCCACTTCCTTATGAGAATGCATAATGTTGAACCCTTACATAATGTGCAATGGTACGAGGAATTTGAGAGGATGGTGTTTCCTCACCATGCACCACCTGCTACTATTGCCGAACCTTCTACTACATGAAGAAAATGTGAAAAGATGTCTCCATTTTGTTTTTTTGTTTTTGAATTTTTTTTCCACACGTTGGCAAATATATATATATATATGTATTTTGTAACCTGGCCGATGGCCCCGTTGATCAATATGTATACAAATGTAAATTTTCCAGTGATTAATACAATATATATCTTCTATACCCAACTCCTTCCTCATTTTATTTCAATTTTGCACCAATGTAGTTGTTAATCTAAGAAAGGACTGAGAATAACCCAAAACTTAACAAAGTAGGGAAAAATATATACATATTTACAAATTTACTATAAAAGTTGAATCAATTAATTTTTTTAAGATGTATTCCATTAACTGGAATACCCAAGGCTTCACCTTCCATAGTTTCTAACTCAAATTAGTTATATTGCTTGCACCGGGTAGTCTTGAAAGGTCCTTCCCAAAGGTTGTCGAACTTGCCATGTTGGTCGGGCTTTGCTCTACACTCATTAAACTTGAGCATCGAGTCTCCACATTGTAGCCCCTGGTTAGACGTCTTCCTATCAAACCATCTCTTTACTACCTGCTAGCAGTTTGTCATTTCCTTGAGAGCATGCTCTCTTTTCTCTTGAACCTCAAGTAACTTTGTAAACCGCACATCCATTGCTCCATTTTTCTCAATATCAAGGGACTTGAGTAGTTGGATTGTAGGGATTTCCATAGAAATGGAAAATAGTGCTTCCTTCCTATATACTATCTCGTAAGGAGATGTTTTCAATATTTGCTTTGGTGTAATACGATTTGTCCATAGTGCTGTCTGGAGGTGTTTATACCATTCCCTTTGATGTTTTGAACCTATTCTCTTGATTATCCTGATGAGGTTCTTGTTTGTAGATTCGGCGAGGCCATTCCCTTATGGGTAGTAGTTAGAAGACGTCTTCAGGAAGACTCCATACTTTAGTGCAAACTGGCTCATTTTGGAGCCGAGAAAAGCTTTAGCATTATCAGATACAATTGTCTTTGGTGGGACAAACCTAGCCACCAATTCCTCCAGGAAGTTTACAATTTCCACCTCTGTTGCATTTTTCAATGGTACAGCTTCAACCCATTTGGTGAAGTAGTTAGTTGCCCTTAGTATCCATCTGTGTCCGGCTGATGAAAAATGGATTGATCATGCCAATGAAGTCAAGACCCCATTGAGAAAATGGCTCTTCCACCACAATTGGTTTTAGTGGCATAGCAACATTTTACCTTTTTCCGACAAAAAAATGACACTCACTACAAAACTTCACTAATGAATATGAGTCATTGAACAACGTAGGCCAAAAATAACCTACACATATGATCTTGATTGCAATGATTTTTGCTGAAAAATGACCTCCAACTAGGCCACTGTGATATTGCTCCAATATCCTTTTAGACTGCTCTTTAGTTACACATCTTAACAAAATACCATTGAAATTTCTCTTATAAATAACTCCCTCTGAGAGTACATAACAATTATTTTTCAATTGATAAAAATGCCTCCTAAATGGGGGGAGGTCGGATGGATACCTTCTTGTCTGCATAAAATTAATTCTGGCATCTAGCCAGTCATCTCCGGAGCTCTCTTCATTTAGCAACATGGGTTCCGGGACTTCAAACTCAACAATTACTTCATTGTTCTCCACCAAATATTCACACAACCCCTTCCCTTTCATGGTCTTAATTGGCTTGATCTCGATGTCATACTTGAGAATCTTGGTTATCCAGTTAGCCCTTTTCTCGATGATTTCACCTTCCATAATGTTTTCTCATACACTAGGGTGTGACACACAAAACATAACCTTGTTGCATGATATAAGGTGTCGAAAATTCTTCAGCCCCTTGATGATAGGAAAAGCTTTCTTGTCCAAAAATTTGTATTTCACCTCATATTCTTATAGGGTGCACAAATAAAATACAATAAGTGATTCTCTTTTTTGAGCTTCATTGTCCTTGTGCATTAGGATAGTGGTGATACTGCTACCACCACCAAAGATGTACATAATGAAATATTTTGAAAAATCTAGGTTGATCAACACGGGAGAAAAATAGATGACCTCTTTTATTTGTTCGAAAGCTTTTCTAGCTTCTGCTATCCACTTGAAAGTCTAGTCCTTTTTCAGCATCAGGGTGATAGGCCGAATGATCCTTGCAAAGTCCACAATGAACCGAATAATGAAATTAACCTTGCCCAAAAAATATTGAACTCCCTTTTTGTTGATAGGTAGAGGGAGTTCCATGATTTCTTTAACTCTCTTCGAATCAATGGCGATACCCTCCTTTGAAACAACATAGCCTAACAGCTTCCCCTACGAGACCCCAAACAAACATTTATTTGGGTTTAAAGAAATATCAAACTCTTGGAATTTTTGGAAGACAAGCTTGAGAAAATCAAAGTGATCCTTGGCTGATTTTGGAAACAAGGTCAGCTCATCCAGATAAATAAGAATCATTTTATGTATCAAATCCTTGAAGGAAATATCCATAACTCGCTAGAAAGTGGCTCCGACATTTGAAAGCCCAAATGGCATTTTAGCATAAGAATATGTACCCCACTTGGTAGTAAATTATATTTTGTGTTGGTCCTCCTCTCTCACATGGATCTGATTATAATCGAAGAAACCATCTAGCATTGAAAACATTTCAGAACCAGCAACTGTTTGCAGAATTACCTCCATTGAAGGAAAGGGGTAATGGTCCTTTAGGGATGCTCTATTCAAGTCTCAGAAGCTGATGCACAACCGTATGCCACCATTTTTCTTTCGGACTAGAACCAAGTTAGACACCCAAGTGTTGTGCTTGATCAAAAACACTATCCGAGATGCAATCAACTTGTTTAATTCCTGTGACATGAGTGACTCGGTCTTTTGATTGACTAGCCTCTACCTTTGACGCACAGGTTTTGCCCCTTCTAGTAGCTCAATGGAATGTTGGATAATCTCAGGATCATATCCCTTAAGATCATCATATGACCATGCTACTACACTCGAATAATCTTCACAAAAGTGTTTCAACCTTTCTTTATTTTTTTGTGAGATTCCTTTTCCAACCTTGAGCTTTTTATCTTCTCCGATATGCAAATCGGTATAGTCACCTTTATCAACTAAAAACTTTCTCATGTCTTTCATTGCATCATCAGAATCAAACAGACTCTTGAGAGTGACTAGACCCCTGGGAAGCTTGTTTGATTTTAATTGGATTACTTGATCTCCATAGGCCTCTCCAATCTTTGGCTGTAGTTGATTGACAAATTCTCTGGATAGCTAGAGAAATGATACGATGTGAGTATCACTATCAAAAACCTTCCAGTCCTGATCATTGTTTGGAATTGTAGGATGCACGGTCACTTGCACTGAGTGTCTATTGTTAATCAAATCGAAAGCTGGATCAAAGTAAGATCTGACAGTTTGCATTTTGTTAGCTTCAAAGTTTTTCTCTTTGGGTACAACTTGGCTATTGAATGCCTCAAAGCCCTCAATCAGGTCCCATACTCTATGCCAGTATGATCACATACAAAAATTCTTTGTAGCAAAGAGCCCTCGGATTTGGTTCACCACCAAATCAGAATATCCAAACACACATATTTTATTTGCGCCCATTCTCTCTGCCAAATCCAAACCATGGAAAAGGCCTTCGTATTCTATTTCATTGTTTGAGCATGCAAACTGGAAGAAGTAAGACCTCAAGGTCTTATCCTTGGATGGAGACACCAAACATATTCTCACACTGGCTACAACTTTGCATCTTGCTCCATCAAAGTGCAAGGTCCATAACTAGGAGGATGCTTCGCCTCTAGACTCTCGATTCACTCTAGGCATAATCTGGTCTTCTTCATGTATGACATACATTCCTAGCCCAGTTGCATGATAGTTTTCGAAGGGGTCTGTATCTATAAACTCATTCAAAAAGAGCCTCCTCTGCCTCTATCCGAGAGTTGCTTGCTTCTTCTTCCTCAAGGAGTTCAACATTGAGCCTCTCTCCGAAAGTGATTGAGGTATGTACTGGCTCAAAATTGATCATGGCTTCATCAACCACATGTTCAGAATGCAAGGATTCCTATAATAACTTCATCTTGGCTCCATGCTTCGTTCTCAAAATCAAGTGCGACCAGTCTCCAACATTTGCAGTGAATTCTTGGGATAACCATATCTCGAATAGAGGAGGGACATCGATGAGCACAGTATCCTAATTCACGTTAATGCTCATACAAGAAAATAATATCATGGGCAATCCTTTAATTACTTTTATGGTTTCAACCTTGTTCCCATCGAGTTGCATGAATCCTTTGTTAAGAGGTTCATATTTGAGCCCCAGAGCATCAACTACTTGCTTCGATATGACAGTGGTGCTAGCACCAGAGTCAATCATACAATTATGCAATAACTTGTTACCAATTATGAGTGTTAGAAAGAAAGGCTTGGGTTTAGGCTTACTCTCTTTTTCGGCTTTCTTTTCTTCTTGTTGATTGGCTAAAACTCCATCCAAGTCTGGCTTGGATGTCTTGTCCTCCGAGGGCTGATCCAAAATCTTCATGTCTTCTTCTCTCGATAATGCCTTCTGCAATAGCGGCTTTTATTTCGGGATGGCCAAGATATCCCACAAGGAAACATTGGTAGAGGATTTCTTTATTTTCTCCACCATGTTGAATGGCGTTCGTGACTGATGAGTCATGGTAGCTTGCTCCTACTTCATAGCTTGTACATCTAGATGTTTGGCAGCAATCAGGATGATCATGGGAGCTTTTTCTTTTGGAGGAGGTGGATTCAGAATGGCCACCTTGGACTGCTATGGAACTGATTATAGTTTTTCTGATGGACTGGGTGTTGAATTAGGTGAACCCTCAATCGACAAAGATGTGAATTCTCTAGTGAGTCTCTGCTTTGAATGCATATTGTAATGCGATTGCACTTGCAACACTTGGGCTACTAGAATATCATTTGGGAATGCCGACTCCTCTCCTTCCATCCAAGAAAAGAGCGCCTAGTTTGGAGCTATTTCTAACTCTTTCTGTATAGAAATTCCTTGCATTTGACGAGTGAGTACTGCATTATCCATTTTCTAAGAGCCATATGTATGGCCTCCGGAATCAGGCATGTTGCCTTGGCTACGTTGCTCTGCTATCATCTGTTGCAGATTTCCTATCAGACAATTTTGGGGCATATGTGCATCATTACAAGGGAAACACCATAAATTAGTTTCCTTGGCAAGATTGTTTTGTCTAGCTACTAGCTCCTTTCTTGAACTAGGATGGACGGTCTGCATCGACATAGTCACAAGGACTACATGGTTGTTCTGCCGAGCTTGGGTATTGCCACGTGATCTATCCTACCACTGGTTCTGCTGGAAAGGATCCTTCTCACCTTGGTAGTTTTGGTAAGCCGGCTTCTAGTAGCTATACTATTTTCGCTTCATACTGGTTAACTCATTTTTCATGTTTCACATCTTCTCCTTCATCTCATTTATTTCAGCAGTCAGGGGTTAGGCACCGAAGCTACACTCGATGTCATTCCCGGGCACACATACATAGATTGGGGAGGAGTTGCAAGAGTGCTAGCTGAAGCTACCTCTGATTTTGTAGTGCTGAACTCTGGGAATAATGGCATGATAGGTCTCGATGCCAGTTTTCTAATAGCAATAAGATTGTTCTCCGCAATGACGACAAGGTTGTAGGCATCGGGTAGAGTATTTCCGCCAAGAGCTTGCAACATCATAGAAATATTAGCATTTATGGACTTTAAATAAAACATGAACGCCAGGTCTGGAGGCGGCCGACTACCAACAAGAACTCTCTGCCAATTCAAATGAAACCAAGCATTGAAATCAGTCAGAGCTTCATGGGGAGCTCGCTTTATATGAGCCAACTAGTAATATAGCGAAGAATTTTCGCTAGCATTTGAGAAGCGTTCGTAAAAAGGATCTCTGAGATCATCCCAACTAGCAATTGTATTAGCTGGAAGAGTATGATACCAGTTCAATGCCTTGCCTCTAAAAGAGGTGGTGAGTAATCTTAAAGCCATGTTCTCATTAGTAACACCATGCACTAGACATACATCCGTTACATCTTGCAAGTGCTCCGTTAGAGTTTTTGAATCATCCTCGAAGAACTTAGGGATACATTTTAAAGTGGATATCAGGATTGGAGCCCATACTACAGGAGGCACAGGTGCTACCAATGGACTACCAGCATCCTAGGTTACATAATTTCTAGTAGCCATTAGCATAATAGACATAGGAGAAGAGGGAGGTGAAGTCTTAACTTACCGACCTCTCACCTAAATTGAAACTAATGGTGGTACAAGTAGGCTAGGGAATCTTGTAGTTTGAGACCTAGTGATGGGCCTATGGCTCATACACTCCTATTTATCAAGCAAACGTGTTAGTTCGCATCCCAGCAGGTGTGCTAGAAAAAAGAATTGTTGACGCAAAAATTTGCATGGGCAACAACCTTATGGGAAACTTAGCTAATGGGGGACTTGTGTGTGTAGCTAAGTGACCTCTGAGTTTTATTGAATCTGGATCTTCATTTTTATGGGGGGGAGGTAAAGGGTAAGAAGGATAACATGAAATAATCAAACCTAAACTAAGGCGATGCACCAAATCATAAGATAATCAACTAAGCACAATGCTAAAAGAAAGGCTTGAATAGTAACTATTGTTTATCAAATAGATGCTTCTGAAACACAAAAAACATAAGAACACCAATTCATTTGCATAGCATAATCAATATGAAACAGGCCAACACAGAACAGTAATAACATGATCTACATTTTATTGAGTTGAATGAAGATTACGAAAGCTTGAAATAGACATTCATATACTTTAGGAAATGAAAGAATAGTTTAATATCCTATTAAATGCATGAAAATAGAGAGGCCAAATTGATTGGCACAGTCTGCAAGTTCAAGTTCAATAGCAAATATTACAAAGGATAATTCTGAGTGCTCGGGAAATTTAATCTATCTAACATCAACCTATAAAATGAAGAAAAAGGCTACTTAAATAAGCCAACCCACCGCTTGAAAGCCCAATGAGAAAGGTGCCATGGGGAAGCCGTCAATGACCCAGATCTTCTTGAGCCAACACCAATAGAATGATCATCCAACATTGCACTAGCAAGCACATCCCCAAAGAAACCTGGACCACGCAACAATAAAAGAGAAAACACGCTAGTAGAAGGAAACACGTGGCAACAGAACAAAAACTGAAGCACAGGCATCACACCCAAGGTAACAGATGCACAAACGAGCACCACGTGTCAAACAAATAGAGCCCGAAAAAAGACAAGTGATACGGTTGAAAAGAAAACCCTGACAGGAAGCCACGTGTTCCAAATCCCAACAAAAGGAAATGCAGTGTGGGCCCAAGTCGGAAAGAATCAGGGGAGCGCCATGCGTAAAGAAAATGGAGCTTGAAAAAAGAAAAACCATACGGCCCCAAAAAAAGCTTTGATATGAAGCCATGTGTTCCAACACCGAGAAGCTGTGAGAAATACAGAAAAGGAAAAGGCAAGAACTGAAAAGAAAACCGCGAAGGCAATGCGGTGCGTGAATAAACATTCATAGTTAATAACTCAAAACACATGTTTAAAATTTAGGATGTTAGTTGGCAATTCATCCTACCTTAGTTTTAGGAAGTTTTTGGGAAAAAAATGGACTCTCAAAGTTATGCATGCAAAATTCCTAAAATGACAAAATTTGACAATTGTCGAAATCTACCAAAAAAAGGTAATTTTTTGTTTTTTCAGTTTTTTTGGATATAAGAGAGTTTTCTCTCATTGTAGCAGCAAAGTTCGTGAATATAATAATTTATTTTTCCAGTTATTTTGAATCTTTGGCTCTCACACATGAATAATGAAACAATTCTATTGATTGTATGTTGTTGACTACATCATTTCTTCTTTTCCAAAGGTAATTAAAATAATTTAATTTAATTCCTTCATGTAGAATTTAAACAATTTGATTAATTTTTCCAATCAAAGAAATATTTTTTATTATAATTAATTAATTGCAATAATGTTATTATAATTTTTAAAGCATATTAAATATCATTTTCCCCTTCTTTTCTTTCCCAATTTCTCGATTCTCAAAGCATCAAACTTTATTCACATGTAATATTTAACCTTGAAAATATAATTGCATGCAAATTAGAAAATAAATAGCCATAATATAAATATGTATTTAATAGGTTTTTTTCATAACATCTAGAGTCCAAAATCACCACCAATTCAAATTTTATGTCCTAAGGGAAAAAATATGGCTTATCTCACACTCAAACCAAGTGAAATAGGGGTTACCATATACATTAGCCCAAAGTGACATATCTGATTAACCACCATTGAGAAATAACTTAGAATTGCATATTTAAGTGGATAAATAACATTGTACATGCATACACTCAATGCACATGCCAAGTTTAGTTGCTTAATATATAATAGCCAAAGTAATGCATACAAATTGAACAGGGTACAACATAATATAAGCCATATAATGATGACACATATACAATTATCCATGGAATAAATCACTACGATAAGTTCTATATATAGAAAGTTTAACACATAAATCACAATGAATAAATAGTAACAAAAATACATTAAGTCCTCACAAGGAACTTGGCACACTATGATGCATGCATTTGAATAAAACTAAGACACCAAAAAATCAACATGTTGAGAAATGCCATCTTGACACATAAAAGTGGTTCAAACACACTATATAGTATAAGCACAATAGTCACAACCAATAATATCAATGAAAATAGTGAAGCTAAAACATTGATAAGCACTCAATGCAACAAGTAAGAGCATGACCTATGCATCCCCTACTACATAGTCATGTTTTTTGAAACTAGGAAATCTCAAGGTAACAAACAAGTTGATGTTACATTGTAGCACATCATTACTCGACCATTTTATCAATGGGGTTTCAATCTCATTGGTAAGGTTCATCCATCCTCCTCTAATGGTTATGAGTTCATTATGACTATTATTGAAACAAGGTAATATTTAGGAAAATGCATCTAAAAAAACCTTCTTAAAAAATTCTAAAATATGTCAATGATGTTAGATGTGATTGACACCTTTAGCTTAATGATGCCATTTGGTCCTATCACACTCATACCACACACCAATTAGTTTGAATCCATACTCACTTACTTTTCACTCTTAATCCATCTTACCTATTGAGATCAAAACTAGGTCATTGTGTGTTTCCTTATGCAATATCATTGACGACGAGGAGTATTTGGTTGCATGCTTGGATGATCTTGAACTGATTAATGAGAAGTGCATTAACACCCTTAACCATTTGTAGTCATATCAAAATCATCTCTACCACAACTATAATAAGAAAATCAGAGCTTGTGAGTTTGAGGTTAGTGATCTTGTGCTTGATAAAAATAAAAATAAATATACAATATAAAGATAAGAAGGGTGAATTTGAGCCTAGTTGGCTAGGACCATGTACTATCATCACCAAGTATAGTTCAGTAGTATAACAATTAGCTACTTCTAAGAGCGATTTATTTGATGAACCCATCAACATCATACACCTCAAGTCATTTCATAATTAATCTAAGCAATATATTGATAGAAAAGAATAAAAAGTAAGAAAATTAAAAATACAAAAAAAAAGTGAAAATAGTGAAGATAAATATAATCCTCTAGTGAAAACCACTTTTGATGGTGCCTTGGACAATTATCATGGTGGAAAATTTCTCAAATGAACCATAATTAATAAAGTTAACTCTACTATATTTTAGTTCCTCATCTACCACTCATTAACAAGTCTATTTCATCCTCTCATTCTTGTCATTGTTGTCCAACCCTCCATCCATAGCATTTCATACCTTATTTCTACTAGGGGTAGGTTATTACCTCTTGCTTTTGAATAAATATTGAGATGTGATATTTGGATCACTTAGAGATTTGGATCCCTTCCATAATAATGAGTTTCATGTATTTATTTTCTATCACATGAAAACACTTTCATCCCATTAATTAAAAATTCCATCCCCTTAATCCCATTCTATTTTTCCATTAATAAAGCTTGCATATCAACAGTAGTGTCACACACACTAAACTCTTGAATATTATGCTTTAATGTCAAATCAATACCTAAACATCAGTTCCTCAAAAGTATATAGTTGATACATCATTTACCATCATCCAAATTTTGTATTGCATCTATCATTTTCCTTCATGGGAAGAATCCTTCCCCAAATCAGGCACAATTATTATCCATTTATCCTATAAGAACCTTGACAAGAGGTTATACAACTATATGTCCATTGACTATTATTTTTTACGTCTTTGATTGATATTTTGATCTTTGATTTATCTTTGATCTTTTATTTATCTTGTTCATAATTTAATTTATATATTTTTTATTTTCATAAATATTTTTTTCATATACCATTTCTACTCATGGTCACCATGATCATTATATATCATGGAATGCTTTGACTGGTATACATTGGGACATGGTTAATTATTTCTATGTTCTATGTTTTTTGGATGTTCTTTCACAAGACCCACCAAGTTCAATCACATTGAAATTTGACAAGAAATCCTCTCCAAGTCTAATGGTTGTCTCTAAATGTACCCAACAATTTCATTAAATATCTTAAGAGTGCTCCTATTATTTTATGTTTTCTTGAATATTAGTCCATGCATTAGATACATTATCACTATAGTCTTCTATACCATATTGCATAACATCCATTACTAAAGAAAAATAAGGTTTCTCTCCATATTCTAGCATGATAAATTATTCCCAATAAATATTTATCCATGTATAATCATCCATTGTATTCATTTCATCAATTCCATTTTCTTTCTTTCATCTCTTCATATTCTTTTATCATTTTTCATCTAATCATTCATATTTCAAGAGATCACTTGTGCTTCTTCTTGTATGACTTCCCTCTTGAGGACATCATCATATCATCATTTTCTTCACATGACTAGAGAATATCATCACTTTCTTCATATTTCATCCATTTCTTAATGTCAAATTTTATTTTCTTTGAAACAATGCTACTTTGAACATTGTCTCAAAGAGGGGAAAAATGTAGACACCTAAATAATTTCACATTTTCCTTCATATTCATGTCCCAGGAAATTAGGTACAAATTATTTTCTTATCATCCATTCATCACATAATATTTGATTTGATAACCTAATCATCCATTCATCACCTAATATGTCATTTGATAACCTAATCATCCATTTGTCACCTAGGACTCCTAGTGAATAACCGTTTAATTAAATTTAGCTAATATTATTCATCCAATTAAAAATCTAGTTATATGTTATTATTAATTTAATTATCCACATATTTATGTATCTTTTTTTGTATTAAAGATTGTGAAAAAAATGGTTACAGTAATGCTTTGTGCATTATCCACAATTATATATCACCTACTAAATTATGCATTACACATCTTACTGTTTATATATAAAACCTCTACAAGTTATTTTGTATAGTGTATTTACAACACTACTAATTACATTGTTTCTCAAAAGTGAAAAGCATAACAATAAAAATTCAGTTTCATAGTAGTGTATAATATAACAACATCATTCAGTCCTGCTTTCTTAAAAATCCTCCCAATTAGGTCATCCAAGAGGGGGATATATTCCATAAATGTATTCATTTAACCGAACTGCTTCAATGGCCAAGTCTGAGGATTCATTGACATGAAACCTATTGTTGTGTTTCTCTTTCTTGGTCCTGTCTTCCATCTCTTGGTTGTAGCACTTTGATATTTCAGCTATACCTTTAAGCATTAGAATTCTTGTGGCCTTGTCAAATCCCCAAATGTGCCCATACTTAATCTCCATTGTGTTCATGAGGACTATACCATCTTCTAAGAACTTTATAAATTTTTGCTTTGAAATTTCTAGTGTTATTGTTACCTACACAACAATTTTGTGAAAATGAGTATTTTATAAAATTTGGTAAGTGTTCTTTTAACCCCTTGAAATTTTTCCTCATTCCTTTTAGTTTAGATTTTCCATAAAATTTCATTAATAATCTATCAACCAAAAAAAAATATATTCTTTGCTCAATCCATATACTTTACCAAGAAATATTACCATCCACTTTATGTTACCATTCCAACCTTTAAAATTAAAGAAAAACACATTCCAAACCTCTTTTGCATATAAGAATTCAAATAAGGTATGTTTAATTGTTTCAGGTTGTCTGCAAGAACTGCACAAATCAATATCAACATGATTAATCTTATAAGGCAGTTTCTGCAAAATTAATAACCATTTAAAATAGGCTTTTAAGGCTCTAAACAACTAGCCTAGTTATTTATGAAGATATTTCACCAATTTTTATTAGATAGGGATAGGTTCCAAGATTGGTTTAAGGAATAAAAAATAGTATTATTATTGGTTAGGGATTTATAAATAATCTTGGAGTTTATTTTATGAAGAGGGGTACCATATTCCTAAGTGAAATGATTAAAATAGTCAAAGTTACTGCTACACTTTTTAGGAAGCTGAAGAAATCTATCCAATTATTTATTTATTCCTCCATATAAGATGTTAATAAATTAATTTAATATTAATTTCCACCTCATGTGCATCAATAATTAATTTAATTAATTATTAAATTATCAAAATCCACCTCACCTATTTTACTATTTAGTCTAATCAATTCGCTTAGTCCCACTCTTCAATAAAATCCACTTCTCTCATTTAATAAATTAGTTAACTATTCCATGCAAATAGTCAAATGCACCTAATTATCTTATGCACTTAGTTAACTCCTCCATTTAGGTAGTTAACTCATCAATCAAATCTATTAATTACCCACTCAATTTGAGTTGATAAATAAAATATATATAATTAAAATTTTAAAAAATGTGCAACTCTCCCATCTTTGCCACATCTCCTCATCAATCCCCTAAATCATGGATTCGATCTAAGACTCTAGATTGAATCCTATCCATTCAATTGATTCCCTTGCAAGTCTATATATCTGTAGACACATAAAAATGGCTTGGACCCACAAACCATATTTTTATACATCTTATCATGCTCCATCTTAACATAATTAAAATATTTAATTATGTCCTATAGTCCAATGTCAACTATTAATTAAATAATTTCTAATTATTTAATTAATTCATGTCTTTTATTCCTCTTGACTATTTAAATAAATAAATAACCTTTATTATTTAAATACGTTACTAATTCCCTATGTCACTCTATAATTAAATAAATTCTTAAATTTATTTAATTACTCTTTGCCTTTTATTCCTCTTGATTATTTAAATAAATAAATTCTATTTATTTATTTAAATACGTCATTAATTTCCCATATCTTTCTATAATTAAATAAATCTCTTTGATTTGTTTAATTATTATCCACTTTGTCTTTTTCAAATTTTAAATAAGATCATTTATTTAAAATCACCCACTTTCTAATTTTCCTCCACAATTAAATAATTTTAATTATTTAATTGTCTTATTGATTTTCTTTCTACATTTAAATAAAAATATTTTATTTAAATTGACAATTTCCTCTTTTCAATTAAATAATTTAATTATTATTTATTTGTCACATGAATTCACCATTTTGAAATTAATTTAAAATATTAATTTCAAAATAACATTTCTCTCCACAAATTAAATTATTTCTAAAATAACTTGATTTTCTAACTCATCCTTTTCCACTTACTAATTCTTATCTCAGTGTGACAACTATTCTCATTCCTTCATTTAATTTCTTAAATTAAATCTTGTCCACTCAATTTAAATTTCACCCTAGAAGTTTCCCTAACCCTAATTAATGGGTTGTTATTTTGAATCTTGACCACATATTCTAGGGCACTTCTCAATCTTTAATCTCACTCATCCATCCAAAATTGCAGTTTCTATAAAATACCAATTTTGTCCTCATTTTGTCATCTCTTAAGTGCTTAATCTCTTAATTTCTAGGAAATATTTTAATCTCTTGAATTTATTGCATTCTCTTGAGTTCTTGTCATTTAGCTATTTAGTTTTGCATGTAGAATTGATTTTCTCTTGCATATTCATATTAAATCCTTCAAAACTTGCTTAGGACTAGTCAATATCTTAGAGTTGCTTATCAAATCTGAGGGCACTTCATTATTTCAGCAAACTAGAAGGTGCAATGGAAGTAAGCCATGGAGGATGAAAGACATGGGTGAGCTCATTTCATTTATTCCTTTGTTTATTCCTATGCTTTTCATTGTTTGTTGTGGATTTAGGTGTTTGCATGTGATTTGCTAACATTTATCTTGTAGAAAAAGTCCATAGTTACATTGGTGAACCCGACACTTTTAAAACATTTTTTTAGGTTGTCATATAATTTTTTTTAATCATTTTGCAGGTATAGGTACGGAATGACACATTCGAAAGTTCCTGCGACGTAATTGTTTTGCTACACTGCATCTGCTATCTCTAATGACACAACCAATATGTCCTGACACACTTGCTATTTAGAATGATGCAACTACCAAATCGAGCCGCATCTGACAAACAGTAAGCCAAAATCAACATAAACTAGACCGCATTCGACATACAGAGCCACATCTGCAATCCTGAATGATGCATTCAATCTGATGTGATGTAAGTGACTGGTAAAAAGGGTTTTCTATTTTGTCTTTCAAATTTCCATTTTTTGTTATTTTTAGATTAAAGATTTTTGATACTAATCTATCTGTGGCAGCGTGTGTCAAGATGGAATCTAACCCATTGTTATTGCTTTTTTTTCCCACAATTTAATCAATCATTCATTTCACTCATGGGTAAAATGAACAATAACACATTTGCATTGGTTTAAAAAGAACAATCACGCTTCTCATGGGTCTAAAATGAACTGTTAGTTAGCTCACACTACAAACGATTAAAATGAACCCCTTGCTTGATAACACTACAAACGGTTAAAATGAATGCGTGTTTGATGTGTATTGTGATTTAGTTACTTTATCACCCCTTCACACTTTCAATTTTGGTTTAAAAAGAATAACCATGCGAGTGTGAGTCAAACATATTGGTGTGCTCTCTCTTTGTTTTTCAATGAAGATTGATTGAACTACGGATATGTTAGCTCGATTTTGTTAACTTTAGAAACTGGGCTTGCTTTGGTGGGAAAAATTACTTACCCCAAAGTGACTCAAACTGGAAATGAAGCTCTTTGGCTGAGCTAGTCCCAACCGGTATACAAATGTGAATCCTAAGGGAAAGCCTAGGATTACGATTGTAAATATGTCATATGGACCAACTAGTACTCCCTTAAACTCTGTTGAGCTTAACCTCTTCAGGCTGGAGTGCCTCGTGAACAGAGTTTAATCTTGTTCCCCATGTATGGCCCCTTGAATGGGTGCTCGAATTAAGATCCTTGTTTTAGTGTGACCAAAAACCTTTTATTCTTTGGTGCAACAACGGTCGTTGCCAAGGCACCCACACTTGCATAATTTTTAGTAGAGATTATCAAACTGCCATGGATGATTCATGGGCTTTGGAATCTTGGTTTCCCTAAGAAGTGAGTGCACTATAAGGGAGAGCCCGTGGGTCCAAGCTTCTAGATTCATCCGCTAAGAATATGCGGTCGGAGTAAAATCCTTGTGGGATCCAAAAGAATATTGTCTTTGCAAACATAGGGATTCGTAAATGTTTTCTATGCGGTTGTTTTTCACTTTCTTACTACATCATGTGTTTTCCAAGTGTATTTAGACAACATGAACAAATGAACATCAACCCAAAAATCTGAAAGAACACTGCCAAACTAAAATAAATTCCTTGCAATCTGCTAAAATTTTATCGAAATCACTTTCTGAGATGCATCTGCAATATTGAACCAAAATTGCTTATTCCTGAGCTGCATCTACTCTGTTGAGCCACAATCGCCATTTGAAATGCCACAATTTCCCATCATACACCACATTTTCCAACTCAAACACCGCAACTGATCTTTTGAACCGCATTGGCCATCTAAAATGTCGCATTTGTCATTTTGCACAAGACCGACTAAATCCTACAACACATCTGCCATATTACAATGCATTTGTAAGAATCTGAGACGCATCTGACTACTCTGCAATGCATTTTCCTTCCTATGATGCAATTGCTTTTTCAAACAATGCATTTTCCTGACAAACTCAAAAAAATAGTACTGTCAGAAACTGAGGTTCAACATTTACAAAAAAAAATTCTGACATCTTTTTCCAGTAGTCTCTATCCAAAACCAGGGGAACACTTGTCCCTGCCATCCATATTTGAATTTTTAGTATGCATTTAGCTTGCAATCCACCATTATCTTTAGCATAGGCAAAGTCTTAAGTCCTCAAATTTGCACACTTTGGGATAGGCAAACTTTCCTTATTTTGTCAAAACTTTGTCTCAAAAATACGTTGTCATTGGACCAAGTCAAACAAATCAATCCTTAGTCATTGTCCTCTTGTGAGCTATTTCCAACTCATAAGTCTAGTGTGGAAATCTCACCTTGTCATTTTGTCGTCTTGTCACTTTGTCCTTCAAACAAGTTCTTTTAACAATCCAAATTGAGACATTGGCCAAACTTTGAATGGTTAGTAAACCTTTCCTAAAAATCATTTGACATAGGACTATTATTTTAGTCTTCATTGTCACTTTGCATTTGACATCCCTTTTAGTCCTCATTAGCCCTTTGCATTGTCACTTTGTATCATTACACTCCTTATTCCATAAAAGACCAAAAACTTAGTCTTAGTCTCATTCCATCCACCATCATGTCTTCAAGTCACTATGACATGCTTGCTAGTCAAATTGAATGCAAATTTATTAGTAATAGTCAAGCACAACTAGCCATGGACTTTAGAAACCTATACCTCCAATCCAAACACAAATTATCCTCAACCTTTAGTCCTCCATCCATCTATCCATCTTACCAAAAATCCATGAGTCATAGTCCTCAATCCATCTACTATCAAGAGTCCCCTAACACCACTCATGGCACTAAGTCACAACAAACTTCCATCAGTCATACCCACCCTAACCTTGACAAGGGAAATCAACCATCCATCAATCTAGTCCAAGCCTCCACATAATATCCTAGTCCCACATTCTATCTAGTCCTCCATCCACTCATTCCTTACAAGTCTCTCCATCCTATCCTTGTCCTTCATCCTATACTAGTCCTTTATCCACATTAAATCCTAGTCCTTCGTCCACTGACCCTTTCCAAACCTCCACATCGTATCCTAGTCCATCATACACCAATCGATTCCAAGAAACTCCATCTCAACATATATTTAGTCATGAAAGTACAACTAGTCATGGTCTCCAAAGTCCCATCCCATTTCATAAACTTGAGGATACATGTCAAAAGTAAAATCCAAAGCATGACACCATAACTCCCCCTTCATGTCTAGATCAAATTTGTCCATCCCATGACCCTATATTTAAATACATTCAAGAAGTCCTCCTAGACAATCATGGTATACCAAAAACACCTTTCCTTGGCCAAGACTCCATCCACAACCATGTCATCCAAGACAACCCCATCTTTGACGAAGACCCTACCATTGATCCAAAAGTCCAAAATGATGAACTCCTTGACCTCTATCCCATTCATGATGAAACACTTGAAGATGATTCCATCCAAACTTCAAGTATTGACACTTCCAAAAAAGAGACACTTGCCTCCATGGGACACATAGATGATCTTCCTATAGAACAAGAGGCTATTATTGTTGAAATATTTGCAAATGATGAATCTATAACTGAATTCAGTGGGTTCTATGACAATGACAATGAAGACGGTTTTGACATAGACTAGGAAGCACCAATAGAATCATCAGAATCCGATATGATAAAATATCAGACTGAAGATGTCAATCAGAAATCTATCCAACATGTCATTAAAGCTACAACATCCTATCAAATAGGATCATCTATCTTTTTTAGAGCAGGCTTTCTTACAGATGAGAAGATTCCAAGCATTAATTTCCACAATAAGGAATGGTTAGCATCTTGCTTCCAAAATGACAAGTACCCCATCACAAATAGAATCTGTTAGAACATGCATTATCAAGGAAAAGGACTAGGCCTACATGAGCAAGGAATATTGGAACCTGTCCAAGTTTAGGCACATTATAGACATCAAGGTCTTGGCTATTCATTATTCAGAAAATCTAAGGATTCTAGTGGTCCTTCCTTGATATTGGGGGAAAATTTATCAGGTACAAACATCAAAATGGGTGGCATGAGTAGTCCTTTTCATAAGATTGTTGCCAACAACCCTTCCCTCCACACCCCAAACCATCATTCCATCATGAATAAACCCTCCATTTGGAACCAAAAAAAATCTTACAAATCCAAAATCCAAAATTAAATGTCAAATTCCATAGAATCAATCAAAAATATAAGTGGACAAATGAAGCTAAAGTGAATCCCAAATAAAAATGGATCAAGTCAAGAAAAGAATGAATCAAGTCAAGAAAATATGTCAAAAATCAATCAAAATGTGGAGCCACAACACAAGAGGACTCCCACATATAATACATGTCCACCTCCTTCAAAATTTCCATGAAGCAAGACATATAAAAGTGTTGGTTCCAAACACTATCGCAAACCAAAATCCAATCTCCATCATCCATCACCCCAAGTTTGGAAAATAAAAAATGCTACATATGAACATCCTGGCCATCCATCTATGTCTACTATCATCCGTCATAATCCCACATATTTCCTAAAGTCTAAATGTCCCATGTCACAAATCCATCACATCTTGGCAACAACTCTTTATCATAAGGTCTCTCATGGCACTCTATCACGATGTGCGTATTCTGATAAGGCCAACTCTAGTATCAACAAGGATCATAATGACATCAATCAGCTATATGCAAGTGCTATCATCTTGACAAGGCAACTACTTCAGAAACGTCATTATTGGCATGTCATTGCACCAGTCTCTACATCGGCATCATCAAGGCATCAACACAGTCATTGGTCATCTAAAGCATTAAGGCTATCTGGGAAAAAACTCAAAAATACAAAAAAAAATGAAAAATCAAATTGTCACCTTGATGAAAACCTGGCAAACAAGCATCTTGGTGACACCAATTTTTTTTAAAAAATTATATATATATATCTATATAAATAATAATAAAAAAATAAAAAAAATGGCAAAAATAGTAAAGAGAAATTTTTTGTCCAATAGTGAAAACCATTCTTACAAAACTTTGGATAAGTACCATGATGAAAACCTGGCAAATAGGTGTCATGAGTAGAATAAAATCATCTATGTGGACCATTGCACTTGGGGGCAAGTTGTCTCATCTCCCCTACCCGTCACATGATATTTCCTATGACATCACTTTCCATCCATTTTCCCACCTACTTTGATCTTGATAAGAACTAAAATACAAACATAGGTCATGCTTTGGGAATTTTTTGACATGTCTATCTTTTGGTCATACCTTATTCATTGAGTATCATGTCATTACCTTCATAGCCTCCTTTTCACTATGCGACATCGTCCTTGGAGACCATATGATAATTCTCCTAGTCGAAGCCATCTATGTCTCCTATATTTTATCAAAGTCATCCATCTTTCCTACCTTTTGTCTATTAGCTATCTTGGCTTCCCTTGTCAATGGTCCTACAATCCTCTATCATCCCATCTAGTCCTAACCAAGTCATTCCAAATGCAACAATATGGAAATCTAGGAAATTATCCAAAACATTCCTTGGCTTTGTCCCTGGCCCTGCTGGAGAGTTTATTCTCTTGCCATATCATTGTCATCCTCACGTTGTTTTGGGATGTGTCTTTCCCACATCAAACAACATTTTCATTGTCATCATCACCTATCAATTGGTATTCAGCTTGACTAGTGGAAAAATCATGGTTGTCCTTGGATTCATGTGCATTGAAATCATTCACATGCATTTGTAACAATTTTCACAAAACATCAAAAAGTCATTAAAATCATAAAATGTCCTGAAAAAATTAATAAAAATAAAAAAAAGTCCTAAAACAAAAAAACTCATAAAAAATCAAAAAAGGTCTTGAAAAAGACCTAAAAATTAGAAAAAGTCTTGAAAAAATATCCTGAAGAAAACACAAAAACATGCAAATCAATGTCAAAATCCTAGAAACAGAGTCAAAGTCAATCATATCTTGTCAAGTCCATGAGTTAGTCAGTCTTTGTCATTTGTCTGAACTACATTGTCTCTACTGCTACGTAGGCAAGGACATCAGTCAATGAGTCCCTGAGACATTAGGTCAGTTCTTTTAGGTTTTTCAAAATAAAAATCATAAGTCAAACATGATCATGTTAGTCAAATAAGTCAGACACAGTCAAACTCAGGTATAAGACAATAGACAACATAATCCAACTGGTCATTAAGTCCAAATTAGACAACATAAGCCAATCAATCATATAGTCAAAATTAGTCAACTTGCCAAAACATTAGTCAAAATGTCAATCTCATCACTTTTTGGTCCTCTTCAAGATGTGTCCTTGGATTTGGACCCCGTCAAAATATCATTTTCCTTCTCAGCATGTGTCCTTCCTAACCTTAGGCACCATCAAACCGTAAAAACTATCAGACTATTAATCAATTAATCTTCGACCAAAAAACATTGGCAATACAATTAAATGGTTGTTAATTTTTGGCTATTTTGTCGTATCTTTTTATTGACTTGTTTGTTGGTCATGTTACTGTAGACATGGAAAATTTACAAATTTGATTCAGCACACTTGATCCTGACTACTAACGACATTTCTTCCTGAATCACACTCTTAGCTTATCATCACCTTCTGTCTCTTAATTAAATAAATCAGTATTTATTTGATAAGGTCTTTCTCATCTGTTGATTAAATTAATCAATTTAATTTAATTAACCTTATATCTTTGTTTATTTAAATAATTCATTTTATTTAAATCAAGTCTCTAAAGTCTTCTTATTAAATTGAATAAATTAAACCTTATTTAATTTTATCTAACATTATCCCCTTTAGTTAAATAAATGAAATCATTTATTTAATTAAATCTTTTTTCTCAATTCTTGATTTAAATCAACTCATAAAGTTGAGTCAAAATTGTCAAATCACCTAACCTCTCATTAAATTGATCAAATCTTGATTAATTTAATCTCAATCACTAAAATCCTCTAGAGAATGCAACTTGCACAATAAATCAACTACTTTTATTTATTTAATTCCCTATTTTATCTCAACAAGGAATAAGGAAGGAATATTCTCTCAAGTTTGAATTCAAAAATCCAAGTGGATGGGTATTTCCAACAAGGCATTCACTCCTCTTACATGTCCTTATGCATTGAGCCAAGTGGCATTTATTTCATGTCTCTTTCCCTCTCACATGTCATTTCCTCAATTTCAAATTCCACCTAATTGCATTTATTGGCACTTTAGCCAAAATGTGCACAACCTTCAACCATTTACATCTTGACAAGTGGCACTTGGCCATTGGATGTTGAATGATCCCACATTGCTCAATTTCACTCTCTTTTCCATTTTGAGAATCTATAAATGAAAGGTTCTTCCTCTCATTCAACATCCACAATCTCATGCAAAGTTACTCTTTTCACATCGAGAGCTAGTTTTTCCCATTTCTCTTCAAGTATTCATAATTTTCACAATTTCATAGCTAGGTTATGCCAAAATCTCATCAAAGAGATTCAACTATCCACACATCATCAACATTACAACAAAGGAGTTGGGAAAGGGCCAATTTTGACACATCAATTGGCACCAATTCCCCCATGGGATCAAGATTTTTCTTAGTTTAGATAGATTTAATTTGATTCATTGCATTGTTCTTCATTTTCCTTTCTATCTAAGCTTTGTAAATGGATTTCATGTGGAATCCTTCTTTCATCTTGCATTTTGATCTAATAATGTATTTGTTTCTTGTATTTGTGCAGGTATGAAACTAGGGTTCACATTTTTTCCCTAGAAGGAGGGCAAATATCAAAGATTTCATCACATTTTTCAATAATTCCGTGCTTTTTAACATTTTTTTCTGTACACAATAAATTGCATTGCACACAGTCCCACGACACTATATTGCAGCGCTTTCAGAGGAGCGATGCTATAATGCACCACACTTTTCTTAAACTACGCCGCACCCATGTTCCCGCTCAAAATATTCAAAATTTTAAACTCTATCGCAGACTATTAAGTTGCAAATTGCGCCGCTTGGTAAAACCGCGTCGCACCCGTGCTCTCTGTTTCTGCAGAGCACAACACTCAGTGAAAGGTGTGGTGCTATATAGTGCCACATTTTTTCTAAGCTTTTCCATTGAAAAATAGTCAGAAATTCAAAATTATATTTTTAACATGTGCCTTTTTTTTTTCAGATTTTTGAGTTATTGACCTCTTTGCTGTTCCTGTATTCTCTGGTTTTTATCATTTTGTAGGTTAGGAGAAGGAAGAAAGCGAAATGGAAGGTTACATAATGGTATCATTCCCATCTTATATTAAGTGTTTTTGAACACTATAGTGTTGTTTAACACTTTTGATAATTCTCAATATCTTTTAAGGATTTGTTACCTTTCATGCTTTAGAAAACACTAAATTTCCTTTTGGGCTCTAAAAAGAAAAAGAAAAATTTTCTTTTCAAAAGTTTGCAAACAAAGTTTAAATAAAACCTTAGAAAAAATCTTACTATATTTGGTTGAGGTTTAAAAATTGAACAAGGCAACTTCCACACTTGAATTGGCGCTTTAAAAAGAATTCATTTTGCTTTGAGGGTTTAAAATGAACAAGTGCTATTTTGTTTTGTAATTATTTATTCAAGATAATATCATCAAAAGGGCGTATGCGCTTATCTCGCGCCTCATGATGATCTTGAGAATACAAATTTCTTTTGGTGATCTTAAGTTGAATAAAATAATTGCCTCCACATTTCATTTTGGAATTAAAATTGAACCAATCATGCGAGTGTGAGCATGGTATATTGTGAGTGTTCTTCCTTTGTTTTTGAACGAAGGTCGATTGAAATACGAGATATACTAGCTTGATTTTGTTTATCTTAGCGGGCTTGCCTTGTGGGAAAAAGTAATCACCTAAGGGAATGACCCAACTGGGAACATGCTAAAGCCAAGCGACTTCCACCCAGGATATAAGTGTGGATATTGGAACAAAGGCCAATATCACAAGGATTATTCTGATGAGAAGGGAAGCAATGGTCTCTCACCATACTAGATAGTCCCCCATGAATGAAATGCCTGCATTAAACCTATTCTTTAGCAAAGACCAAAATCCTATCTATTTGTTGGTGCAAAAGGTCATGTCGTTTGAAGCTGCCCCACGTTATACATGCGGTTTTGTTGTAGAGATGAAAGGTATGCCATGGGAGATTCATGGGTAGTGATGCTTGATTGACATGAGAAGTGAGTGCACTGTAAGGGGGAGCTTGTGTGGTCAAACATCTAATCATCCATATTGAATATGCACAACTGGATTCGTCCAAGTGGGAACCCAATAAATATTGTCTTTTCAACCTAGGGATTGTATGTGTTCTTGAAATCAAAACACCTTGCTTGATTCTAATACTTTGAGAAACAAAGATTCACAAGAGCTTCAAAATTTCAAACCCTTTGGAGGAAACAAATACCATTGATGAATCCAAGTGCTCTTGCTTTCCCTAGGGATTCCATCCTTAGAGGTTTCTAAGTTCTTGGGTTTAATCATCATTTGTTTCCACTAAAGTCAACCTAGGAAAATATGCTCTTGAGATCTTGGTTTTCACATAATGGACCTTATGGAATGAAAAGGGATGAAGGCATAAACATGAAGTTTGAAATCATAAATCAAAAAAGTTTTTTTGGTAAAAAGGAACTCATTAAGCAAAGATAAAGGCAATTGGACCTCACATGTGTTTTCTCAAATGATTTCCTGAAAAGTCAAAATCCAAAAACCAAAGTTCAAGAAGCTTAGTTTGAAAGCTCGTGAGGAGCATCTTGAAATGCTTTCTGAAGTAAGAGAAAGATTGGTGTATAATTTATACAAGAAGGCTTCAAAGAACAACCCAAGTTTGTATGAGTTCTATTGTCAACAAAATTTAACTCTTTTCCAAAGGTTTCCTTTTCTCACATAGGAAGTAAGGCATGTTCTTCAATACCGAGGTCTTGTAAAAAAGAGTCTTGTCTAGGTCAAAGTCTAGGATCAAAATCTTCACTCTCATCCATCTCTCCATCAATCAAATTTCATCTCACCATCAAACTTTTGAGAACTTTGAAACATCATTTATGCTAAACTTAAATGAAAAATCAACATCACTTTGTTTGACTTAATACACTTAGTCAAATTTTCAATCCTCTTGAACAAATTTACCTCTAGGATAACGTAACTTCCTAAGGTCTACTAGTTCATGATCACCTTGATTGGCTTAACATACTTAGCCAGTTTATTCTCTTGTGCGAGTTCTCCCTAGGATAACACAACTTCCTAGGGTTTACAAGTCCACCGTCATCTTGTTTGGCTTAACACACCTAGTCAAACTATCGAAATAAAATCTATTCAATCCCTAAAAAGTTGATTTTCAGAAAATGTTGACCACTCAAGATAGGGAAACGACCGCTCGAAACGGGTAATCGGATATTCAGGTTGGATAGATAGATGGTTGGAAGGGGTGAATGGGGGCATGGAATGGCCAAATGAAGGTTTGGATTGATCAAATGGTCAAATGGAGGCTTCGGGGATTCGAACGAAGGTTAAACGGGTGAAACTGGCCGTTCATCGGGGCGTATTCACCCCTCTGCAAAAAATGGCTGAAATAGAGGGCAGGGTCACCCCTCTGCAGAAAATGGCTGAAACAGAGGGCAGGGTCGCCCCTCTGCAGAAAATGGCTGAAACAACAAAGGGAAGATTCGCCCCTCTGCAGAAAATGACCGAAACAGAGGGCAAGGTCGCCCCTCTACAGTGAAAATTTGAACTTGGTGTGGATAAAGAATTTTGGCAAGGACTTAAAATGGTTTAATGGCAGTTTGACTTACCAAAATTTACTGGTTCTTCACAAAAAGACACTTTGAATAAGCGCAATCCTATGATTAATGTTTTAACGGGTATGGCCGGCAAAGGTCTTACTCTAGGATGAACAAGGTTTCTAGGGAGTCCTCGATATACGCTCGGTACGTGAGGCACAACCATGAACACCAGTCCGTCACAAGCGTGAGTTGGGAGCCCCAGCGAGATACTGAAAGGCTCAGACCAACTCTTCACATCTATCTAGGTATCACCCTAGCTTCGACGTTTCACCAATTACGACGCAACTGGACTGAGGTACAGCTTTGGCTCTCCCCCCTTTATATACCCCACCGGTACGCGTGGTTGGGATCGTCCCTTGGGGTGATGAAATCCCCAAGCAGGTCCCGCTAAGAAGATGACACTAATTGTTTCGAACTTCCTCCTTCGGATCCGCACAACGTGCAAAGGAGGAAGGTGAAAACAAACTAATGCCCCCTTAGAGTAAAATAAGTAAAATAGACACAACAAACAACAAATATTACTTTCCCCTACTTATACTAAGTACCTAGATAAAGTAGCAAGGAAAGACTTTTAAAAATCAGAATAAAAAGGAAGGTCCTGCAAGGAAATGTTAGTTGTTTATCTTCTCCCTTCTTTGTGATGTGTAGCAAATCTACTTCACTCACCACCAAACAAGATTAGTGGGTTAGAGCACAAAACAACAAAAGAAAGAGACAAAATCGAAGCTAAAATGTCCCTTTTTTACCTTCTCGAATGTGTTGTTAAGGGAAGATTCGCCCCTTTGCAAAAAATAGTCAATCAGTAAAGGGTAGGGTCGCCCTTCTGCAGAAAATAGTCAAAAGGGCAAGGTTGCCCCTCTGCAGAAAACAGTCCGAAAATAGTCAAAAAGGGAAAGGTCGCCCCTCTGCAGAAACAGTAAAAAAGGGCAAGGTCGCCCCTCTGCAGAAAATAGTCAGAAAACAGCCTAAAAGGGCAAGGTCGCCCCTCTGCAGAAAATAGTCAAAAGGGCAAGGTCGCCCCTCTACAGAAAACAGTCAAAAAACAACCTAAAAGGGCAAGGTCGCCCCTCTGCAGAAAACAGTCAAAAGTAGCCTAAAAGGGCAGGGTCGCCCCTCTACAGAAAATAGTCAGAAATAGCCTAAAAAGGCAGGGTCGCCCCTGTACAAAAAATAGTCAGAAATAGCCTAAAAGGGCAGGGTCTCCCCTCTGCAGAAAATAGTCAGAAATAGCCTAAAAGGGCAGGGTCACCCCTCTGTAGAAAACAGTCGAAAACAGAGGGCAAGGTCACCCCTCTGTAGAAAACAGTCAAAAACAAAGGGCAAGGTCGCCCCTTTGAAGAAAATAGTCAGAAACAGAGGGCAAGGTCGCCCCTCTGCGGCGTCCGAGAGGGCAAGTTCGCCTCTCTGCGACCTGAATCTACAAACAAGCAAACAACATAAAATGTGAAAGAAAGAGACCCCTATGTGGGTCCCACCGGGCGTGCCAGAAATGTGATCCTAATAAAATGTTGCTTCCTAAATGTGAGATGTTAAATAAGAAACTAATAGTGCAATAAAGAGAAACAACAAGATAATAGGGCACCTCAATGATTAGCCTAAGAAGATGAACAATATGAAAGCAAGATAAACAAATAAATTGCTGTTATACCTTCATGTTGTTGCTTCCTTGGTTGGCCCTTGATGTTGAAGTCTTGTGTGCTCCTTGGATGGCAATGAAAATGAAGTGGATGCAATATGGATGCTAAAATAGATGAGAGATTGAATGAAAATTTTGGAAGAGTTTATTTGCAAAAGACTTGATCCCCAAAATGAAGGAATTGAAGGGTTATTTATAGGATAAATTAAATTCTCTAGAGAATTCAACGGTTGGGATTGATCCAACAAAAATCAAGATGAAGGGCTATGGTGAGTTGAGGATTCACAAGCCCTCACATCTTGACATGTGGAAGGTGAGATGTCCTAGGGTGGAGTGATGTGGAGATGAGGTGGATCTTGGGGGATGAGAAGATTCCTTGGAGAAATAAAAGTGAATTTAAAATTCAAAATGATTGAAAGAATCTAGTGGATAAAAGAGTGTCTCCAAAAAGTTGGAGATTTGTCACATGTGGGTGATGTGACAAGTCCAAGGTTTTATAAGCCCTTGGCACATGTGAAGTGACAAGTCAAGGATTCTAGAATCTTGCATGGGGGATGGGAAAGACCTTGGAAAGATAAAAGTGAATTAAAAATTCACATGGGGAAGAGGGGAACCTTGGTTGAATACATGTGAATTAAAAATTCACATGGGGAAGGGAGTCCATACCAAAAATGGTAAGTGGGAAGGTTGACCAGAGAAGGTAAGCCAAATGTGACTAATGATTCTGATTAAGGTTGTGCAAGCACAAGATTAGGATAATTAATGAGGGATTAGAGGCAAGTGGGAGATTATGGAGGATGTGACACTTAATCTTGATTAAGTGGTGCACATCCTAATCATAGATTAATTAATTTAATCCGGATTAGGAGAGGGTTATGGAGAATGTGACAAGGAGAGAGAAAAATGGAATTAAAAATTGATTTTAATCCAAATGGGTTAAATGACTAAATTAAATAATTTGTCATGTTTATTTAATTTAGAGAAGAGAAGACAAGGGGGTAAGGTAAAGTATTTAATTTATTTAATTAGATACTTTAGGAACCTTAGGAAGAAAATGAAATAATGATTAAATAAATTATTTAATCATTGTTAATGGAATAGATGAATGGAGTAGATGATTTTGACCATGTAGAAGAGGTCAAATTTAGATGTCTACACACACATAGGTTAATGGAAGGACGTGTCCAGTTCCATTCTGACCTTGATGTAAGCACCAGTATGGAAAGGCCTCTTGCAAGCATACCCCCAATGTCAATTCAAAACATCACTCAAGAAATTACCCAAACCATATCGACAATCACATCAACCTCACCAATTGTTAACAAAGGAAGTTCCATGTTTTGTGAATTACAAAAGCATCACCTTGTAAACAACAAAGAGGTAAATATCAACACCACATTGGATAGTTCCATCCCAGTAAATCCATCACACCAATACATCCCACTCACTTTCCATAATCATGTGGATTCATCCTCATTCCATGCAACACCAGCCTATCCGTTAAACATACAAGCTTCTCTATCACAAGGAGAAGATGGTTTGTTCAGAACAACAAGAGTCATTGACCCATTCTCATCATCACTCTTCCAAGGGAACATACCATAATTCCCTCTATTAATGCTCACATCTATATCACCTCTTGGATTGGGTCTTGCCCCCCATCCACTACTAGTTTCTCAAATCAAGGAAATCTTAGCATCACATCGAATCCTCTCCTTTTTCTAGCAACATCGCAACAAAATGTGGCAACCACTCAAGCCACCTCATTCAATACATCAGTTGGTCCTCAAATCCCTCAAAACATACCTTTTCAATGACTGAGCATCTCAACCACACCACCAACAACCCAATTCCCAACCACCAACATAACTCCTCCGTCCATAACAACGGTTAGCACCATTCCCAATCCACCACCAATCCCACCAAAAGCTAAAGTGACAAATTCATTCATCACCATGATTTAGGTTGTCCAAAAGGCCAACCATCAAAGGGTACTTCAACAAAACCAACAAGCTGCACAACAGGCTACTCAACAAGCACAAACAAAACTAGACGCCCAACAAGCTACACAAGCCCAACAAGCACAAGATCAAGCTCAAGCCAAACACCAAGCGCAATAAGCACAAGCACAATACCGAGAATAACTACAAGCAGTTCATCAACAAGCATACCAACAAGCCCTACAAAACTTTCAGGCACAACAACAAGCTAAACAACAAGCTTTGTTTGTGCAACAACAACAATATTTGTTGGCGCAACAACAGCTAGAACAACAACAAGCTTTGTTGGCACAACAATAGTTAGACCAACAACAAGCTTTATGGGAACAACAACTTGACCAACAACAAGCTTTGTTGGAACACCATCAACAAGATCAACAACAAGCATTGTTGACACAAATGCAGGTATATCAGTAGGCCTTCAATGCACAATAGAGCTTGCAGCAAACCCCCACCAGTACCCCTCTCATCAATCAAACACCCCAATCACCCCAAAACACATCATCCCACCTCCCGATTCGTACAACGATGTTGCAACGCAAATCAAACTTTTCTCATAGCAGATGTTGGACCTACAAGTAGGAAAGATGACCAAAATTTTGGGCAACTTGTGTGCCTATCCATTTGACAGAGATCTCACAATGATACCATTCCCAAATGGATTTGAAATCCCCTAATTCGATAAATATAATGGAGTGAGAAACCCTAAAAATCATGTCAGGGAATTTCAAGTGCATTGCATGGAGGTTGCATATGATGACACATATCTGATGCGACTTTTTCCTTGAAGTTTGACTGGTCAACGCTCGAACAAAGAAAAGGAGAGCTATTCACATCTTTCTTGCAAAGATGGTGATCCAAGGCCAATCAGAGCAAGTGGACTATGCCAGAAGAACAACAAGTTTGCACGATCATATCTAATCTAGATGAAAACTTGGCGTTCCACTTAAAAATGAAATGCATCACAACATATGATCAATTGATCCCAAAGGCACTCAATATCGAAAGAGCCCTTACAATGTGAGGAGGTGCATCAACATTTCCTCCACCACAAGATAATTTCCCATCCAACAATTATAATTATAAACCTCAAACATGGTCGAGGAACAAAAATATCATAAATGACAGAGTGGTCGATGCTATGGTGGTCATAAATGCTCCTAAATAGAACATCCAGACTCATCACCAACCATAGAATCACAATCACAATAATGTGCAAAATAATACAATGGAACAACAACAACCACTCCCTAATAACCAAATCAATAACTTGGACAATCAAGGAGGACCACCTCCCTAAAACCAACATCCTCCCAAGCAGAAGTTCACAACCCTTGGAGAATCAATTGAATCCATAATGAAGAAGTTGGTTAAGGAAAACATTATGAAAATCTTCAACTTGGAGTAATACATAGAACCCATGACAAAACATAATCAAGGAAATAACCAGGGGAACAACAAAGGGAAGAAAAAGTATGCTAGTGCAAACCTTGTGTATGAAGACATAGTCACATGTGTAGACGAGATGGTCATGATCATTAACATCAAAGGAGCCAATGCCAATTGTGGAGTCACCACACGTGGTGGCAAGGTCACTATCACAGGGGCATCATAGCCATCTAAGACCCCAATTTCAAACACAAAAGACATTCTCTACAACTATAGTGTCATTGACCAGCTAAAGAGAACCTCCGCCCAAATCTCCATCATGGAATTATTGAAAATTTCCATTGCCCATAGGAAAATCCTTGATGAAGAAATAGCTACATCCACCATCTCCGCCACCCTTGATATGGAATAGTTCCAGGCTATGGTTGGTAATATTGTTACCCCAAACCTCCTCACCTTCTCTAACCAAGATTTCCCTGCACAACCATCTCACAATCGAGCACATCACCTTTAAGTGTTGATACACAAAAAAAAAGTCAAAAGGGTCCTAGTGGATGGAGGCGCAGGCCTCAACGTTTGTTCCCTCAAACTCATAAAGAACTTGGGACTCTTAGAGTACTCCATCGACAAGAACAAAGGCATCACCATAAGAGCATACGATGATCAAGAAAGAGTGTCTCAAGGCACTATCAGAATCCAAATCCAAGTTGGGCCAGAAACCATGGAAACCACTTGTCAAGTGCTTGATCTCGACCTACCATACAAAATCCTCATAGGATGCCCATGGATCCATAGAATGAAGGCACTCACCTCAACATTCCATGAATGCGTCAAATTATAACATTAGAATGAGGAGGTAACAATACATGGTGATCCTGAACCATTTGCCTATTGCAAAAACTTGGAAGCCAAGTTTTACAAAATCTCCCAAGTACCAAAAAGTGATGAAGGTCCATCCACTTCTTATATAGACCCATCTAACCTTGCCTCCACTTCTATGACATAGACACCCTCCATCCATGATATATCCGAAGTCAAGCTCATGATCCAAGACAATGGGTGCAGAGACTACAAAATGAGGAAGAGTGTGTTTTTTGTAGGAGAGTTACCACAATCTCCCAGGTCACATGGGAAACCTCAATCAATCAAAACACCTATCCACACTCTTAGGGCAGAACCTTCTGAATTCCACCATTAGGGAGACCTAAGTCGAGAAAATGTCGATGAGGAAGACATTTCAAGCACACTATACCATGATGAAGGACCCAAACCCACTCTACCCATGGATGAAACCAGTAGAGGATTGCAAATAATGTTTGGTATGGGATACAACAGGAACGAAAGCCTAGGAAGAAATATTGATGGATGACTAGAGCCCATCATTGTAGAAAGAAAAATGAGAAACCTTGGCCTCAGATGTACCCCTCCCAGTATAACCATATGTGGTAGAGGTATACCCAGTAGAACAGTCAGATCCTCTCCTCAAACATTGGCAGTCGCCCTTCAATTACCCATATCCATAGGCCTACCCCTAGATAATTTCACTTTTGATGTAACTGATGTCTGCACCAGTAGTGATGATGAGGATACCATAATTGGCCTTCCCTTACTTTTTGAGGATTCCTCCTTACTGATGATTAGTGCCTCACCCATTGAGTCAGACCACCAAACTTATGAAGTAAATCTAGTTTACCCACAACTCATCGACTATGACCAATGAGGACCACCGGTTCTAGAACATTCAAAAATGACGAGGCACTCTCAAAATTCATGGGACTAAGGTATGCAGTTCCATGCAGAGATTACAAGGCTAGGTTTGATATCATGCTAGACACACAAGCATATTATGGGGAGATGATTGAGTCCTTCAATCACAAAAGAAAAAGAACGAGAATAAACTCGGGGTCATTGAGTGAAAACCACACTGTGGCACTCTCTAACCAAAGAATATTAAAAATAAAGGACACATCTAATGGTGAAAACCTATTTGAGGTGCCAGAGGATGAAGGATTAAATCTTCTCCCCACTGCACTTCATCTGGAGAAATCAACAGTATTGGAAGAACGATGCAATCCTGTCAATCTAGGAATGAGACAACACCACAAATCACTTTCTATGTTGAGTCGCTTCTGACAAAAGAACAAGAACTACTGGAAACATTTCTAAAGGAAAGAAAGGTAAACTTCGCGTGGACCTATGCTGACATTCTGGGTCTAGATCCAGAAGTGGTGGTTAATCATTTAGTTGTTTACCCTAGAGAAAAGACAGTAAGACAAAAACTAAGGAAAATGCACCCTTAGATAGCCTTGCTAGTCAAGGTAGAATTACAGAAACTCCCAAATGTCAGCTTCATACACCCAATTGATTATCTAGAATGGGTATCCAATATTGTACCAGATTCAAAGCCAAACGGGGGCATCTGTATCTTCATAGAATTCTGCAACCTCAACAAAGCATGTCCCAAGGATGATTTTCCACTACCTAACATTGATATGATAGTGGACATGATGAGCAGACATGAGATGCTATCACTGATGGATGGTTTCTCGAGGTATAATAAGATAATTATCACAAAGGAGGACCAACATAAGACAAAATTTACATGTCCATGGGGTACCTACTACTAGAACATTATACCATTTGGGCTAAAAAATGTAGGGCTACATATCAAAGGGCCATGACACTAATCTTTCATGATATGATACACAAAACTGTCAAAGATTATGTGGATAATATACTGGCCAAATCAAAGCAGAGACAAAAGCACATAGCAACCCTAAGTGCCATTTTTGACAGACTGGAGAAATACAAGGTCAGGCTCAACCCAAAGAAATGTGTCTTTGGGCTACAATTAGGTAAAATTTTGGGATACATAGTATCGATGAGGGGAATAGACGTGGATCCCACCAAGGTCAAAGCGATCCTTGACATGGAGGCACCAAGGACACTAAAACAACTCAGAGGCCTACAAGGTAGACTTCAATCCATTTGAAGGTTCATAGCACAACTGGCGGATAAATAGATTGCATATTCACATCTACTCCACAAGGGAGTAGCATACAAGTGGGATGACAAGTGCAATCAAGAATTTGATAAAATCAAGGAATATCTGCTCATGCCACTAGTATTAATGCCACCCATTGCAGGAAAACCACTGATCTTATACATCTCAACTGTAGAAGTTGTCAAAACCAACTTCAGACTCCAAGATCAAAGTGCATGCACACTCTAATCAGATTATTATGCAAGAAACCCCCCTGATGAAACTTTATATCAGTTCATTTATTACAATACCCAATGATTGCAAAAGGAGAGAATATGCAAAACATGCATAAATTAAAAACAAAATGCAAACCTACTACATGCAAACAAAAAAGATTGCATGCACAAACCAATGTTCACATCTGTCTCCATGATAAAAATAACCTCAAATTTGTGTAGATGACCAAATCTGAAAAAAATGGCCTACACCATTATGAAGTGCTTGAAACAAGCTTTCTAACAATATCTCGTTTGCCAAAAACGGACATCGTGGCCAAAATTTATGAATTTTTCAAAAATTGAATTTAGCTTGCAGGAAACAAATTTTCTAACAAAAAATGTTTATTTCTAACTTGATTTCTAGAAAATCTACTCACTCGTTGTAGACAAAAATAAAAAACCATAAATATTTTGATGTTAGAAATAAAACTCAGAAATCATTTTCTGATCCAACAAGCAGAAGATGAAAAATTGATTTTTTTTAACGTTCAGGCAGGAGGAAAATGATGCGCGCCGCTTTTTCAACAATGATTTTCTCCAGATCTGTGCAAGATATGCAAAATCTGAAGGTTACCTAGTTCATATTTTGACGCCTTGTAGCTCCAAACTCTTTAAACAAGAACATACATGCAACAAGAAAGCTCTGATACCATGTAGAAGTTGTCAAAACCAACTTCAGACTCCAAGATCACCTGCATGCAAATGGATACCTGTCACAAGGAAGAGAATAGATGGAGAAAACAAACAAGGGTTTGAAGAAATATTCAACCACAAAGAAAGTATTGGTTGATTGATAGATGGATAATTACAAAGAGTACATATGCCTGATTATATAGGCAAGTGCTAAACCTAGAATGAAAAGGATGTTGCCAAGTGTTCAAATCACACTTCATGTGACAACAAGAAACCCTAACCAACTACCTAGGGAATGATAACAAGATGGAGATAAGTTCCAGAAAAGACAACTCATCTTCTAGAAGAGAATATTATCTCAACAACATTATTAAATGATTAAATGCAACTTAGGACTAATATTAAAACCTAAGTTAACTTATCCTAGTGTAATAATTAATTAATTAATTACACTAACATCAACAACATCAGTAGCCCTTGGTGCTCTTTTAGCTTAGCATGATGAAAATGGGACAGAGAAGGCCATCTATTATATCAAAAGAACAATGGTCGACCATGAGTTAAACTAATCATTCATTGAAAATCCTATCTAGCAGTAGTGTTTGCTTCAAAAAAATTTTGACATTACATGTTGGCACACAAAATTAAATTCATTGCCAAGATAGATCCCCTAAAGTATCTATTGTCAAAGGAAATGCTCACAGGAAGGATGGATAAGTGGGTGATGATACTATCATAATATGACATTGAATATGTGGAGTGAAAAGCAATCAAAGGACAAGTCATTGCAGACTAACTAGCATAAGCTCCCATCTATTTAGAGAATCCACTCATATCAGAATTTCAAGATGAGTCCATCTTTAATCTTAGGATAGTCAATCATTGGAAACTCTAACTCGATGGTTCACACACACATTATGGATCAGGAGCCATTGTTTTCTTCATCACCCCATAGGGGGATTGTATACCTAGATCCTGTAAATTGGGATTCCCTTGTACCAAACACATTGTAGAGTATAAGGCTTTAACCATAGGTCTCAAAATTGTAGCATAGTGGCAAATCATGGCATTAAAAGTCTATGGGGATTCACAACTTATTATCAACCAAGTCAATGGCGAGTACGAAACTAAGGATGACAAGCTGACACCTTATAAAAAGTTAGTAGAAAGCCTCAAAGAATTTTTTGTTTGATATCACCTTTGAGAAAATACCAAGAGCTAACAACATAGCAGCTGATGCCATGGAAAAAATTGGATCCTTACTAGATATCCCTCACAATGTCTCAAAACATGAATTCTTGGTAGACCAGTTTCTCGTACCCCTTTCGAGGTACCAGAGTCTGAATATGCATGCAAACTCATTGGTCTTGGTGATCTCTGGTATTGTGACATCTACACCTACTTGAGAATAGGAGTCCTCCCAGCTGAAATTACCTTGAACCTCAAACGAACCTTTCTAAAAAGGTCCTTATGTTTTTTCATCCTAGGAGAAACCCTCTTTTGTAGGAGCATTGACAAAACCCTATTATGTTGTTTAAAACCTGAGGAAGCCTTGAATGCTCTGACTGAGGTACATAATGGCACTTATGGTTCACACTCGAGCGATATGACCTTGGCCAAGAAGTTACTAAGAACTGGGTACTATTGGCCAACAATGGAAAGAGAGGCACATGAATTTGTCAGAAAGTGTGTACAATGCTAGCAACATGGAGACCTTATCCATGCACTAGCTCAAGAACTCCATCCTATTGTTACACCATGGACCTTTTCACAATGGGGGCTCGATCTTTTAGGAAAAATCACACCCACCTCATCCAACGACCACAAGTTCATCATCATCACCACAGAGTATTTCACAAAGTGGGTCGAAGCAATCCCCATGACCTACATAATAGGAAAGAAGATTACCAAGTTTATCCCGAACTATCTCATTTTCCAATATGGTGTTCCCTAATCCATTATTTCTAATAATGGGACACCTTTCAAGAATCAGGATTTCCATGACTTATGTGAAAAATTCAAAATCCAACATCATTTTTCTACTCCATATTACCCACAAGGCAATTGGCAAGCAGAAGCTACTAAGAAAACTATTCTGAAAATCCTTAAGAAAATAGTCAATGACTCTTGTTGTGACTAAAATTTTCAGCTAAATCCAGCCTTATGGGCCTACCACACCAGCATCCGCATGCCAATAGGCACCACCCCATTCTCCCTGGTCTATGGATCAGAAGCCATCCTCCCAATTGAGATCGAGCTCCCGTCACTAAGAATATCTTTGCAAAACCTCATAACAAATGAGGAATACCAGATTTCAATATTGAATGAACTGGAGTTATTAGATGAATGGATCATGGATTCCCTCAACCATCTACAAGTTTATCAGAATTTCTTGAAACACAACTACAACAAGAAGATCAGGCGACACACCTTCTAAGTCGATGAACTTGTGTTGAAAGAGAACCAAAGAA
Source organism: Sequoiadendron giganteum (assembly GCA_007115665.2). Lineage (NCBI taxonomy): Eukaryota > Viridiplantae > Streptophyta > Pinopsida > Cupressales > Cupressaceae > Sequoiadendron > Sequoiadendron giganteum. The sequence goes on along the minus strand of CM021110.1, from coordinate 165,962,089 downwards.
ATGTGCCGAATCTAGAAAGCAAAGGTAAATTTGAACCCAACTAGTTGGGACCTTTCATCATCACAACCAGCTATAAATCAGGAGCCTATCAGCTATCAACACCAGAAGGCGAGCCTTTGCAAAAGCCTCTGAACAACTCCCATCAGAAAAAGTTTTATGCCTAAGAACTTGAAGGGTATAGAACCGAAAAATTAAAAAAAATCATAAAATGTCTTGAAAAAAAGGTTACCTTGATGAAAACCTGTCAAACAGGCATCTTTGTGATAGCAAAAACATTCAAAATATACAAAAATCCAAAAAAATCAGAAAAAGGATTGAAAACAGAAAAGAAAAAAAATCATCCTCCAGTGAAAACCACTTCAGTGGTGCTTTGGGAAGTACCTTGGTGAAAACCTAGAAAATAGGCGCCAAGTGTAAATAAAGCGCTCTCTATCCACCAGGATATATATGACCCCTTAATCTATTCCATCACATTTCATTAATCCTCCATCCATCCATCTATTTGCATCCATACCATAGTCTGATCTTGTGCTCGTATCATATTCCACCATAGTACTACTTGGCATATTCCTAAGGTCAATTTTTCTTTCCTTTATTGAAGTAGTCTATTGCTTGATGCTGGGGGCATGTTCCTGAACTAGCATTGGATTATATTTGTGTATAATTTTTGTGTGCTCTTCCCAAAGCATTAGAAAATCCAAAACATCCAAATCATGTGAAAATCCAAAAACATCGGAAAAATCTCAAAAATATCTTCAAAAAAATTCATCATTGGGTCTTGTCAATCTTTCACCTGGTCTAAACTACATCATCTCTGAGCTTGAATGTAGGAAAGGTTGATCTTTGATCATCCCTCGAGACATTTTAGGTTAGTCCTTAGGCGTCCGTCGCAATAAAATGGCAATATGTTTTCCCATCTATCTTATCATTGAGTCAAGTCTGTCATCAGTCAAACTACGTGTTCTCTGTGTGTATAATGTAGGCAAGGATAATCTATGAATCAGCTCCCGAGACCATTAGGATAGGTCTCTAGGTTAGTCTCTTCATCATAAATCTTGAAAATGTCACAAAAATTTGTAAAACATCTCAAAAATTTCAAAACAGCCTCAAAAAATTTGAAAAATCCAAAATGATGCTTTCATCTCATCTCACTTTCACCCACTATTATCATCACTCATAATAAAGTTAGTCATCACCATCATCCTTTGGTGAGTCAGTTGGAAGCAAGTCTGGCAGGTTCAAAAGTGAACACCCTAATCATCAGTGTCTCAAAGGTCTAAGACAGTAAGCAAGCAAGTTAATCAACTCGGAGAATTAATAGCTTATCATCCAATTAGTCTCATCAAAACCCTAATCACAACATGTCCTAGGATGAATCCTTCCCATGATGGACATAAGCACCAGGTATGTCATAGTAGTTTAGTCTTGGCTAGCGGTATGAAGAACATTAGGTTGTTGGTTTTTTTTATTGGGTCTTTTTGGCTTATCTTATTTTTTTGCTCATTGCAAGGACCTCTCGATGATGCCTAAACAAAAAAGGTTTAGAGAGAAAGGAATGGGGAAATGATCATTGTCTCTTTTATTTATTGTGCTTGTGGGATACACTTGTAAAATAACTTAGTCATGCATACTCTATTTGGAATGTGGAGAGGATGTTTTAGATATCTTGTTGACCACATAGGAAAGCTTGCTTTTCTATGTTTTGGCCCAAGATGTTTAGAATGTCTGAACTACATCCTGAATGAAGTTTCTATGCTAAGTGTGAACAAGAATACTCCTATTTGATTTCCAAGTCAAGGTCCATCACACTGGGTACCATGCCATCCTGGTTCTTTATACTTTGATGCATCGTACCTATGTGTGTTATCAAACATAACGAAATTGGCCCTTTGAAAATCCCAATTCTTGGTAAGCAAATCACCATCATCCTAACTAGCTCATTGATTCTAAGTTCTGCTATCTTCTTTCCATACTAACATGGTATCATGATGGTTAATCGGAACATCACCAATGCATACACCCTGCATCCACAGGATCATTAGAATAAGTGCATATCATATCATAGATCATACAACATTATCATCTTAGGTTATGAGGAATAATATAAATTTGTTATTCTAAGCATCTTAAGAAATCATTACACATCATACATGAATCATTGAGGACATAATCAAAATCATTAGTATGCATCATCATCATTAATCATTTGCATAGTATTTATCAATTGAATTTTGTTTATCATTTTCACATCAAAACATCATCATTAGCATATCATTTACCACATAACCATCAAAAGGCATAGAAAGATACTAAAGAGAAGCATATCATAGAAAATAGGAAATTAAAATGCATCTAACCTATCATACATTGCAAGACATATCATAAAGTCGAACCATCTCATATATATCATCAAAAATTTACTGTCATGGTACAGAAATCGGATCAAGTGTGCATCAAAATTTATAATACAATAGGGGAAGTAATCAAGGCCCATAAATAAAAAATGGAAACTATCTGTAATCAAGGGATAGCCCTACTAGCTATTGCCCTCTCCCACCTACCTCTCACCATGGTCCTCTGGTGGCCTCATCCCTGTCTACTGAGAAAAGTCTGGCACTCGACCTACTGTTGGTACTGCCTATCTATAATGTTGTTGATAGTACTCGGCCTCTATGACTACCTCTCTATATGCCCATAGGGAAATAGATCGAGCCTGGTCTATCTCAATAACTATCACAACCTGCTGCCAAGCCTCATCCCTCTCTATAGTCAATACCTGAATCTAACCCTACAATTGTTGGATCAACTCATCTCTATGGTCTAGCTATGTTGTTGGCTACTACTACAAGACTACTCTATCCCCATCTCTTGGCTAGTCGACTTGTGCCTCTACTTGTGGAGGTGCCTATTGTGCTTGATCTCTGGGAGGTGTCTGATGAGGAGGTAACCCACCTTCTCCTTTGTCTCCATCACCTCTTCCACCCTGTCCCCTCCCCCTGCCAGCTGATCTACCACTAGGTCTCCACCGAGGGAGTGCTACACTAGGAACTGTCAATCTTAGGGGAGGCCTAAACTAGACTCTATACACCAGAGTCACCCCTGCATCCGCTGGCCCCTGATCATATGGCCACGGTTAGGCCACTAACTATCTCAAGGAAGACACTACCTCAGTTGTCAGGATGGGCTGGCCCAATATCGTCTCTCTTGTAGTACAAGCAAAGATCACCATGTACTGATCATTGGGCCTATCCCACATCTCTCCAAACTAGCAGGCCACCCTATCTGCGAGATACTGCTCTATCATGGTATGCTCTTGGCCCTGCATCCACCTGTCCTACCAAGAAAAAAAAATTGATCCACATCATCATACCATGGGCCTATGCCCATCCAAGGTCTCCAAGCAAACTCTCTCATCTCATCAAGAACCCGTCGCCAATAAGCAAGGCCACTTGTGCCAGTGTTGGTAAAATGAATATGTGCCCTGCCATACTACCAGAAAATAGGATCATCAATATTGAGGACAATTGGTGTGACATTTAGACGAAGCACTGGGATTCGCTCCCATGCCCAGATGTGTAATAAAGTAACTCTAGCCCCAAGGGCCCGACTATCCAAGTATGTGAACTCATGCAAATCTCTGTATAGGGAGGCCAGCAATATTGGTCCCCAAGAAAAGCACTCTCGGTGAACACACATCTGATGCCATGCCAGTTCCCAGCCTGGACTAAAGTACTAGCCCCGTCGATCGGGTGCAACAAGACCAAAAATAATAGAAGCAACAATCAATCTATAGGTGTGCGCTCTACCCCGGTATGCTCTAGGTCAATCTGTCCATTGGAAAGGATAAGCTCATCAATGTCCATGATGTCAAAGCAAGCATCCCTACCCTCCTTTGGATCATAAATCACTTTAGCTCCATGGATAGGAAATCAGAGAATGCGCTAGACATCCTCAAGAGTAATGGTAGCCTCGCTAGTAGGAAGATGGAAGGAAGAAGTCTCACTATGCCACCATTTGGCCAAAGCTATCATCATACCCAAATGTGTTTGAACGGGAGGGACGTAGGCAAAAAACTAGAGACCAAGAATACCAAGCTGCTCCTGAAGATATAAATGCATACCCTGTAATCTGCAGAGCATCGAAAATCTGTGCTTCCTCAAATGAAGTATATCAAGCTCCTCCTGCGTAAGGGAAACCACCGCATCAAGTCTCATAAAAAAATATGCCTCTCACATTGGATTTTCACATTTGAAATAGAAAATGTGGCATTGTTTGGAAAGTTCTAAACTACGTCGAATGGCGGACATTGACAAACCTAATTTTTAAACTGTGTCACGCGACACTATTTGTTCATGCATCCAACTTTGACCCCAAAAACCCTAAATTCCTAACTGTGCCACGTGAGGCTCTTTGCATATGCAGTCCAATATAGGACCACACGACACCGACCAAGCACTTTGTACAGTGCTATATAGTGCCGCTCAACCTAAAATTGATTTGAACCCTAGTTAATGCACGAAAAATGAGAAATTAAAAGTCGAGATGGGGGTACATACCACAGGTCCTATAGCGACTGGCTATTGATGTACTTGTACTCTCTCCAACACGTGTCAGGGAAGCTTTCATTGCACCATCTCGATCAAAGATCAAAGCTCAGAATGCAAAAAATTATAAAGGCAAAAGGTGCAAATGTATTGAAAGTGACCCCTCAGGGCCTATTTAAGCTTGCGAATTAGGGTTTTTTTGATCGAATTTGGCCATCTAATGAGGGTTTTGGTCCCTCGATCCTATTTTTTTCCAATTGAGGACCATTTCACATCTTTTTTGACGTTCTAAAATATTTTTTGGCATCCTAGGACATTTTTGGACCTATCAGGCACCTTGTCATCTTTTTTTCGTGAGATCATCCAAAAAATCAAAATTTTCATTTGATCTCTCGAGGGGGCAATATACCAGTATAATCCTTTCACTAGGGAAATAGTGAGGCATTTGGAAAATCAAGAAAAAAATTGAACTTTGATCACATCAATTTATTCTTTGAATCAATGCAACAAGTACATTGCTTCAAAGAGGGGCAAAATGTAGACATGGAAAATGTACAAATTCAATTCGGCACACTTGATCCTGAATACTAACGATATTTCTTCCTGAATCACACTCTTAGATTATCATCACCTTCTGTCTCTTAATTAAATAAATCATTATTTATTTATTTAGGTCTTTCTCCTCTGTTGATTAAATTAATCAATTTAATTTAATTAATCGTATATCTCTGTTTATTTAAATATTTCAATTTATTTAAATCAAGTCTCTAAAGTCTTCTTATTAAATTGAATAAATTAAACCTTATTTAATTTTATCTAACATTATCCCCTTTAGTTAAATAAATCAAATCATTTATTTAATTAAATCTTTCTTCTCAATTCTTGATTTAAATATACTCATAAATTTGAGTCAAAATTGTCAAATCACCTAACCTCTCATTAAATTGATCAAATCTTGATTAATTTAATCTCAATCACTAAAATCCTCTATAGAATGCAACTTGCACGATAAATCAATTACTTTGATTTATTTAATTTCCTATTTTCTCTCAACAAGGAATAAGGAAGGAATATTCCCTCAAGTTTGAATTCAAAAATCCAAGTGGATGGGTACTTCCAACAAGGAATTCACTCTTCTTACATGTCCTTGTGCATTGAGCCAAGTGGCATTTATTTCATGTCTCTTTCCCTCTCACATGTCATTTCCTCAATTTCAAATTCCACCTAATTGCATTTATTGGCACTTTGGCCAAAACGTGCACAACCTTGAACCATTCACATCTTGACAAGTGGCACTTGTCCATTGGATTTTGAATGATCCCACATTGCTCAATTTCACTCTCATTTCCATTTTGAGAATCTATAAATGAAAGGTTTTTACTCTCATTCAACATCCACAATCTTATGCAAAGTGACTCTTTTCACATTGAGAGTTAATTTTTCCCATTTTTATTCAAGTATTTAGAATTTTGACAATTTCATAGTTAGGTTATGCCAAAATCTCATAAAAAAGATTCAACTATCCACACATCATCAACGTTGCAACAAAGGAGTTGGGAAAGGGCCAATTTTGACACATCAATTGACACCAATTCCCCCATGGGATCAAGAGTTTTCTTAGCTTAGATAGATTTAATTTGATTCATTGCATTGTTCTTCATTTTCCTTTCTATCTAAGCTTTGTAAATGGATTTCATGTGGAATCCTTCTTTCATCTTTCATTTTGATCTAATAATGTATTTATTTGTTGTATTTGTGTAGGTATGAAACTATGGTTCACAGTTACTAGCTACCATGAGGATATCCCATGAAATATTTAGAGGTGCGATGACGTCTAATGACCTATTCTGCTTTTCTTTGACTGTTGTTTGTGGATTGGCTTGGCAAAAAGACTAGGGCAACTTGGCCTTTAGTATGAGCTAGGACATTCCTTGTATGTGACTATCTATTTTCAAGTGGATGACCTTCCACACCTTGGTATATGTCATACCATGGTGTTTGTTATCCATTTGTGTCATTTTTACCACCAAATGATGATTCAAGCAACACTTATTAGTACTTTGGAAAATGTTCAAGGATTCTAACATGCATTTCTTTTTCTTCATTAACTTGCATTTCCTTCCCCATATTGACATCTATGTCTTCTGACCTAACATTTCTTCTATTCCTTCATTCTCTAGTCTTCTCATCCATTTCGAGAGCACACCTGTGTTCTCTGAACCCAACTATCCTCTTGAGGGGGCATATCACAACCCTCCTCATCATCCTTCCTCATCCTCTTTACACTAAGCCATATTCTTGACTTATTTTCTTTGTCACAATGCGATAAACTGCATCATGACAAAGAGGGGAAAATGTAGACACATAAAAATGGTCTCAACCCACAAACCATAAATTTATACATCTTATCATGCTTCATCTTGACATAATTAAAATGTTTAATTATGTCCTATAGTCCAATGTCAACTATTAATTAAATAATTTCTAATTATTTAATTAATTCATCTCTTTTATTCCCCCTGGCTATTTAAATAAATAAATAACTTTTATTATTTAAATATGTTACTAATTCCCTATGTCACTCTATAATTAAATAAATTCTTAAATTTATTTAATTACTTTTTGTCTTTTATTCCTCTTGATTATTTATAAAAAAAACTTTATTTATTTATTTAAATACGTCATTAATTTCCCATATCTTTCTATAATTAAATAAATCTCTTTGATTTGTTTAATTATTATCCACTTTGTCTTTTCCTAATTTTAAATGAGATCATTTATTTAAAATCACCCACTTTCTAATTTTCTCCACAATTAAATAATTTTAATTATTTAATTTTCTTATTGATTTTCTTTCTAAATTTAAATAAAAGCATTTTATTTAAATTGGCAATTTTCCTTTTTTTCAAGTAAATAATTAAATTATTATTTATTTGTCACATGAATTCACCATTTTGGAATTAATTTAAAATATTAATTTCAAAATAGTATTTCTCTCCACAAATTAAGTTATTTCTAAAATAACTTGATTTTTTAACTCATCATTTTCCACTTACTAATTCTTATCTGAGTGTCACAACTATTCTCATTCTTTGATTTAATTTCTTAAATTAAATCTTGTCCACTCAATTTAAATTTCACCCTAAAAGTTGCCCTAACCCTAATTAAGGGGTTGTTATTTTGAATCTTGACCACAGATTCTAGGGCACTTCTCAATCTTTAATCTCACCTGCCCATCCAAAATTGCATTTTCTATAAAATTCCAATTTTTTCCTCATTTGTCATCTCTTAAATGCTTAATCTCTTAATTTCTAGGAAATATTTTAATCTCTTGAATTTATTGCATTCTCTTGAGTTCTTGTCATTTAGCTATTTACTTTTGCATGTAGGATTGATTTTCTCTTGCATATTGATATTAAATCCTTCAAAACTTGCTTAGGACTAGTCAATATCTTAGAGTTGCTCATCAAATCTGAGGGAACTTCATTATTTCAACAAACTAGAAGGTGCAATGGAAGTTAGCTATGGTGGATGAAGGACATGGGTGAGCTTGTTTAATTTATTCCTTTGTTTATTCCTATGCTTTTCATTGTTTGCTATGGATTTAGGTGTTTGCATGTGATTTGATAACATTTATCTTGCAGGAAAAATCCATAGTTACATTGGTGAACCTGACACTTTTAACATGTTTTTGCAAGTTGTCATACACATTTTTTGTCTTTTTGCAGGTATAGTTACAGAACAATGCATTCGACAGTTCCTACAACACAATCGTTCTGCTGCACCGTATCTACTATCTCTAGCGATCCAACCAATTTGTCGTGACACAATTGCCATTTAGAATGACACAACTGCCAAATCGAGCCGCAATTGACATAAACTGAACCGCATTTGACATACAGAGTTGTATCTGTAATCCCGAACGATGCATTCGCTCTACTGCGATGCAAGTGAATAGTAAAAAGGGTTTTTTTATTGTCTTTTAGATTACTATTCTTTGTTATTTTTAGATTAAAGATTTTTGATACTAATCTTTTTGTGGCAATGTGTGTCAAGTTGGAATCTAACCCATTGTTATTGCTTGTTTTTACCACAATTTAATCAATCATGCATTTCACTCCTGGGTAAAATGAACAATAACACATTTACATTAGTTTAAAAAGAACAATCACGCTTCCTCATGGGTCTAAAATGAACTATTAGTTAGCTCACACTACAAATGGTTTAAATGAACCCCCTGCTTGATAACACTACAAATGGTTAAAATGAATGCATGTTTGATGTGTATTGTGATTTAGTTACTTTATCACACCTTCACACTTTCAATTTGGGTTTAAAAAGAACAACCATGTGAGTGTGAGTCAAACATATTGGTGCGTTCTCTCTTTGTTTTTCAATGAAGATTGATTGAACTATGAATATGTTAGTTCACTTTTGTTAACTTTGTTAACTGGGCTTGATTTGGTGGGAAAAAGTACTCACCCCAAAGCGACTCAAACCCGCAACGAAGCTCTTTGGTCAAGCTATTCCCGACCGATATACAAATGTGAATCCTAAGGGAAAGCTTAGGATTATGAGTGCAAATATGTCATACGGACCAAGTAGTACTCCCTTAAACCCTATTGAGGTTAACCTCTTTAGGTTAGAGTACCTCCTCAATGGAGCTTAATCTTGTGCCCCATATATGGCCACTCAAATGGGTGCCCAAATTAAGACCCTTTTTTTAGTCTGACTAAAAACCTTCTATTCTTTGGTGCAGCAAGGGTCATTGCCAAGGCACCCACACTTGCATAATTTTTAAAAGAGATGATCAATATGCCATGGGAGATTCATGGGAGTTGGAAGCTTGGTTGCTTTGAGAAGTGAGTGCACTATAAGGGGGAGCCTGTGGGGCCAAGCTTCTGGATTCATCCACTAAGAATATGCGGTTGGAGTAAAATCCACATGGGATCCCAAAGAATACTGTCTTTGCAGCCATAGGGATTTATCAATGTTTGCTATGTGGTTGTTTTTCACTTTCATACTACATCATGTGTTTTCCAAGTGTATTCAGACAACATGAATAAATGAACATCAACCCAAAAATATGAAACAACACTGCCAAACTAAAATAAATTCCTTGCAATCTGCTAAAATTTTGTCAAAATCACTTTCTGAGATGCATCTACAATATTGAACCACAATTACTTATTCTTGAGCTGCATCTGCTATGTCAAGCCACAATCTCCATCTAAAATGCCACAATTTCCTATCATACGCCACATTTTCCAGCTCAAACACCACAACTGATCTTTCAAACTGCATTGGCCATCTAAAATATCACATTTGTCATTTTGCACAACACTGGCTAAATGCTACAACACATCTGCCATATTACAATGTATTTGGAAGAAACTGAGACACATCTAACTATAGCAATGCATTTTCCTTCTTGTGATACAATTTGTTCTTCAAACGATGCATTTTCCAGTCAAACTCAAAAAAATTATTACTGTCAGTAACCGAGGTTTAACATTTGCAAACAAATTTCCTGACATCTTTTTCCAGTAGTCTCTGTCCAAAACCAGCAGAACACTTTTCCATGTCATCCATTTTTTCATTTTTAGTTTGCATTTAGCTTGCAATCCACCATCATCTTTAGCATAGGAAAAGTCTTAAGTCCTCAAATTTGCACACTTTGGGATAGGAAAACTTTCCTTATTTTGTCAAACATTTGTCTCAAAAATACGTTGTCATTGGACCAAGTCAAACAAATCAATCCTTAGTCATTTTCCTCTTGTGAGCTATTTCCAACTCATAAGTCTAGTGTGGAAATATCACCTTGTCATTTTTTCATCTTGTCACTTTGTCCTTCAAACAAGTTCTTTTAACAATCCAAATTGAGACATTGGCCAAACTTTGAATGGTTAGTAAACCTTTCCTAAAAATCATCTGACATAAGAATCTTATTTTAGTCTTCATTGTCACTTTGCATTTGACATCCCTTTTAGTCCTCATTAGCCCTTTGCATTGCCACTTTGTATCATTACACTCCTTATTCCATAAAAGACCAAAAACTTAGTCTTAGTCTCATTCCATCCACCATCATGTCTTCAAGTCACTATGACATGCTTGCTAGTCAAATTTAATGCCAATTTATTAGTAAAGGTCAAGCACAACTAGCCATGGACTTCAGAAAACTATACCTCCAATCCAAACACAAATTTTCCTCAACCTCTAATTCTCCATCTATCTATCCATCTTACCAACAATCCATGAGTCCTAGTCCTCAATCCATCTACTATCAAGAGTCCCCTAACACCACCCATGGCACTAAGTCACAAAAAACTTCCTTTATTAATACCCACCCTAACCTTGACAAGGGAAATCAACCATCCATCAATCTAGTCCAAGCCTCCACATCATATCCTAGTTCTTCATGCTATCCTAGTCCCACATTCAATCATAGTCCTCCATCTACTCATTCCTTACAAGTCTCTCCATCCTATCCTAGTCCTTCATCCTATACTAGTCCTTTATCCACATTGAATCCTAGTCCTTCATCCACTAACCCTTTCAAAACCTCCACATCCTATCCTAGTCCATCATACACCAATCGATTCCAAGACACTCCATCTCAACATACATTTAGTCATGAAAGTACAACTAGTCATGGTCTCCAAAATCCCATCCCATTTTATAAACTCATGGATACATGTCAAAAGTAAAATCCAAAGCATGACACCATAACTCCCCCTTCATGTCCAGATCAAATTTGTCCATACCATGACCCTATATTTAAATCCATTCAAGAAGTCCTCCTAGATAATCATGGTATACCAAACACACCTATCCTTGGCCAAGAATCCATCCACAACCATGTCATCCAAGACAATCCCATCTTTGACCAAGACCCTACCATTGATCCAAAAGTCCAAAATGATCCACTCTTTGACCTCTATGCCATTCATGATGAAACACTTGAAGATGATTCCATCCAAACTTCAAGTATTGCCATTTCCAAAAAAGAGACACTTTCCTCCATGGGACACATAGATGATATTCCTATAGAACAAGAGGCTACTATTCTTGACATATTTGCAAATGATGAAGCTATAACTGAATTCAGTGGGTTCTAAAACAATGACAATGACAATGACAATGAAGATGGTTTCAACATCGACTGGGAAGCACCAACAGAATCATTAGAATCTGATATGACAAAAAATCAGACCAAAGATGTTAATCAGAAATTTATCCAACATGTCAGTGAAGCTACAACATCCTATCAATTAGGATCATTATCTTTTTTAGGGTGGGATTTCTTACAGATGAGAAGATTCCAAGCATTAATTTGCACAATAAGAATGGGTTAGCATCTTGCTTCCAAAATGACAAGTACCCCATCACAAACATAATCTATCAGAACATGCATTATCAAGGAAAATGACTAGGCCTACATGAGCAAGGAATATTGGAACCCATCCAAGTTCAAGAACATTATGGACATCAAGGTCTTGGCTATTCATTTTTCAGAAAATCTAACGATGCTAGTGGTCCTTCCTCAATATTGGGGACAACTTTATCAGGTACAAACATCAAAATGGGTGTCATGAGTAGTCCTTGTCGTAAGATTATTGTCAACAACCCTTCCCTCCACACCCCAAACCACCATTCCATCATGAATAAACCTTCCATTTGGAACCAACAAAAGTCTTACAAATCCAAAATCCAAAATTAAATGTCAAAGGCCATAGAATCAATCAAAAATACAAGTGGAGAAATGAAACTAAAGTGGAAAAGAAAAATCGATCAAGTCAAGAAAATATGTCAGAAATCAATCAAAATGTGAATCCAAAGCACAAGAGGACTCCCTCATATAATACATATCCATCTCCTTCAAGATGGCCATGAAGCAAGACATATAAAAGTGTTGGTTCCAAACACTATCCCAATCTGAAATCCAATCTCCATCATCCATCACCCCAAGTTTGGAAAGTAAAAATTGCTACATCTGAACATCTTGCCTAAAGTCCAAACATCCCATGTCACAAATCCTTCACATCTTGGCAACAAATCTCTATCATAAGGACTCGCATGGCACTCTATCACGATGTGCATATTCTGATAAGGCCAACTTTAGTATCAATAAGGATCACAATGACACCAATCAACTGTATGCAAGTGGTATCATCTTGACAAGACAACTACTTCAGAAAGGTCATTATTGGCATGTCATGGGACCAGTCTTGACATTGATACCATCAAGGCATTTGCACAGTCAGTGGTCATCTAAAGCATGAAGGCTATCTGGGAAAAAACTCAAAAATATCAAAAAAAGATGAAAAATCAAATTGTCACCTTGATGAAAACCTGACAAACAAGCGTCTTGGTGACACCAAAAAATAAAAAAAAATAGTAAAAATATATATATATATATAAATAAAATAATTAAAAAAATAAAATGGCAAAAATAGTAAAGAGAAAATTTTCATCCAATAGTGAAAACCATTCTTACGACACTTTGGATAAGTACCATGATGAAAAGATGGCAAACAAGCGTCATGAGTAGAATAAAATCATCTATGGGGACCATTGCACTTGGGGGAAAGTTGTCTCATCTCCCCTACCCATCACATGACATTTCCTATGACATTTCCATCTAAACCCTATCACTTTCCGTCCATTTTTCCATCGACTTTGGTCTTGATAAGGACTAAAATACAAACATAGGTCATGCTTTGGGGAAACTCTTGACATGTCCAAATTTTGGTCATACCTTATTCATTGAATATCATGTCATTACCTTCATAGCCTCCTTTTCACTATGCGACATTGTCCTTGGAGACCATATGATAGTTCTCCTAGTTGAAGCCATCCATTTCTCCTATCTTTTATCAAAGTCATCCATCTTTTCTACCTTTTATCTGTCAGCTATCTTGGTTTCCCTTGTTAATGGTCCTACAATCCTCCGTTAGCCCATCTAGTCCTAACCAAGTAATTCACAATGCAACAATATGGCAACCTAGAAAAATATCCTAAACATTCCTTGGCTTTGTCCCTGGTCTTGCTGCAGACTTTATCCTCTTATCATATCATTGTCATTCTCACGTTTTTTTTGGGATGTGTCTTTCCCACGTCAAACAATGTTGTCGTTGTCATCATCACCTGTCAATTGGTATTCAACTTGACTAGCGAAAAAATCATGGTTGTCCTTGGATTCATGTGCATCGACATCACTCACATGCATTTGTCACAATTTTCACAAAACATCAAAAAATCATAAAAATCATAAAATGTCCTAAAAAAAGTCATAAAAATAAAAAAAAAGTCCTAAGAAAAAAAGTCACAAAAATAAAAAAAGGTCTTGAAAAAGATGTAAAAATTAGAAAAAGTCCTTAAAATGACCTAAAAATTGAAAATTGTCTTGAAGAAAACACAAAAGTATCCAAATCAATGTCAAAATCCCAAAAACAGAGTCAAAGTCAGTCATATCTTGTCAAGTCCATGAGTCAGTCAGTCTTTGTCATTTATTTGAACTATGTTGTCTCTACGTATTTGCTACGTAGGCATGGCCATCAGCCGATGAGTCCCCGAGACATTAGGTTGGTTCTTTTAGGTTTGTCAAAATAAAAATCATAAGTCAAACATGGTCATGTCAGTCAAATAAGTTAGACATAGTCAAACTCAGACATAAGACAATAGACAACATAATCCAACTGGTCATTAAGTCCAAATTAGACAACATAAGCCAATCAATCATAGAGTCAAAATAAGTCAACTTGCCAGAACATTAGTCAAAATGTCAATCTCGTCACTTTTTGGTCCTCTTCAAGATGTGTCCTTCTTAGATTTGGACCCCATCAAAATATCATTTTCCTTTTCAGGATGTGTCCTTCCTGACCTTAGGCACCGTCAAACCATCAAAACTGTCAAACTATGAAACAATTAATCTTCGACAAACACACATTGACAATACAATTAAATGGCTGTTAATTTTTGGCTATTTTGTCATATCTTTTTATTGACTTGTCTGTTGGTCATGTTACTAGCTACCTCGAGGATGTCCCATGAAATATTTAGAGGTGCGATGACGTCTCATGACCTATTCTACTTTTCTTTGACTGATATTTGTGGATTGTCTTGGCAAAAAGACTAGGGCAACTTGGCCTTTAGTATGAACTATGACATTCCTTGTCTGTGATTGTCTATTTTACAAGTGGATGACCTTGCACACCTTGGTATATGTCATACCATGGTGTTTGTTATCCATTTTTTTCATTTTTACCACCCAATGATGATTGAAGCAACACTTATTAGTACTTTGGCAAACGTTGAAGGATTCTAACATGCATTTCTTTTTCTGCATTAACTTGCATTTCCTTCCCCATATTGACATCCATGTCTTCTGACCTAACATTTCTTCTATTCCTTCAATCTCTAGTTTTCTTATCCATTTCGAGAGCACACTCGTGTTCTCTGAACCCTACTATCCTTTGGAGGGGGCATACCGCAACCCTCCTCGTCATCCTTCCTCATCCTCTTTACACTGGGGCATATTTTTGACTTATTTTCTTTGTCACAATTCAATAAATTGCATCATGACAAAGAGGGGAAAATGTAGATACATAAAAATGGCCTGGACCCACAAACCATACTTTTATACATCTTATCATGCTTCATCCTAACATAATTAAAATATTTAATTATGTCCTATAGTCCAATGTCAACTATTAATTAAATAATTTCTAATTATTTAATTAATTCATCTCTTTTATTCCTCCCGGCTATTTAAATAAATAAATAACCTTTATTATTTAAATATGTTACTAATTCCCTATGTCACTCTATAATTAAATAAATTCTTAAATTTATTTAATTACTCTTTGTCTTTTATTCCTCTTGATTATTTAAATAAATAAACTTTATTTATTTATTTAAATACGTCATTAATTTCCCATATCTTTCTATAATTAAATAAATCTCTTTGATTTGTTTAATTACTATCCGCTTTGTCTTTTTCTAATTTTAAACGAGATCATTTATTTAAAATCACCCACTTTCTAATTTTCTCCACAATTAAATAATTTTAATTATTTAATTGTCTTATTGATTTTCTTTCTAAATTTAAATAAAAGCATTTTATTTAAATTGGCAATTTTCCTTTTTTCAAGTAAATAATTTAATTATTATTTATTTGTCATGAATTCACCATTTTGGAATTAATTTAAAATATTAATTTCGAAATAGCATTTCTCTCCACAAATTAAGTTATTTCTAAAATAACTTGATTTTCTAACTCATCCTTTTCCACTTACTAATTCTTATCTGAGTGTGACAACTATTCTCATTCTTTGATTTAACTTCTTAAATTAAATCTTGTCCACTCAATTTAAATTTCACCCTAAAAGTTGCCCTAACCCTAATTAAGGGGTTGTTATTTTGAGTCTTGACCACAAATTCTAGGGCACTTCTCAATCTTTAATCTCACCCTTCCATCCAAAATTGCATTTTCTATAAAATGCCAATTTTGTCCTCATTTTGTCATCTCTTAAGCGCTTAATCTCTTAATTTCTAGGAAATATTTTAATCTCTTGAATTTATTTTATTCTCTTGAGTTCCTTTCATTTAGCTATTTAGTTTTGCATGTAGGATTGATTTGGTCTTGCATATTCATATTAAATCCTTCAAAACTTGCTTAGGACTAGTCAATATCTTAGAGTTGCTCATCAAATCTGAGGGCACTTCATTATTTCAGCAAACTAGAAGGTGCAATGGAAGTCAGCCATGGAGGATGAAGGACATGGGTGAGCTCATTTCATTTATTCCTTTGTTTATTCCTATGTTTTTAATTGTTTGTTGTGGATTTAGGTGTTTTCATGTAATTTGCTAACATTTATCTTGGAGGAAAAATCCATAGTTACAATATCAAATCCATTTCTCATCATTTCACAAGCATTCAATTTCGTACCCAAGTTTTATCAATTTGATATGTAGATAATTCTAAGGTTATGTTGGAAAATTGATCACCCACATTAAAAAATGAGCGAAGCTTCACATATGCTCAATCTTCAATATGCATGTTTAATATTTTAGTGTTTATTAATTTGATATATTTTTTTGATTCGTAAAGTTTTTTTAGATTAATTATCAAAAAAAGATTTACATTTAGCTCAGATTTTTGTCCAAAAAGTTGTAAACCCCAAACCACTCAACATCTAACAAAACCTAGAAAAGCACTGAATCAGACTATTTAGCCCTACACCCATTACATACCCTAACACTACATGAACCCACATACCGGGAAACTAATATAGATAATTAAACATTTAGCCATGAGGAAATAAAACCGGCAATTCAATCCACCCATAACACACCCTCCGCAATCATAAAATCATGGAAGAGACGATGGTAGTCCACCCCGCCCGATGAATCCACATAGAGATAATGTTTAAGAAATATCAGTCCACACCTCACCCACTCACGGTGACGCCAAAGCTCCTCACTAGCGATATCCATAATAAACAGATATATTTCCACCCTCTCCCTAGGAACTAGAGCATGCTATAAATATCATGGACACTGAACCCCCACACCTGGCACTACAACAATTATGAAGTCCATGGCCCCCTCCAAAAGGTTTTCCCAAACTAATTTCTTCACAATTAGCATCACCATGGATTGAGAAACTTCTAGGTCTAGAAGTGCAACAAGGAATGATGTCGCTATGAACACATTTGTCTACCATCTCTCAGACGATAACATAAACTCCTCTCCCAACTAAACTTCCACCACACCTAGAACCAACTCATCCCATACTTTAAACACTGACTTCAAACACCAATGTCGAAGCCTCCCATAGAACACCCACAATTTCCTACCATATGGAAAGCTAATGGGGTACTCCATCAATTCCATTGAGGAGAATGCCGATTAAACACATCCATATAGCTATTTGTCCTTGAACAAGCACTAATGTCCCATCTATGCCAATTCCCACAACATACTGTTCTGTGACATGCTATCACAATTAAGAGGTCAAATAGATGACTAATGTAGAACCTCTGCCATCCCTTACAGTGATTGCCCATCATCACCCAACTCTCCAACATACCCATGCCATCCAAGGCTATATCGCCAGCCTTTTGATGATGCCAAATCTGGCCACTCCCACTTGGCAGCCATAGAAAGAGAGAAAGGTGTCAGCCTCCATCCTTCCTCGGATCCCATATTCTAAACATTTTCTCCTCATTAGCACCCAAATTAACCAATCTATCCACCATTTCATTGACCTCTTGGTAAACATGCCTAATGGTGAATTCAAGGATGCCCCTTTCCAATTCACAAGCTTTATCGAATAAGGCCTACAACCTCCAATTTACCAATCTTCCATTGTTTAATGCCTATAAAACTACCATTGAATCCCCTTCCAACTCAACCTCACCTAGCTTTAGGCTCTTACACAACTTTAGACCACCAAGAAGAGCTCGAAGTTCAGCTTTAGTATTTGTCATTACCGGAAGGGGTTCAAATTTTTTTGTGATCAAAATTCCCTTTTAATTTCTTATACAACAACTCAAACCAACTATCCCCAGCTAGAACACACCATCAAAATTCAATTTGAACCACCCATTATTCAGAGGTTCCCACTTTCTATCTTTCTTGCCTCTTTCCTTTCTCCCCCCAAACAAGCACCAAGCTTTGGAATCTCCAATCCAAACTAAGCTCTTCACATTCTTGCATGTCAATCTGAAAATCTCTAGTCACCTTCACTCTTTAACTTCACTCTCCCATTTATCACTTCCACAATTGCTGCTTCCAGATGATTAATAAAAGTTGGAAAGAACCTTGCCTTCTCTATGAACAACCTCTTGTTTTGTTCTTTCCAAATCTCCCAAATGACTAGTGACAGACTAAATACCCATAGCTCATGATAAAGTGAATATCTCTTTAGGATCGACCACTCTGTAAAGAGAGAACGAATATCATTGGGCAAGGCGTTGCTCCACCCCAATCTAGCATAGAGCTATATCTATCATGCCTATGCAAAAGGACAATCGACCAGAGGATGATCCACATCTTCCTCATCCCTTATACATAAAATACATCTTGAGGGGCCTGTATACCCCAACAAATTGAACCTATCCACTGTTAGAATCCTTCTCTTCACTGCTTCCTAAGGAAACATCCCGGCCTTTGGAAAACAAGCATTGTTCTAGCACAAATGCAAGGGTATTGTTGAAGGAATCTCCTCATCCCCTTGAGCTTTGTATCCTTCTTTAGCTGAATATTTACCAGAAGAAGAGCCTACCCATACCAGTTTGTCCACCCCAGCTTAGATGACCATAAGCCTTTTTTCCAGCTTTGATTATAATAACAACGCTTCCTCCTCTGGCAACAAACCCAACACAAACCTTCTCTAAAATACTTCTGAAACAGCATCCACCATTACCTCCTCCATATAATCATGAGCATGAGATCCGCAAGAATGAATCAAAATTTCCTTTGCCTTGGCCAAACCCAAAGTAGAGTCCAGGCTTGGATATCCGCATCATGAGTCCTCCCAGAATTTTACCTTTCTCCCATCATAAATATCTCAAGTGAGGCTGTCTAAAATAAGGGAATGAAAAACCTTAATGAAATTCCACACTCTCAATCCATTAGGGATATTTTCCACCCTTAGGATACATTCAACATCATCTTCACTTAAATACTTACACTAAAGGATTCTTTCCCACTTTTCTTGATTTCACGGGTACAAACCCTAAACCAGTTTAGCACCTAGTGCCTTTTTTTGCATGGGCAAGCCATCAATCCTAATACCTCCTACCATATTTGACTTACAAATTGTTTCCCAAGATATTAGAGGAAATTTTCTTTGATTAGAGGTTCCTTGCCAAAAAAAACTCCACATAATCTAGTTCAATTGAGAGGCTTTGAATGTGGGTAAGGCCAAAAATGAAAGAAGATAAATCGAGATTTCCATAATTACTGCTTTTAGCAACACAATCCTACCCACCCAAGACGGCCATTTACCACTCCAAGAAGACAGATGGCTTTTGAATTTGTTTACTAAGTTGTCCCACAACTTCCTCGTCCTCACCCCTTTATCAACCGGGAGCCCCAAGTAGCCCAATTTTGAAATTCAAAGTCATTGCCACTTGCTTCGCCACTCTAGGTTCAGTGTTCAAAAATAAAAGATTTGATTTTGTCTCACTCACTTGCTGATCCGAAGCTAGTTCATAACAATGTAAAATTATTTTCAATGTTGTTGTCTCTCGGTTAATTAGACACAAAAAGAACAAAGTGTCATAAAAAAATTACTGATGAGAAAGTGTCAAAAGCCTACTTGTGACCTATATGCCTTTAAGGATTCCATTCTAAACAACCCAACTTAACGACCTCCTCAAGGCTTCTGCCATTAAAATATATAAAAAAGGAGATAACGGGCCACCTTGTCATAAGCCCCTCAAAGCATCAAAAAAGTCAAAGGTTTTCCATTCACCAAAATTGAGAAGCGTGGCATAGATATATAAGTAAAGATCCAAGCTACCCAAGACCTATCAAAACCAAAGGCTTCTAAAAACCTTACACAAGAAATGCTAGTCGACCAACTCATATGCCTCCCTGATGTCAAGCTTCACCAACATACCTGACCTCCCACTGGATTGAAGTGAGTGAATAGCCTCTTATGCTATGATAACACCATCAAAGATAGATCTTTGAAGAACAAACCCTATTTGTTCCTCAAAGATGAGACCCAAAATAATATTCTTTAGACGGTTTTCCAACACTTTTGCTTGAATTTTATAAAGTGTGTTGCACAAGGCAATCGGTCTAAATTCGTCCAAGATTGTTGGCTTCTCCTTCTTAGGAATTAAGGCCAAGAGAGTGCAGTTCACTTCCCTCAGCAAAAAGCTAGAGGGATGAGATTCTTCTAAAGCCAAAGCAACCTCCTAACTCACAACATCCCAAAACACCTGAAAGAAGCACGTTGGTAAGCTATGAGGCCTAGGTGCCTTGTCCAGGTGAAGCTAAAAAGTCACCTTCCACACTTCCTCCATCGAGAAGGGGCTAGTAATGATCTTATTTTGTTTCAGGGTCACTAGACACAAAATCCTACCCAAAAGATCCTTTGGCTGAACTAAATTTGAGCCCTCCCAGTTGTTAAGGATTTTTTGAAAACTTTCCACCACCAATTTTGCTACTTCTTATTGACCTTGCTCCAACACACCATCCTCCTTCTGCAAACAAGCTATCCTATTCATTTCTCTAATGATTCTGGTGGAGTTTTGGAAAAAAATAGAATTGTAGTCTTCTTCTTTAATCCAAGTGTCACACGATTTCTAATGCCAGAACACTTCTTCCTTGGCTAGCACCTCCTCCCATTCCTTCAAAAGTTGTTTTTCTTTTAAAATCAAAGCCTCTTCCATACCTATTAACAAAACCTGATCATTAACTTCAACCAAGTCAGCTTTTATTCGCTGCTTCTCTTCAAAAATGTTGCCAAAACAATCTTGGTTCCAAATTTGAATTTTCTTCTTTAGACCCTTTAATTTACTCACCACCCTAAACAAGCCATTCCCTAACACCTGTTGTTCTTGCCACCACTCCTTAACTTTATCCCTAAAGGAGGGGTCCGTAAGCCACATTTTTTCAAATCTAAATGGGCACCACAGAGACTTACACTCGCCCACAATCTCCAAGAGAATTGGATAATGATCTAAGCCTGAAAATAGAAAAATTATTCCCTCCAATGAGAAGGGAAACATTGCTAAATCCCTACTAAAAAAAATCCTGTCTAATTTCTCTACTATCCCACTAAAGCCTTGCCTCTTATTCGTCCATGTAAATGAACTATTTTCCAATTAGATGTCCAACAAAGCATTTGCATTTACAAATTATTTGAAGTTCAAATGGGATTGCAACTTTCTTCCAACTCCAACTCACTTGTCCTCCACCTTTAAAATCATGTTAAAGTCTCATTCTAAAATGCATATAGAATGTTTTTGAGCTTGTAGAAAACTACCAATGTATGACCAAACCCTACACTTCTAAACCCGATTTGTAGGCCCATAAAAATTTATCAACATGAACTCTAGATTTGAATTCAAATTATTCACTTTACATGCCAACCACCACCTACTTGTTGTCACTTCCTCCAACTGCACTATCTGCAATAGCCACCTTGTTATGAGCCCTCCCGAAGCACCTTGGGAATCGAATGTTGAAAACCTCCAAGCCTTCAATTTTAATTTCAAACATCCAAACTCCTCAATTTTCAATTTTGACTCTTGAATTAGAATGATCTCCACCCTTCTATCTTCCAATAGACGTCTAAGAAGACACTTCTTGTTAGGGGAATTTAAGCCACTAACATTCCAACATAAAACCCTCATTACCCCTGGGAATGGAACCACCCTTCCTCGATCTCAGATTTATAGTTATTTTCTATTGTTTGATCACCTCCAATACTATAGATATTTTCTCTTCATTTGTATTCCTCCCTACTTTCTTCTTATCTCCATGGTTTGGAGTCGCTTTCCCACCTCCCTACTATAGGATCCCCAATTTCTTCTTTGCACTCTACTTGAAAGTCTCTTAAAACTGGGCTTCCACTTTCGTAGGTTGTACCTGAGCCAACTCCAAACCCTTCTCTTCCAACCCCATATCCTCAACCACTTTTGATTCAATTGAATAGGTCACCTCCCAAGGAGCCTTGCCATACAAGATCATTTAAAGATTATGTTCTTCCTCCCAATCTTTGTGTTGATGGTTAAAATGACACAAACAACATTAAAACAAAATATTTCTACTCTATTTCTCCTGAAAAAGAAAGACAACATGTAGTAGCCTAACTCCCTAGGTCCTGGTAGTTGGTTCTCAACTATCTGATGTCACTCAATTGGTTCATGCAACTATAATATTCAAGGGGCCTGTGCTGGTAACAAAGGATTCAAGCTATAAATCTTTTTATCGAAATAGTACCTGTAAATCAATGGGTTTTAAATAAAAGAAAAAGATAGATCCAAGGGGTAAATTAGTAAGTATGAATTAAATTTATCTAATATCCAAACATATACTTTTAACAATGAATGTTTTCTTAACCGATCACAAAAACCATAGCATGACACAACCCACAGTATGACTGTACCATCGTATACATCTTAGGTGCTTAATTCAATTCCACTATTCGCATATCACAAGTATTTGCAAGATTTCAAAACAACACACATTCATTCATCATCAGAACTATAGATCAACAGACTTCAATAACTTTAATTCAATGACAATTTAACAAGATAATCTTTAAACCTAGTTTCTTCTAATGACTTTCATCACATAAGAAACTATCATGCTTTAGCACAATCACTGGCATTAAGGTGGATTATAACTCATTAACCTTATCAAACAACACCATTCAATGTAAACTCCATATTTCATAAACCTGTAATTCTATCAACTATAAAAAGATCTAGTACAATGTATCTCTACAAAACTCTATAAAATTCTATCTCCTGGCACTAGGTAAGCCAATCCAATTCTCAATTAGCCGACCCTTACAATGTGATACCCATCTGGTATTTATAGATATACAAAAGAAGTTCGAACTTCACTTCTATTTTAGGCTTTCCACCTTTTTAGGAACAATCAACTTTCTTGGAAACTCAGATCAACTTTGATCTTGAGTCCTTACGTTATACATTCAGTTTGATCTAAAAATAGAAGATAGAAATAGAAGAAAAGAAGTCATGCACCCTCAAGACTATCAGTGTTGCATGCATGCAACATGCAAAGAAGAAGAACATCATGCATGCAACATGCAAGGAAGAAGAACATCATGCATGCAATATTTTATGCATGTGAAGCCGGATCCGCCATGAACTCATCATAACTGGTGAAGACTTGTTGTAGCATATCCATATCTGGCCCATCAATCTAGTCATCTTCAAATTTGATGCGATCCAACTCAACTGCAGCAAACTCTTTCATACTTTTAACCTTGATCAATTCTCTCCCCATAGCTTTTATTTCTTCTTTGACTTCTATAAGACGATCTATCACCAAGTCTCCTCCATCATCTTTCTCCTGCATGAGTCCTTGGAATCTTTCATTCCATTTCTCTCTAACCTGACTCAAAGGCATGCCATCTTTTGTCATTACATTTACATCTACAATTATGGCCATGACCTCTTCCAACTCTTCCAACTGCTCCGTCAAATTATTAACTACCTCCTGAATCTCATCCTTGTGTTTGCCCAAAAAGTTAGTTGTAAACTTGATTATGCGAGAAGTCTTCTCTACAAACTCTTTATTATCATCTTCAAGTATAGATTGTTCTAGAAGAGTAGTTAGAGGCAATGTATTTATCTTTTCTAACCTTTCACTATACTCCTTATACTCTTCTTCTTGTTTTTCTGATTGCTCAATGTATTGATGCATCTCTTTTATTACTCCCTCTGCTTCTTTGTAGGCCTCAAACCCTTTTTTTAAAACTTCACCTACCTCTCGGTTCACTTTGTCTATCCATTTGTCAACCATCTCTACCTTACCTCTAGCTTGCACCAAATCATCTACCTCCTTTTTGCTTAGCAAAACAGGAGTCTCAATAGATGCAACTTGTTGTGACCTTGGAGAGGAGACACTCTTCAAGAATGAATGTAACTGATCCAATTGAGCCTTAAGCTCATCTTTCTTTTGTTTGTCCTTCATCATTCTTGATTTAGTCGTTGAAGCCACCACATCAATTAGATTCATTTGTTGATTTCTAGTGGGTCTTCCCAAATTAACTGTACTCAATTGATAGTCTGTTAGCTGCATATCCCCTACCTCCTTTTCAGTCATAGGCATGGCACATTTAGCAACTATCTCCCCTTTATCTGCGAGTCTGGTAGAATGTAAGACTTTAGCCTTCTTCTTAGGCCTTTCCTGTTCAATCCCCTTCATCATGTCCTCCCAATTAAGAGGTTGAGGAGGTGTTCTAGCTCTCTTCTGCAAGTCTAACTTCAACCATGTAGGAGCACTAGGAGTAGTCAGCATCATGGAAGAGGAAGCAGTAATTGTAGAGGATGGCTGAACATTTACCTCAGGTTGAGAATCAACCTTTGCTTTTTCTTGTTGCTCCTGCAGCACATGCATCTGCACCAACTTCTCAGCCTCTTCTCGATCTTCTTGTTCCTGCATTTTCTTATCTTCTTCTTCTTTTCTCAATCTCTCTTCTTCCATCTGATCCTTCTCTAATTTCTCCTTTTCCAAGGCCTCTCTTTCCAACCGTTCTGCCTCCAAAGCTTTAAGTTTTGCAGCTTTGACATCTTCTTCCTTTTGCTTCCTAATTAGCTCTTCGGCCTCTTTTTCTTTCCTTATCTTTTCTGATTCTTCCTTTTCTATCCTTCCCATTTCCAAGGCTATGAGCTTCTCTGCCTTTTCCCTTTCTTCTTTAGATTGTTGTTTCTTTATTAGCTCTTCAACATCTCTTTCCTTTCTTAGAGCTTTAGCTTCTTGTTCTTTCTGTTGAGCTTCCTCTGCAAGCTTCAGTCTAGCAACCAAGGCTTCCTTTTCCCTTTGGTTTCTTGCTTTCTCTTCCTCAAGATCATGGATTTTCTATATCAATTCCAATTTATCATTTTCTACCTTGACCTTGAGCTCATGCTATCGTTGCCTCATTTGCTCATCCATTTCATTAGCTGCTGTCCTTGTTTCAATTTCTTTTGCCTTTAATTGCTGCTGGTGAAGTAGAGCATCAACTTGTAACTTTGCCTCCATTTCCTTTTGCTTCTCCGCAGTAGCCCTTACATCAGACTCTCTTGTAGCATCTTCAAATAGTTTCCATTGGTCTTCCTACGTCAGAGTCCTTTCAATAGTCCCCTCTAAAGGCATGTTTTCTTGTAGGTCCTTCTCTGAAAGAGTTTCATCCGAGTTGGTCTCAATTTCTACCAATTCTTCCTCCACTTCTTTTCCTTTAGCAACTTCAGCCATAGTATGAAGAGTTCCTTCTTGAAATTCTTTACTTTTCTTTCTTGTGAGTGGGGCTTGTGTAGAGGACTCACCCAATGTGGGCGTAGAAACAATAGATTCTATTGGAACATCTCCCTCTGGTGCCTCTTCTTCTTCATCGACTACCTCAAGGTCTATTTCTTCAACATCTGGAGGAAAGAATTCCAATGGCTCTTTGGGAGGTGTCTTTCTTTTAATCCTCTTATACCCTTTACCTTTCTTAATGACTAGTCCTTGAGGAGCTCTAGCTTTCATCATCAAGCATTGCACACTTCTATCCAAGACTGTTCTTGAAATTTTCTTAATATCAATTGTTTCTTCCTTATTCCAGTCTATTGGATCTAAGTTTTTGGTGCCAATGTTCAAAGCTTCATATGAGGGATCTAATACAATTCCATCATCCACCAAAGTGTTAGGAATATTTTCTTTAATACCAAGCTCTGACATGAGTGAGACTGATAATCTCTCATAATTCTTCTTCCTCAAGTCATACTCATCCTGCCTATCACACCAAAAGTATTCTAACAAATTAAAGTGTTTAGTGAACACTGAAGGTAATAAAGCATGCATTTTCTCCCTTGGATCAAAATACTTACGAGCTGTATACAATCCTAATTTCAATTGTATCAACTCATTACAAACCACCTTTGCTCCCTTCAAATGTTGACAATTATATTCACCCAGTGTCATGGGAAATTTATGGCATCCTGTTTTGTGCTTGATCCCAAACCTAGCATTAACTCCAATGGCTTTGATACACAAACTACATAAGCACTATTCTATTACTACAACATCTTGGAAGCAAATGGGGATGACCTTCAAAACCAAACAATCTAAAGTATGTAAATTTGGGGTATTGGATATACCAACTTCCCCATTCAGCAATAAAATCCATAGCTTCTTGACTTAACCCATATCCTGCATCTCCACTCACCTAATTGATAACCACATATAAAAATGCATCATTGACTCTTCTAAAATGAGTCTCAACAATTTGAAGAGATAATTGATTGTAGTGCTCCCATACCTTCTTTTGCCCATCCAAGGCTCCCATTATACCTACTCTGTTTAATCCTGGGAAAATCCCTATCCTTGCTGCTGCATATACAATGTAAGAAGTCATGAAGAAAGATTTAGTCTGTCTAACCCTAGTGAGCTAATCATGTATGGCATCAAAGACAATCATTGACCAATCGAACTGGTAATCACCCTGAAAGATTACTTGAATAAAATGAAACATCCATTCCTTGAAGTGGAAGGCATCCCTCTTCCCAAACACTCTAGACAACATTAATATCAAATCAGATATCTCCTTCTTAAAATATGCCCTCTTTGGCTGGTCTGCCAGCTTGCTTAAAGATTTATTCTCTGTGCTTAACCAATTTTTGTTTAAATGAGACTTATTGGAGTCTTTATGCTTGCTATATTTCTCCAATGCCTCTGCTTTAGTTAGCTGCACCAAATTCTTGGGATCAAGAACATCAAATATGCTTTGGAACATTTGCGGAGTAAGATCTATAATCACATTATTTTGTGAATCATGCATAATCTTGTAGCAGGATTGTAGGTACTGGCTACTGTCAATATCAACTCCAGATAGTGGACTGATAAAGGAAACACAATGATATGTGCAAGACCGGAATCAACAATCCTTTGTGTTCTCCCTATCAAGTTTGCTCGTTCTGCAAAGGTCTCCTCATTTAATTCTTCAAAGCTATACTGGCCCAGATTAGTATCTGTGATATCTGACCAGTCTGATTCCACCTTGCTCACTTTCACCACCGGATTCCTATGATGATACCTCAATGTATAAGGCAGCTGTTCTGGTTTCACCTTCTTGATTTTCGGTGCTATCTTTGATGTTTCAGCTGGTTGATTCCTTCGCGCAGCCTCTCCTAACATTCCTAACATCTTTCAATTTTCTTGCAAGCAAACCTCTAATTAGATCTTTAGATATCATCATAAAACATGCTTTTAAAACATACCTGTTACACATACATCAGAGTCGGAACCAGACATAAGCTCAAAACAATCTCTTTTACAACATTGGCGAACTCAGAGCAAAAACTGATATAGAATATTCACCTAATAACAAACAGGCTTGGAGTCAGAGTCGGGGAGGTTACCGGAACCGAGATCAGAACAAAAAAAATAGATTTGGTTTTCTTCAAATTTTCCTTTCTTTCATATTCTATTTCCATTCCGCCTCCGCCTTCGATTAGGTTATCATTACTTTGAAGAAAGACTTTCCATTATATGCAGAGCCGGAAATGGGATGAGAATAGAATCGATAACTTTGTAAAACAAAACTCTTAGGTCCATAACCCATTCCAATCCCGCCTCCGCCAATGTTATCATGATTTCATCAAATACTTTATTCATTTTCAACACAATTTTATGATTAAGACCTAGGTCACTATAAAATGGCAAAGGAGCTTAAAACTCTACACCCATACGATTGTGGGCAACAATTGCATTTTAGGGCCATTATTTAAATCTTATTAAAGTAATTACAGAGACCAATGAAACCCTAATCTAACAAACCCGATAAAAACTAGAGCACGGGTTTAAACCCTGCCATTCTACCAGATGATGAAACCCCAAATTTAAACAATAAATCTAATCTACCCTAACTCGCTGTAAAATCTCTAATCTACCTCACAGTAGCTTCTAATCTAACAAACACCATTAAAGACCCTTAATCTAATCTAATCTACTGCAAACCAAAAATGGCATGATGTAATCACTATTAAGACCTGAAAGCGACAGTGCCCTAAAAATAGAAAGAAACAACACGATAAAACAAGAAAACAAAAAGACAACCCAACCAACAATACAAAAGACCCACACAAACTAGCATGCCAAGAATCATGAACTTATAACGAAATGACAACACGATTCAAAACATAGGCAAACATATATACAAAACACACAACAACAATCGAACCAAAGAACAACAAAGATAAGAAACCTACCTCAAACACAAACAAACTTGCACTAACTTTTTGAATCGATTCACACACAATAGCGCTTCTCTATCTCGATCAATTTTCTCAAATGAACTCTGCTATTGCTCTTCGAACTCTTAGACTTGTAATAATAACAATAATGATTGGATTTAACCCTTAATAAAGGTCAATATGTGAATTTCTACCTACACCGGCAACCACCATTAATGCATTAAAACACAGTAAAGGTGGAGTCGGAACTGTAAGAGAACGAACACTGGTCTGCAGTGCAACTTTAGTCAAAAAGTCAATGACAAAAGGGCGGGGGTGGAACTAAAATAGAATCGAGATCTTAAATTTATAAAATTTCCAAACTCAACTCCCATTCTGTCTCCACGTCTGACAACTAGAAACAAAACAAAAACAAATACAAAAAGTTAAATAAAAGACCAACCTAATAGGACAAAACACGAAAACCGAGACAAAACAAACAAATAGAACTAGTGGAGGTGAGGTCGGAACTGATTGTGAACTTGCAAATTTTGATAACCATCGCAATTCCCACTCCGGCTTCGCTTCCGCTAAAGACAAAAAAAATAAAGGAAAAGAAAAGACTGTCAGGATAGAACCAAAAACAAGCCTCAAAAGAACTTTTAGAACCCGATTCAGTTCCGGTTCCAATTCCAATAGAGAAACCAAAGAAAAACAAAGTATTGGCAAAACTAGACTCCAAACTTTGTTTCAAAAACAACTAAGTACAAAAATAACAAAGGGGGACCCATTTTGACCAAGTCTAAAGATGGGGTGGTTATGCAAGGCATAACACTTTGTCTTCCTAATCAAGCTCTTGCACTACATTCTTCACTTCAACATTCAATTCCTTATGAAAAACAATCATACTTTTGAGCTCATTCCCAACTTCCATAATTGTTTCCCATTCATTAAGCTCCTAATCTAGTTTTGTGAAATTTTCCTTCAAGAAAGAATTTGCATCTTCTTCCCTCTATTTTTCCTCCAAAGGAATCAAACCCAAGGGAAAGCCACCCACTTCTATTAGAGGCAAGATAGGCTCTTGCCTTCCAACATCTTTAGTAGCTTTTGCCTGTGCATCTTTAACTTGGTCAAGAGCATCCAACTTCCCCTTCGAAGTTCCTTCTCTTGAATCTGCTATCCCTTTCCATTTCAGGGAAGGTCTCTGCTTTTCCTTGAGACCCTCACGCTCCCACATCTTCAAAACTATCCTTTGGCATTGTGACCAATTCCAACTGACCTTTTGCATCCATTTGTCCCCATTTAGAGACAACTCCATTTCCTCCCACATCTCATTCCATTTGTGCCACCTCAATCAAAATTCTCATCTTACCATCATTACAATATTTTAGGGCACCCTCATTAAAACTAATGAATAGACCCAGAGCACCACCTATCCACTCCAAAATCCCTGACAACCATAATTTCGAAGGAAAACTATCTAGCTCAACCCAAAGCCTCATTCTATCTAGGATATATCTAAACGGTTCAAAACTCCTTGACCGTGCAAAGAAAAAAATCTCAAAACCATTCAAAGTTAAATGTGTAGCATTCATAATTTCTGACCTTATTTCTAGAGTGGCACATTCGACCAAGAAGAATCTATTCACCAAAAATTGTATGCTCACTTTTTCCTACCATTTCTCTAGCCACCATTGCCTCATTTGAGTCTTGGTGCAGTTGTTGTCCCACCATTTTGCAAAAAAGTCCTGGTTCTCTAGATTAGATTTCTTTGTCCCTATTAGTGAATATGGTATCTCCTGGAAGACACAATATTTCCTTGCCAAACTAGGATTTGATAGCTTATGTGTGGTACTCTTAGGAACCTTTTCATGGGTCCCCTCCTTTGGTCGCTTCTTGACCCATTGTATTTTCCCTACAACAACTCCAATTTTTTTGGCTTTCTAATCTCCCCCTTCTCTCCTATTAGGCCTTGGATTAATCTATGAGTCCCTCGATTGGAATATTTTCTGCCCTCTCCTACCATACCCTGAGGGTGACCATTTCCTTTTCCTGTATTCCCGCATTCTTGGAAATATTTCCCTCCTTCGTGTCCAACTAGAGACCCAAGGAAATTCCTTGACTTTGTCAGCCTCCAAGAGTTTTTGTCCCTCTCCCTTCATGGGTTCCTTCCTGCCCAACTAGCAATTCCAGGCTCCTTGAGATTTTGATGATTCCATAGGGGCTGTCATGCATGCCTTCATCGATCATGCAATGATGACTATTCCTTCTCTACATCCTTCTTCCCAGAACTTGCATCAAAGCGCCTGCAACCCTCACGAGCTCCCATAACGGTCGAGATTACTGTTAGTTTTATATGTTAATTAATTTGATATTAATGTTCATTTCATTTATTATATTTTTATGCATACATGTTCTATCTTCATAACACTAAATAATTTTTGTAAGAGAATGGGATAAAATTTTAAAAATAGAATAAATAATATACCTCAATTTACAAGAATGTTATACATGTGTTAGTTTTAGCACATCTATCAAAATTTGTATTAAAAATACATTCCACCAATGTGTGAGGCTAGATTATAATAATATTTAAACTATCATGATCCATTACTATTAACTCCTATAGTTATACTAAAAAAAATAATTACCTAGTATACATTAATGAATCACTTGAATCATATCAATTGCACTCTCATGCATAACTCAATATTTACCTAGATAAGTATGTTAGTATTTATTTATCTTTTCAAAGATATATATCAAATAAATTATGTATTATTCAGGTTGAGTGTCTCCATTTCTTCATCTAAAAAATATTTGTAAATTAGTTCAACCTTGAGTATATAAAATTTAGCATTGAGGGACACAAGTCTAGTAGTTATCCATTCAATCAATGTAACAAACCTATTGCATGTAAATGTAAGTGTTTAGGAATATTCATCAACCAAATTCTTAATTTCAATCATAGAAGCATAGTAATATATTTTATTGCTTCATATTATTTCTTTCTCAATTCAAATTCAAATTCCTTGTGCTTTCACAAAATTCTTCAATTTGTGTGTACTCAATGTATGATTCCTTTCTCTTTCTTCTCTTCAACAAACCTAGCTTATTATTTAGGTTCTCATTATTAATCCTTGGCCAAACACTTGAATTCATCATTCAATTCCTTGAGGTGCACTTCTAGATCTTGACAATTCAATGCAAGTATAAGAAATGGATTAACCAATAATTCAGCTACACCAACATGATCTTCTAATCTTTCCTCAAGACCTAAAAATTACATCTATGAATTCCAAAATAATATTTTCATGTAATTAATGTAAATACACTTTCATCTTAAACATACTCTAAGTGATTCTATCCTTTAATTTTATTATGAATTTAATTATGTATGTCTATGTATTAGAATGTATATATTTCCTTATTATCAATAATGGTAATGATTCAACCTAATATATGGAAACTTGGTACCCTATATGAGACTTGGACAAGTTTTCTTTAAATTTGTATACTTCTTTGACTTCCTATCACAACTATATTATGATCTATCCATAATGGCTAGGATGTGACTTAGTAGAATTATTCAAATGTAACTCTATTGAGTTATCATCATCTAAATTTTTTGTAGTTAAAAAATACTATGTGAACCACCAAAATTGTCTTCAATGAATGCTACAAGATCAGGCACATTAAATTTTTTAGTGTTAATCATGTTGAGTTCACATGCTAAGGGCTCTTGATAAAATTTCTCAATTAGAACCTTACTTTTTTTATAATTGACTCTCTTACCCTTGTATGTACCTATGATATTTATCCTTGTGCATTTTTAATGGATTGGATTCCCTCATAGATGTACCCTTATGAACATGTATTGGAAAAAAAATCTAAGATGGAACCCCATATTTATCATACACTAAATATGTAAAAATGGAAAAAAGAAAATAAGAAGTATAGTTGATGATTGTTGAGGCAATGTGCCTGATGAACTTATATCCATTGGTGCCAATATCTGAACAACTAATGCATTGGTTTTTGGGGTCTAGGTTTGAACTAAAAATGTTAAGGAACAATTGGAGGTAGGTAGTATGGAGGATGATGTGGTGGTTTCTCTCTCTAATTCTCTAGTTTCCATGACCTTCACCTATTAAGTTTCTTCATGCCTAAAAGAATATGATGAAAATTTGTGCTTCCCCTTATCTATTACAAGTAATGCATATCATTCATTTGCTCCATCTCCTTCCTTCCCAATGGAAAGTGGTGCAACAACAAACCTATCCTATTAATCATCATTACCATCATTCTTAATATCAATAAATTATATCAAAGATGAGATGGTCAATAGGTTATACATAATAGGTATAGAATACCCTATTAAAAAATATTACCTTTCAAGCTCCACCTTCTACTATGATGACATATGTAAATTCTTTGTATTTGATTCCTATAAAGTCCACTCATGTATATTATCTAAAGAAATCAAACCATGCTATAGGTTCCTACTATAGTGCCTTTTCCTATACTTCCATTGGTCATTACACTAAATTTTAAGTGCCTTATCCCACTTTTCATCTTTTGTGTAGGCTTGATGGTATCATATGCATCAATAGAAGTGAGAATCAACAATTTAAAATACTTTATAGGGATTTGCCTAGGTTTTCCAACACTTTCTATAGTTATCGGGTCATAGTATGCAAAAAAATGGAGAATTTGTAAGGAACTAAGATTAGAAATCCTTACACCCATCCCATTATAAACTTACATTTTCTATTATACTATTTTCCAAGTACACAAAATAATCATAATTTACATGGTGCATCATGACCTATTAACCATCATTGGTAGGACCCATTTGAATGTAGTCTCATAAATATTGCACAAATATTAAGCATAATTCATCACACACAAACCTTATTTTAGGATTTTTTATATCTTTAAAAGCCAACCCTCATATTCCTTTATTCCTACTAACTGACTATTGTACTTGTTCTCCCTTGACTAGATTTTATGCTCTTTCTCATGGTTTTCATATGCTTATTTCCCCCTCATCTAATTGCAATTCAAAGTGGTTAGCTCACAAATTATCCTAGGATTTATAAATAATTATGTATTAGCCATCATGAAATTAACTTACCAAGAACCAAACCAAGGATTTAATGTTATTAAAATATGTTAACTTTCTCAACTTCAATATTTCTATCTTAACCAAGTATTTTCCTTGCATACTCCACTAGCAAGAATTTGTGATGTCCTCATTTAAAAATATTATTCCCACTACAATATGACTATCATAAGGCTAAAAAATAAATCATAATTGATATTAATTTTTAAGGTGAATTGGTTCCCTATATCTTCTTTCCAATGGTACTAGAAAAAAATGGATAATATTCATATCAATTCCATGTTTTTTGGTACAACTGTCACATATCCTAAGTTATTCCTTTTTTTTAATAATTTTCCACGTCACCTCTATGGATCTCTTAATATTCCACCCTATTGAAGTATCTCATCCCAATGCACAAGTGATTTTTATTTTTGGTTTTATTTCTCACCCTACAATTAATCCTTAATAATTCACTCACCATCCAATGCTTTTCTCTAAGATGCACTCTGAACCATAAATTTGAGTTTCTCTTCTATAAAAATCTTGAGAATTTGGTAAATTGACAGTTAAAATGTCCCTCTTTATATATTTTAAAAAAACCTTCTGATATTTAATGTGATTATTTAATTTTTATTATTACTTAAAAATAAATCATTAGCATTATCCTAGCTCCATTTACACAATTCTTGATAATCCAAACATCCCATCAACTTGCTTTTCTAATTGCTAAAATTATCCTTATCCATTTTCCATGGATTCTATACCAATTTTCCTTTAACATACAACCTTTCATAAATAATTCACCATTCCTCTTTTGTCACTCACAAATCCTAATGATCTATCATGTTGTGAGTATCACTATTTATTTCATATGCCTTCCAATGTAGACCTTGTCCACATCATTTCCTTTGTTTATGTCTATTCCATGTACACAAAACTAAAACTCTATGCATTATATCTGCACTCCCTTCTCTCTATCTCTTTATTTTTCTTCATTTATTTCTCTTTTCCTTTTCTTTATTACCAAAACACTCAAGCACAATACCTTCTGCTCATTGATAAAATGCATATGCATGATGTAAATGTGTTCATATTATTTTAATTAAGGTAATTCAATTTTAAGGGACCATAAACCCTCTAATAAATACTTACAACAACAAAAAAATAATGAAAATGCCAAAGATAGCCAAACCATAGCTATGTAATATATCAAAATAGTAAAAAATGAACAATAAGCCCACACCTAGATAAAAAAGAGAGAAAATAATTGCTAAAAATTATAGAATAAAAAGGTTGAAAAGTACCTATCAAACAAGAAATCCTGGGTTCATTATAATTGATGAAAGGCCTCAAATACCTCAATCTCTTCATGAAGCAATTGTACTTATTTTTATCTTATCTCATCCTTACCTTTATTTGCTTCACTTGTGTTACCCCTAGTAGGATATTTAGACAATATTGGTTGTTTATAAACCCCCTATGGATTTCCCTTTAGCACTTTGTAGCTTATCCTCAATAAATTTCATACTATCAATGCTGGAATTGATAGAGAATTTACTAGTGTTTACCACCTTTTTTAATCTATCCTTTTTTTTTATGTCCTTCAACTCTTTTGTATCCTTACATTTTTCATTTTCATTTTTTAGCAGTTTAATTTATTGCATGGCTTCTCAATGTTTCAATAGCTTGTCTTCTTCCTCAGTCACAAGAACTTGTCCCACATAGTTTTTTCTCAAATTTTCAATTCTCACATGGAGCTTATTGATTTCCATAAGACCCTATTTAGAAATAAAATGATGGATTTTAGTCTCTTTAAATAATTGGGACTATTGTTCAACAATTTGATTAGTGACCCTAATCACTCATTCCAAAGAATCTTCTTCACGCAAGTGAACTTGATTCTCTTCTTAGGAATGTGGGTACGGTCTAGGGATTCTAAGGAAATTAGCTTCAAGGACGTCTCATCCCACATTTTCTCTTTACCTTTATTGTTCCCCTCAAAACCTTCCTCAATTTATTTAACCACTATATCCTCTAGTTGTTCCCCATAATAATCCTAGTTGATATTATTATCCTTAGTGTCACTAGAGGTGAGTCTTTCCTCTTTAATTTTAACTTCTTCTTCCAAGGAAGACTTAATTTAAATTTTATTTTATTTCTTAGAAGATAACCCCTATTCATAAAGGGGTTGTGTTTCTCTAATAATTTAAGATGAGTAGAGTTAATCCAACAATCATTGGGTAAGAACCCACCCGCTCATGTATTCCATAATATCCACCTCTAAAGAGGGTAAAATTGAGAAGGGGAGGGATATGGTTTTTTTATGCGTATATATCTCTAATACACTAACCAGTGTAGATTCTAGAGATGCATCTCACAATAAAAAATTCCTTAAATCTTACATGACCGATTGCACAATAAAGCATTACAATTCAATTATCCCTAAGAGACTATACAAAGAATGAACCTTGTCATAATCCTACATATTATTTTGTGACATATTGTAGCTATGTCTCTATAGTTACTCATGTGCACACTCCAAATAAAATTATGTAGACACTGAGGTCTTTATATGCACAACCAAACACTTTATTCTCTTGTGGGTGAATCATATCATGCAAAAGATGGTGCTCAATAAATTTCCTACATTGTGGTATTAGTAACTTGTACATATAGATATACATAATTTTATTTATGCAGACATGGTGATAACAATATTTGGTGCTCAAACTAATACATTAAATAAAAATACATAAATAAAATCCTAACACAATATAATGATGAAAATGTCCTTGTTGAAAATAAATAAATTAGTGGGAATGAAATCACATTTAGTATGACATAAGACAACTTCCATGGAAAATATACTGACACACTTGATCTTGATTACTAAGGTCATTTCTTCCTGAATCATCTTCTTAACTTGTCATTCACTTTTCATCCCTTAATTGAATAAATCATTATTTATCTGGTTAAGTCATTCTCTCCTGTTAATTAAATTAGTCAATTTGATTTAATTAACCCTATGTCTCTATTTGATTAAATAATTCATTTTATTTAATTAAATCCCTAAAATCCTCTAATCAAATTGAATAAATTAAACATTATCCCCTTTGGTTAAATAAATCAAAACATTTATTTAATTAAACCTTTCCTCTCAATTCTGATTTAAATCAAATTTAAGTCTAAATTCTCACATCTCCTAAATTATTCATTAAATTAATCAAAATTTGATTAATTTAATCTTAATCCATGTCACATCCTCTAGAGAATGCAACTTGCACAATAAATCAATTAATTTGATTTATTAAATTGCCTATTTTCTCTCAACATGGAATAAATGAGGAATATTCCTTCAAACTTGAATTCAAAATTCAAGTGGATTTGTCCTTCCAACAAAGCATTCACTCCTCTTACATGTCCTTGTGCATTGAGCCAAGTGGCATTTATTTTATTTACTTTTCCCTCTCACATGTCATTTCCTCAATTTCTAATTCCACCTAATGACATTTATCATGCACATTGACCAAAATATGCACAACCTTCAACCATTCACATCTTGACAAGTGGCACTTGGCCATTGGATGTTCAATGATCCCACATTTCTCAATTTCACTCTCTCTTCCAATTTGGAAATTTATAAATGAGAGAGTTTTCCTCTCATTCTAGCATCCATAATTTGAGAAAAGTTACTCTCTTCACATTGAGATCTAATTTTGTCTACTTCATACCAAGTGTTCATCATTTTCACGATTTTATAGCAAGGTTATGCCAAAATCTCATCAAGGAGCTTCAATCATCCAAAAATTATCACAAAGCTTACAAAGGAGTTGGGAAAGGGCCAATTTCGACACACCAATTGGCACCAATTCCCCCATGGGATCAAGAGTTTGCATGCTTAATTAGGATTGCTTTATCTTTTCATGTTTTTTTCTTGTTTTTCCTATTTTGAGCATAGTAAACAAATTTCATGGGGAATCCTTGTTTTATCTTGCATATGAACCTAACTATGTGCTTGTTTGTTGTGTTTGTGCAAGTATAGGATCGGGGTTCATACTCTTTGTATGTATTGTGTTCTTCTCATGACCCTCACTTTTTTATATACTAAAATATAATCAAATTTATATATTCTCAATAGAAAATTATATACATGTATAAGGAAATTTTTAGTCAACTCTAATGGTAAGCCCTTGAATTCAATAATGCTAGAAATGGGTTTTGCTTGTGTAACAATCTCTCAACATAATTATTAGTCTAATACTAGAGATGCACGTATCCAAAGACTATTTGTACAAAATTATACATTCAAACTCTCTTTCTAAACATATCCATCCAAATTTCCTATATATTATCACACAAAAAATGTGTGCTGAAAAAAGAGTAGGAAAATATAATGCGTAGGTTTTCTACTTCTACAAGAATACATAAAGAGGTTATCTATGTATATAGTGTTGATAATTTATAAAAAGGTATTCACTATACTTATGTAATAGAGCACACACTATTTATAATGGTACAACCATATTTGGTGCTACCATACCATTCAAAAAATGGCTTGGACTTACTGATCTACCTACACATGTGCTTGATTGTATGTTGAGAAATAGAAACCCACTTTTGGCAACCTTGTAGTCTTAACCAAATTTACAGGTACATGATTTAATGTTATAGGTAACATGTCCTTGTGTAACCATCTAACTAATATTATTGTTCAATTTCATATCTTCATAGGTATATCCTAAATGATGATATTCTTAGGTGCATTAGATGCACTAACCCATGACTTTCCTATCAAATCGTATTCTCTAGTTATCCATATCTCTATCATGACCTTAGAATATACCTTTTATTTTTTCCTAATTCAAAAACTTTCTAATATAGTCTCTATAATATCTTGATTGGTAAATGAGATGCAATATAAATTCTCTAAATCTTTTCCTTCATTGCGGATTAATTCCACCTATGCTAACCATTGTATTGGATACAATAGGACAATCACATGATTTTTACTGCTATAATTTTTTTTCTACTTAAAATTCATATTTTTACCTAATTTAAAGAAAACATGATGACCAAATAGTGAAAGATTATATTCCACCTCTACCCTATTACTAACTTCAAAATCCAATCAAAATTTGACCCTTCAATATTGTCTTAAATATCCTTAATCATATTCATAGTTTTTGACATGTGTTATTTTATATATAGAGGATTTGGTCAAGGAACCTATTCATGATGGCCCATATTCATATATGCATCACAAGTAAAAGAATTGACTTTACATAATACAAAAATAATCACATTGTACAAGAGATACCCATTTATTTCTAATGTTAACAATAATTTAAATATCATGTGTGGGTTATTGTGGGTACACAACCTTACTTGATTGTAGCTATAGCTTCAAAGATGTCTCATTGCTACTCGAAATAAATTTTTTATCTAAAAACTACTTTGATTATGATAACACACTACCTTGATGTAGGAAGCACAAAATTGCAATCTCGTCCTATATCTCTCCCTTTTTGTTTGTGTGTAACTTATCTATAATCCTATATGCAACATGTTAGGAAACTTTGAAAAATTATTTAGGATCAACTATTTTCACATGCTCTTCTTTATAAGCTATAATATTGCTAGTAGACATTTATTTTCCATATTTTCTGTATGTTGGACTAACTTGATTCTCATGGCACACATTATTATTCCATGTTGATATATAAATGGTATTTTCTATTTGTGTAGTATGCGTATTTTTATTTTCCCTATACAAATCATTTGTGTATCCTTATTTCATGAATTGAATGATTTCAATAGTGCTAGGTAGTATTTCACTCTATGAGCTACTATAATATTAGGAATTGCATACTCTATAATTCCCTTGTGTTTTGTACTCATTTTAGCTTGTGTTTATTTTTTATTTTTAAAAATTGGCTATTGTCTTCCTACTTATTTTCCTAGTTCTCCCTTTTCATCCTAACCACTTTCCTATGTGTTTTCTCTTAATTTATTGATTTTTCATTTTATTTTCCTTCTCCTAGTTTTTTTTCCCTTTCTTGTGTAACTTTATTCCTTTCTTATAACCACATTTTCCCCTTTCACCTAAATCAATTAATTAGATCTTATTTCCTAAGTCTAACCCTAAATCACCTTATTTGATCCTTAAAGTCATGTATCTTAGATTGATTGTGGGATTGATTTATGGAAGGCACCCTATAGACTCTATTTATGTGAAGTTGAAGATTATCCTCATCTATAATTACCACCTTTAGATGGATCCATTTACTCTTGATTTTTCATAGAAAATTAAACCTCTTTAAGCTCAAGGACCAATCCTTAGTGGTTCCATATTACCATTCATCATGGAATTTTTAACCCATATATAATTTTTGTAGAAATAATAGTTGAGGTATTTAGGGTGATCTAAGTTTCCTCCCAAAATTCTCTATAAAGAATCTATAAAATAGGCTTCTTTTATAACACTTTTATATAGAAAATACTAAGTTTCGATTTGAGTGTAATTGATGATTGATGAACATTTTTTTCTCAAATATAAAGGATATATTAGTGGCTACTATGTTTACATTTTTTTTTTCAAATATCAAGGATATGTTAGTGGCTACTATGTTTTTACAATGTTATATCCTTTTAATTAAGTTTTGCAACATATTTTTGGAGCTTCACAATAATTTTTTACAATAGATCTCTTCAATATTGATTATTTTTTTCCTTATTTTTGCATTAGCTTAGGATAGCCTTTGTGTTGTTTTCGGTTAAAATTGCCTTCAATTTCTCCCTAATACATCCTTTTATATACCTCTCATTATCCCTTTCCTTCCATTTTCCTCATTCCCTATAGCATTTTATGTTTCTTTTTCATTTATCTTCTCCTTATTCTCTCTAAAAACTTAGAACACCCTAGCTTTGGTTTTTCCTTAATCACCCCTTTGTTATATATCCTCACCATTATCCTAAATGATATTTTTTCACGCTCTATTTTAGTTTTCCTCAAATCTACATTAATTTTGATGCTTTTTTTTTCTATTTCATATCCTTTTTTTTTATTATCTATTTTTCCATATTCCCCTTTGAAACCCTTATTGAGAATATATTTAGTTTCAAATTAGTTTTCATTTCAAACCTAATAAATATTTCACCAAATTAATGCTTTCCCTTTTTGTTCTAGTATCCTTTGTGTTCTTCCTCCACCTTCATCATTGTTAATTTTTTCCTAGTTGTTACAACTTTCCATTCTATTGTTTCATATATGCTTTAAACAAGAAATATATCATAATATGGATTCATATTTTAGTATTTTATTTTAATATCATGTGGATTAATTCTTAAATTACCATAAGGAGAAAAAGAAACTAAAGTAGAATCACATTTACCATTCTATTTTTTAAGGTTTATTTCATACTTTTTTATTTTTTAGTGCCCCTCCATTCTCACTGTGTATGTGTAGGAAGTTTGGTTTTGGAACTTGGAGATGAAGGTAAAATAATAGGAATATTTAAAGATGGAACATGAGCTTCTATTAGTATTTTTGTGAGTATGATGCATATTGTTATGTTATTATTATCATGCATAGATGTATTTGGATAGTTAGGTGATGTGGTAGTATGTTGTTAGGATAGGTGGAAAGGCAAAATCGTACCATTGGACGTATGGGGGACATATGAGAATGAGATATGATTGCTAGAGTTCCTTTCCTAGTACTTCACCTATTATGCACATGTACTCTAACTTGTATGTTTGAGTGAATAGGTACCAGGATACATCTCCACTTGAATTAACAAGTTTGGGCATGCCTCCAATCCCAATGGTGGTTGATGAGATAACATCTAGGACCAAGTTATACCATAACCCTAGACATTTTACCCACTTAGGGACAATTGATTCAGTGTGTGACCACCTTTTTAGGTTGTCATGGGACAATGCTCAATCTCCTATACCCTATGGTTGTAATGTTGCACTTGTGTGCATGTTTATGTTGGGCTATGTGATTGTGTGACTCCAGTGTATAGCTTTGAGTATGGATTCTATTCAAATGGTGCTAAGTCCTTTGGTAAGTCAAGTTAGTCACATTGTGATCATTCTTATTATTTATGCTTTGATGTTAATGTCTCTTTCATGTAAGAAGTTATTTTGTGGTTTATGCTTAGTCTTTGATTATGACCTATTTGAGTGAAGTTAGCTTCTAGGTCGGTTATGTTGCTAGTAACTATAGTTGTCATGTGTGTGTTAAAGTGAAATTTAATGTTATTATATATATTGTAATGCCTCGCCACGTAACCCTAGAGGAAGATGCAACTACAACGAAAGCGTAATAATTTTTTTTTAAAGTGCAATTAATAATAAGTAAACTGCACTACACTAACACATAAATCCTTTAAGGTACGTAGCAATGCTTACAACTAAATCCTATAACATAAAAAAAGTAACTCATTCATAGCATATAAATTAATACTCATGAATTAAAGATCATACATCCAAAGCATTAAATACATCTCATAAGATAAAAGTACATGAAAGATCCATAGATTACATTCATTCCAAATAATATTTACAAAACTCATTTCCAGAAAGAGGAAGATCATACAATAATGTTGCAATTACAAAAATCCTCCTTGAATACAATTGAGGAGTGATACATATTCAACGTATAAAACTCATACTATAAAACATAAGAGATGGAATATAATAACTGGAATATGTGAGCTCTCCAATCTAGAAGATCCTACCATCACGAACATAAAGTGGGAACCCAATGGTGAAAGGTGCACATTCCACCCAACCAAGTGGTACCCGAAGGCCCACCCCCATGGTAGGAGATAGTAGCAAGGATTTCTAGGAAAAACCAACAAACTCTAGACATAGGCTATCACATGACTGAACTAATCAAATACAAGTACATCACTAACATAATGGTTACATTGATTCCAAAGTAAAATAATAAAATATATTACTGAACCAAACAAACTATTGTCATAGGAGGAGTGTCATCACAAAGCTCGACATGGGTTACCCAATGAGGATATTCATAGGTTACCGCCCCCCTTCTTGGTTAAACCCTGACAACCTCAACCAATCCCCGACTCCCATTGTCACTCATGCAGGGTCAGCATACCTTTCAAAGGAACACGATAGTTGATCTTCAACATTCTAGGCCTTCTCACTCATCCCAAGCCCAAATGAGCACTTGATCCATGAGTGAGGCGCACTTATCTGAATTAATATGAGATGCTACCTAAAACCCCTAATTACTGTAAAAGTATAGTTTTCACTTGATTAACTACTTTTGATAGGTTATCCAGGTTACCTCTTTAGGGTTCTGGCCCCCAATGAAATCCACTCCCCTATTGACAACACAAGGATCAAATCCAACACCCAAGGGTAAACATAGTGCACAAATTCGGATAATAAATCCCAATCCAAAATATAATTGGAAACACATCCCCATTTGTAGTAATCGGGTGATTAACTGAATTACAACCAAGTGCACTACCCAAGGGAAATCAAAGGGCTGAACCAAAAATCATAACAAAGTCCTCAGAAAATAACACCATTTGGAATACTTACATACACCACTAACCAATTTCTCCAATTGACATGAACAAAAGAAATCACAATTATAAAGGAAATTCAGGTAGGAAATAAATCTACCATTAGGATTTCCTAAATCCAATTTCCATTCAATAAAATACAATAATACATTGCCCAAATAGACTAACTTAA
Source organism: Sequoiadendron giganteum (assembly GCA_007115665.2). NCBI lineage: Eukaryota > Viridiplantae > Streptophyta > Pinopsida > Cupressales > Cupressaceae > Sequoiadendron > Sequoiadendron giganteum. Next base: position 165,918,788 of record CM021110.1, on the reverse strand, counting down.
TAAAATTTCATTTTCAGACAATAGAAGAAATCAAATCTATTTGTTTATTTCAATTTCCCAATTACATCAAATTAATATACAATTTCATGTTTAAAATATTTCCATTTTAAAAATCATCTAATTGTGTATTTAATGCATGCACCTATATAATATTCTATCTATATATATAATTATATATATATATATTTAAATATAAATATATATTATTTTAATCCAATTAGAATCTCTATATAATTAAAAATATATACACATTTAAATAAATATATACATACATATATACACATAAACATATATATTAATATATAAATAAATAAATATTAATATATATATTTATGTATTATATATATTAAATCCATTTAAATAAATAGAAGTTCATTATTTTCAAAACCACATAAAATAATTATTATAAAAAGAAACCAAATCGAAATTGCTAAGGGCGAAGAGGGTATAGAAAAGCCATTAATTGTGGTTGGGCTGGCTTACCCAACCGAGCCCTCTTTTGGGGAGGGCGTGGCTCTATGGGGTAAGTGGTGGCTGCCCACACAATGCTGACCTCCCCAAGTGGGGGCAGTGACTATGGGTAGCCATGCCTCCCACATACAACATATACTCCCCTTTTATATTTTAAGACCACGATTTGATTAAAATCTCGTATGTAGACTTTCGTCTGGTTTCCTCATTAAAGTTTCTTCAAAATAATTTCTACTGTGATACATATAGCATAGATAAATATTTATATAAATTTACACACACACATATATATATAATTCATCAACAAGACTGGCCAGTTGGGAAAATTTTCACATTTTCTATAGGAGAAGATTGGCTAAACTTTCTAGATAAGCGAATTTTATAGAAATTTCCTACAAAAGGATGTTTCCAAATTTTAACTAGAGGTTTACAATTTCCCAGCCAAAATAACTAATTGGAGAAAAATAAAACAAAACAAGAATCTTCTACAGGTAAATCTTTTCCAAATCCAAACGATATTTCCCACAAATTCACAGGAAGATTTTAAATCCATTCCTACAATTTTTTTTCAAATCCTCTATTGTTTTCTTCTAGGAATTACTATTGTTTAAAAACAATTTCTACAGAGGTTTTCAAAGCTTTCCTGACAATTTTCTAATTTCAAAACAAACAAAAACTTAAAACAATTTCTATAGAAGCTCTAATCTTTTACGACGATTTCCAAACATGACAATCTTTCAAATCACAAAGTATATTAAAAGATTCAAAACAAATAGCATATTTTTCTTGCATTGACAATATTTTCTAGAACAACAATCTATTCTAATAGCCTTTCCAAATTGAAATTAAAGAAAATAATTAAAGAACCTAAATCCAGACGCTTGAGGAAATGAAGATTGAAGTGGAGCTTCACCTTCAGATTCCAATTAACCAAAGCTTCTTCCAACAAAAAAAAGATTCTTCCCAATATTCACTTTTTCAGAAAGAGCAAAACAATGCCAGAGCCAAAATATTTTCCTGAGAATATCTTTCCCCAAATTTTCAGCAACAAATTTCAACAACTTCCTTCAATTTTCAACCACCTCCCCAAAATATCTTCTCTCATTTCCATGAAGTAGCCTCTTTCCTCTTTCAGTTAAAGCCAATATTCCCTCTGAGAAATAATTTCCCAACAACCATGTTTAAATTTTCCCAACACATGTCAAAAATAAAATATCTTCTCAACCAATTCATAGATAATTACTCTAGATATTTTCAAGATATTTATGCATTTTAATAATTAAAAATCACATAGAATTTTCTAATTTAAATTTAATCTAATTAATTTAATTACTTTATAAAATAAATTTAATCACAAAGACTAAATCACTTTACAAAATAAAATAAATTTAATTAATTAAATTAAATACAAAGCTTCTATCACAATAATCAAGATTAATTAAATAATCGCTTAAAAAATTTTAAGCATTAATTTCCCATAAACATATCTTGTAACATAAATAAACAACAAGGAAAAAAGGGACAACATGACAACTAAGCATACCAAAACAAAGATTGATGACACACTGTGACAAGGGTTGTGGTTTGACAAGGAAACCCAGTTACTATCTCACAATCAACTATCCGTTGGGTAATGAACATGCTCAAACCTATGAATCCAGGTGGAGTCGATGTCCTATACCTACAATCCTACAACAAAACATACGTCGTACATGTATATATATCATAATCAATCACACTATGAAGAGAAAATTGCAGAATCGTAGGGCGCTCGCAAGTGAGTGATGCAATCCCGTTCCCTTCACCAATATAGTGTCACATCAAAACTAATGAAACTAAACATCAATAAACTACATATGAGGATATATCAATATCAACTCAAATAAACAACTATGCTAATAAAAAAGCAAGTCAAAAACAATAAACATCCATATAGTGTACCATCACATCACAATATAAAAACCAACATCGCTCCAATGACAATGATCAAGTAACAACATAGTATCATGGTCTATCAAAGTAAAAGTATTGTTTGAAGACATAAGAAAATCAGAGTCAAACACTGTCTAAATATATGAGAAAAATAGAGGGGGGCTACATATATGTATATATATTACTATGGTTATTCTTTGGTGTGAGTGAATATTGATTATTAATATTATTATGATTATATGTGAATTATGTTTTATGAAAATAAGATTATAAATATTAGCATATTCTAATGTTATTTATTAAATGTTAATATGTTTATTAGTAAATATTTAAATATTAATATGTAAGCATATGCTATATTTTCATTTTGATTTACTATTTTGGTGGAGTGGCTATTTTTTTAGGAGGTTCTTTTATCTTTTATAATGTTTTGAGTTTACTTAGTGGGAAACCCTAAACAAATGAGTTAATTATGTGAGTTAATTTGATTATTTATTTTATTTTAATTATTTCATTAGTGGGATGAGGATAGGTGCTTTAATTTAATATTTTAATATTTTATTTTATGAGAGGATTTTATTTCCTTGTTTTATTTTAGAAAAGAAGAGTCTTTTGGGGAAAAAGAAAGAAAATTACTTTCTCTTTTTAGGAAAAGGTGGAAAGCCACTATATATTTATATTATATTGAATAATAGATATTACAAAGTCTTGGTTCAGGTGAGCATACCGACAAGAAAGAACTAGGAGAAGAAAACCTACGGTTATAGCTTGAGAAAATACATATTGATCCTAAGATGTATTGACCCTACCCTAGAACATACCAGCTTTTATGTACATATAACAAATCCCACTTTAAAATGATAAGTTAAAAAACTCCATTACATGACCATAAAACTGACCCTTCCTAGTTACATTGTAAACACCTTTACATGACCCTTTACATAGATGATAAAATTATCCCACTAAATTTCAAAAACACAGACCCTTATGAAATTCGATGCTTAATAGACAAGATATCTGATTACATAATCAACCTGCAAAAACTAAATAGAGGATTAGAAGGATGCTGATTTATTTACTACACATCTAGGACCATTCACTGAACTTTCTTCACATAATTTCTTCTACTTATAATCATAATCCCATGAAAGAAGTGTTGCATTAATATTATGAGCATAACAGTAACAATATTTTCCTTTGGTAGCTTGAGGATGGACTGTTAATTACAAATCATGCACACAAGTATGATTTCTCAAAAAGAAAATTGCATGAAACTTCCTTTTTATTTGATCTATGTATTCCATGGCAAAATAAGAATGATACTTGCTAAGAACTTGGTAGAGGTGAGATGAGGTATCCTACATTGTTGATAATAGTATACCTCAGAACACTTCTACCAGGCCATCCCCTTTGGAAAAATCATACTACACACTTATAAGAAATGCATCATTTTCCAAATACCTTCAAACTACAAATTAAGTAGCTATAGATTTTAAAACATTCTAATTCTGAACCAAATCCAAAATATTCGAAAAGAAAATGGACAATAGATTTGCTGGAAATATGACCCTTTGAAATTATGTGTGCAACACTTCTTCACTAATAATGGTTTCAATGCAATTGGAAACTGACTTACAATTAACCTTGAAAACTCTCTGTAATTCCTCCTTTTTGATGCTTGATGAGAATGGTTCTTCCCACGATTTCACTGAAACTGACACCCTGTATTTTTTCACATAAATCTCTTTGAGCTCCATATCCCTGCAAAATATCATTAACCACACAATGCAGTTGAAGACTCTTCCAATTAGCAAAAACCTTGCAATATTCTAAAAACAACATACAACTAATATGATCCAAATGAATAGAAATGAGCCTTGTTTAAAGGAAAATTTTCATGATTTCTTGGAAGCAACATCTTACAAGGATGGCACACTTGGATTATCTCGATATTGATCCCATCGGTACTAGTGTCAGCGTCGACACAAGTTAACATACTATTCTGAAATCATTAAAATGATATGTTTACCCATAACAACACATGATAACCAAAACTTGGTACAATTATAATAAACTACAATGCCAAAGAACATTCTATTTTAGCAATGTACTTTGCATGAAACTTTATTTTCACTATTGAGCAAACTGGCATTGAGATAACACCAAGTATCCTATCCTTGAAGATCCTAGTAAATTTCCATATCAACAACCATTTCCGAATTCTTTAGATTATATGTGTAAACACTATACTTTATGTACCATGGTATGACAACTTACACACATGTGCTTAAAACTGAGTTGAGAGCCCTACAATTTTAATGATAAGACACAATTTCATGTGCTTAAAACTGTGAATTGAGAGCCCTACACTTTCAATGATAAAACACAATTAGTGCATGCATTTAAAATGTGATTTAACAAAAGCACTTTGCATAAGGATAATAAAGAACACTTTACACCCAACCCTCCTTTGAAATGGACGATTTAAATTTTAACCCTGCAGACCTAACATCTTGCTTAATTATTTCAAGCAGATTAGGGAAATCGTTTAAGGAACTGAGATCATTAATAACCCTAATCTCAACATTATCACTTCCTAAACCTACCAAAAAATATGCTACCCTATTTCCTTCTCTATAATTATGGGAAATAATTGAGGTTTCTAACTTGTCTAGTAATGCCCATGCTTTGTGAAATATATAGCTTAGATTCCAATTATGGATTTTTCTTTCCCTTAATGCATTGATAATTATCAATGAATCTCCTTCAATATGAAGATTTAAATATCCTAATTGGATAGCTGATTCCAAACCCAATAACAAAGCTTGAGCTTTTGCACCATTGTTTATGCCATCTTGGAGATGATAAGAAGAGGCTGCCAAGACTAATCTTGATGCATTTCTTATGCAAATTCCTGCTCCTGAAGACCCTGAGTTACTTTTAGATGCCCCATCAAAATTTAATTTAATAAAATCCTTCATAGGTGGTTTCCATTTAACAGTTGTTGTATCAATTTTTGGAATGCAATTTTTAAGTATGTTTCCATCAAATGAAAACTTGATATCTTTCCAATTTCTCAAAATGGAACTGTCCCAATTTCTGAATAATGAATTAATAAATTTATCTTTCTGGACACATGAGTTAACCCCTTATGATATAAATTTTTCTCTTTACTAGAGTTATCTCTATTGAAGACGTCATTTTTCTGAAGATTCTCAAGTTCCTTTCCCACCAAAGATTCCATAAGACAATTGTCGATTTTTTGTTTTTCTTTCTTTTTTAGTTTTATTTATGGGAAAATTTGGGAAATTGGGTTTTCACTTTCTTCTGTGCATGAAATTTAGAGGATTTGGAAGAGATTTTTGGGGGGTTAAAGAATGGAGAGATTCTACATGGTTTTGAAGTAAATTTTCAAAGGGTTTTTTTTTGGGAAATTTGGAGTGGTTTTGAATCAAAATTTGGAGGAGAGTGATTTAAAATTCAATTATGATTTGAGGGGAATGTATTTGATGCTAGTTTGTGTGGAATCTAATTTTTGATCCTGCTTTGGATTAAAGAATTCAACTTTGGAAAGATTCTTTAATTTTTAGCATCTCGCATTCAAATTTTTCATGTTTTGAGGTAAGTTCTATACTTAATTTATAATTTGAATTTTAAATTCATAGATTTCTGCTTTTTTTAAACATTATTCACTTGTTTCACTCATATTTCCATAATGGGTTGTTAGGTATTTCATTCGGCAAGCACAAGATTTCAAACCAGTAGATGGGAGGAACAAAAATTAGAAAAACCTCAATAGAAAATCACATAAATGATAACCCCACAAAATGGCATTGGAAATCATAATTTACAAATAGGAAAAATCCCAGATGAGATCTCATTTTTGCTACCATTTTCTACATTGTCATTTTGGAAAACACACTGTCTCCTAAAACCCTTACTATTCTAAAATCCTTTAAGAAGTAACAACCCAGTTGGTTACTCACACTTGACCTCAATTTGGTATGTAATGAAATTGGAAAATAGTAGGTATGATGAAACCTACAACGCACAATGTTATAGATTGTTTGTACTGCTAGAAAACACACTGTCGCATTTCAGTTAGTTTGATATGAAGAGTTTTATTTTGTTATGCTCCAAGAATGTAATGAAGTCCACTTTCAAACTTTTGAACAACTCTTTAATAAATTCTAAATGTCATTTCGCTCTCTTTATCTAATTGGAACAAATAAATTTCTTGCATTATTTGCAGAGTTGGAAAGCACACTTTCTGCTCTCAATTCTAGAGGGTTTTACAACACTATATGGGTTGCTTGTTTCTTAAAAGATTATATGGAGATAGTGTGTTTTCCAACACTACAAATAATGTGAGCATTTGTTTGGTCGAATCAGATGAGGAAAGTGAAATGTTGTTTTGATCTCATGTTACATACATAGGTGCTTTTTGTCTATGAGTTAGCTTTCTCCTAATTGGAACAAATAAATTACTCATATTATTTGCACAGTTGGAAAACAGTCTGTCTCCTCTCAGTTGCAGAGGGTTTTACAACACTATATGGGTTTCTTCTTTCTTAACACCTTATAGGAGACAATATATTTTCCAACACTAAAAATAATGTGAGCATTATTTTAATTGGTCAAATCAGACGAGGAAAGTGAAATGCAATTTTGACTATACGTATGAGAAGAGAAAAAATAAATAGAAATAAAATGCTCACATTGTTTGCAGTGGTGGAAAACACGTTGTCTCTTCTTAATTATTCGCTCATGAAAAGTGTTGGTTTTGTACACTCCAAAAATGTAGTGAAGTTCACCTTGATCTTTTAGAACAATTCTTTGGTGACGTAAATATGGTATTTCCCATTTTTCATCTGATTGGAAGAAATAAAATGCTCGCATCATTTGTAGTGTTGGAAAACATACTGTCTCCTCTCAGTTTAAATGTAAAGGTTTTTCTCATAGTGGGTTTCTTGCTTTTTAATACCTATGGTTTTGCAAAATGGAATGTTACAAAACAATATGAATGTCTTCAAAATCACACCTTCCATTGTTGTGTTTGAATTTTGCATGATTGAAAAGAAAAAGTGCAAAAAATAATTACAATTTGGAAAACACAATGTTGGGTTTCAATTATTTGAATCTTCTTGTTTAAATATAAAGGGTTGTCTCATGGTGGGTTGATTGCTTCTTAACATGTATAGTTTTGCAATATTGAATATTACAAAACAATGTGAATGTCTTCAAAATCACACCTTCCATTGTTGTGTTTAAATAAAATGACCGCATCATTTCCAATGTTGGAAAACACACTGTTTACTATTAGTTGTTCCCTCTAATATTGTGGATCCATCTAACTCCTAGACAAAAGTGGCATACATAACGACATACATGATAACATACATAATGACATACATGATAACATACATAACATGAAGAGACGGTGTAGTGCGAGGCCCACCAGACGGATGATAATTATATGAATTACCCTTTATTACTTGTATATACTCTCCAGTATGGAAAAAGATAACTCCAAGACAAAAATAACCTATGTATGTAACATGATATCATAGCCCCCATATCCCATGCCACGTGGTGGAAAAAATGAACCTTGATGGATGGCTAGTCATGTGCCGTTAGGTGGCGTCACTGGAAAAGGATGCGTGGCTGGAGAAAAAGGTAGAAAAAATGCAACTACCATTGCCATTTTCCAAATTTGCATTTTTCCACTTTGGTGGGTGGGGAGGGAGGAGGCATGGGTGAAGAAAATGGAGTTGCAAGTGACCGAACTTGAGTATTTATATAGGTGCATTTTGTGTACATTTTTGCTGCGTGCATAGAGCTAAAAGTTGTCATTTGCAACATTTCATTTTGTAGTTTGGTGGGTGGGGAGGGAGGACGTGCGGGAGGAAAATGGAGTTGCAGGCCTCCCATGTATGTAGCATGATATCGTACCCCCCATCCCCCATCCCCCATGGTGGACAAAATGGCCCTAACGGAAAAGGTGGCCAGATGGACAAATAGCACCAACGGAAAAACTTCATGGTTGGATTTAAACTCTGCATATCATTTCCTATCCCTTTGTCTGGAAAATGTGTCAACGTTGGCTGGTTTTTTAAAACCCAAAAAAATGTGGCATTCAGAACCATTATTTGTAAATATCAAAAATCCCAGATGAGGTCCCATTTTGTACAATGTTTTGGTGGAGAGCAACGGGAAGTAGTTGCAGGTGCTCGAAGCTAGTAGGTATGTATATCTACTTGAGTGGATTGCAAGTTTTGTAAAACACAGTGTTTTGCATCCTAGGATTTTCCAAAACAATATGTATGTATTGAAAAGCTTTGTGTTACTTAGACCCTAGGTGTGTGGTGATAGGCACCATTCTCTATACAGCTAGTAAGCTATTTGGCTTTAGTGTGTATAGGGTTTTACAACATTTTTTGTGTTGGAGGTTTCATAAATCATGTTGTCACCTTACCTCCCACTATGTTTTCCAACCTACAATCATACTATGCATGTATATTTGGATCATATTAAGAAATAGAAATGCAATTTTTATTCTGCACAAGTCTTGTTATAAGGTGCCTTTCATTACATTTGTACTATATAAATTACATTGATACCGTTTTAATAAATTCTAGGTTTCAAAACATTGGTTTTCTTCTCCAACTCCTATATGTGCACTCCAATCTTCAAATTTCAATGTGCAAACATGAAACGTGGAGTGTTTTCCCCCTTCTTTCTCCAAAGTGAAAACACACATTATTTTGTGTCAAATTACCATGTGAGAAAAATATATCTTAAAATGACAACTCATACTCACATTGTTTGTATTGTCTAAATTGCATTCATACTATTTTGTAAAATTCCAGGCTACAAAAACTAGTTTTTTGAAATCTGCAACCCACATAATGTTTTAAAACCATTTTCAAGTAACAAACCAATTGGTTACTCACCCCTCACCTCAATTTGGTATGTTTTGTGATTGTCTGAGAGCCTTTTGTGAATTAGATAGCAAGAATGTAATGGGATTGGAAAACACTAAGTTTTAAGAAATCTGCAACCCACACAGTGTTGTAAAACTGGGAAAACTGAGTTGATGCACCTATGTACATATAGTTGGTTAGAAACCCCTCACCTCAACTTGGTTGGTTGTATCCCCTACCTGCAATGCCCCCTTGCTCCAATGATTCGCTTTCAACCTATAGAATGAGAAAACCCCGAACACAGGGTGTTTTTCAAGAACAATACTTGTTATAATGTAAAACGCATGTCTTAATCACATGAACACCCTTCCCTTCTGTAGTGAATGGATAACTTCTTGCACAAGGAAAAAAAATGTTGATGTAATTCGATGTGATGGGACACCTCCTCGCTTTCCTTGCTGTGATGTTTCCTTCCATTTGTCTATTCCGTCACTTCTATTATCAGTTTGGCGGGTCCCACACTACATCTACTCTTCATGTTATGTATGTTTCCATGTATGTTGTTATGTACGTATTTATGTGTTTTTGTATGTATATAGGTGCATTTTTTCAAGCTATTAGTTGTGTCCGTAGAGGGTTTTACAACATTGTGAGCGCTAGAGGTTTCATAAATCATGCACTCACCTCCCATTGTGTTTTCCAACTTGCAATCATTCAAAGTTTTAATGGTTGTTGGGAAATAGTGGGTGTTTATAAAATGTTGCCTTTCATTGCATTCCTACTGCCTAATTAATAGAAGCTTTTCAAGACATTCCTACCAGTTCTCTCAACCATATAATTTTTAATGTATAGAATGAAATAAATGGCAAACCACATTGTGCTTTCCAACCTACAAATTATATTGTGCATTTATTTTAAATGATATGACGAAATTGAATTTCAATATTTTTCTATATGTAAAAGTTGCTATAAATTATAAAGGTGAATGAAGTTTAGTACATTCTTACTACCTACAAACTCTAAGGTTTTCATTAGAAGCATGTTGTCTATATATACTTGCATGGTTGAAAATAGTATGTGTTATGAAACCTCCAATCCAAATATTTTTCTCAGCTTTGAGAGTGTTTTTGATTAGAGAATGCAGATGTTTTGTTTCTAAGAAGTTGCTTACAAAATTTTTCTACCTTTTTCACATAGGAGTCTCATGTCTCCATCCAACTATTTCTCTTTTCTGCACTGGCATCCTATTCTACCTTCTTTTCATGTTATGTTTCTATGTATGCTTTTGTGTACAGTTTTATTCATTTTTGTATGTACATAGGTGTGTTTTGTTGGAAGATTAGCTGCTATTTTTTGGTCAATCAAGGTGATTAGCAAGGCTTTTGTTGACTTGTTAACCCTTGTTCTTGCAATGATCTATAATTTTTTCAGTCATTTGTACAAGTAATGTTTTAGTTTACAATATCATAGACCAATGGTTACGATACCGATATGTCATTTAGATTTTCATTGAGAGATACATGATATAAACAAAATTCTGATAGTGGTACATGGTATCCTTCTAGTTTTGTCTTCTTTGCGCTTATTTATTATCATAAGTTATGGCCTATTTCATGTGTTAGTATGGATGAGTATTTTATATATCCAAATGAATGTTCAGTGCTTCACAGTTCCTGCATGATGATAGATATAATTGTTGATACATACTACTAGTGTTAGCGATAGGCTAAATTGGAAATTAAATTCCCATTGTATAGTTTAATATGTTTGTTGATTATCTGTGAAAGCTGGCATTTTACACTCACCACAACATATAAATTGTATATTGGTGAAATTTGGAATAAAAAGAATTCTTTGTAGCACCAAATGTCTTTAATTTTCCAATTTAGTCTATTGCTAACACAAGCTTTGTCTTCCTTCCAGGTGGTAGATATATTTGAGGAAACAAAATTGAAGAAATCAATGGCAGGTGGATTGAGAAGGATGCTTTAGGAGATATGAAGCTTCTCCACTATATACAGGTGATTCTAGCTGTCATAGCTTGAATTGCAAGTTTACGGGTCAGTTAAACTTCCAAAATGTATTTTGCATTAAGAAGTTATGATATTTTTATAGATGAGATGCTTACTATGGTGAATGCAAAGAATTTCCATTTCAATTTTTTTATTCTACATAAACAAAAACAACTGTGCATTTCATATGAAAAACCTAAATGCAAAGAAAACATTTTATTTCTCCATCAATGAAAACCCTTTTTATTAACCAATAGTCGTTCAATGCTTTCCACAAAACCCATTTAATCACTGTTTGTGCTTCACACTTCCTAGAAAATGGCATAATAGCGCACACAATGGCAGATATATACCTGTTGGGTAGCCGTCGTGCATGTTTTTTGTCACCTCTAGTTCAACCAATGTTTTGTGTTGCCTCTGGTTTAGTTGCCTACAAATCCATTTTCTTTGCCCATGCCTTCTTCCTCCCCACCCACCAAATTAGAAACCTAAAATGTGGAAAATGGTGGATGGTAGGTGTGTTTTTTCTACCTTTTTCTCTGACCGTGCATCCTTTTCCAGTGACCCCACCTAACAACATGCGGCTAGCCATCCATCAAGATGATTTTTTTCCAGTGCATGTCATGGGGTATGGGGGTATGATATCATGTTACATACATAGGTCACTTTTGTCTACGAGTTATCTATTTTTGACTCCTAGACAAAAAGTACCCGTGTACACACAAAATCGCATGAAAACATACATAATGAAATACATGGTAACATACATAACATGAAGAGACAACGTAGTACAGGGCCCACTAGATGGATGATAGAAGTGATGAAACTGACAATAGAAGGAAACATCATGATTAATATGTAAGAAGTACTATTATTGGAAAACACTCTATGTTGTGGGTTTTCTCATTTTGCAGGTTGAAATTGAAAGGTTGGAGAGTAGGTGGAGGAGATGAAAAACCAATGGAATTGAGGTGAGGGGTTTGTAACTGATTAGGTTTGCACTTGTAAAGGGTTTTAAAACATTGTGTGGGTTACAAATTTAAAAAAACCAGCGTTTTGCAACCTAGAATTTTACACAACAGTATGAATACTTGCCTCAAAAATATTTTGTTATTTAGACTATAGGAATGCAATGAAAGGCACTATTTTTAAACACCTAGTGTTTTCCAACAATGATGAAAACTCTATGATTGCGGGTTGGAAAACACAGTGGGATGTGAGTGCATGATTTATGAAACCTTCAACCCAAACAATGTTGTAAAACCTTGTATGGACAAAGCTAATCTCCTGACAAAACACACCTATGTACATACAAAAATTCATAAAAACATACATAACATGAGGATATGGCATAGTGTAGGGCCCACCAAGATGGATGATAAAAGTGATGAAATAAGTAGATGGGAGGAAACACCATGGTGAGGAAAGTGAGGAGGTGTCTTGTTGCATCAAACTATGCCAAAAGATTTTTTGGCTTGTGCAAGAAGCTATCCATTTAATGTGGGAGGGAAGGGTGTTGATGTGATTAAGACATGCGTTTTAGATTGTAACAAGTACTATTATTGGAAAACTCTCTGTGTTATGGGTTTTCTCATTCTACAAGGAGTTGCAGGTTAGGGATATATAAGACTATCCAAATTCACCTGAGGGGTGGCTAACCAACTGGGTTGTTACTTTTAAAGGGTTTGAAAATAGTATTTGGGTTGTAGGGTTCATAACACCCAATGTTTTTGAACCTGCAATTACACATAGACAGTATGAATGTAATGAAAACATTTTGGTTACTTACACTATGAGAGCCCAATTGGTTGGTGGGACCTTAGTTGATTTTGGATACTTTTATGTATCCCCCACTGGCAATTGTATTGACTATATGAATGCATTCAGTAACCCTTACTTTCAACAAATATTGCATTTCAATATTGTCATACATTTGGAAAAAAAAATGCACATAATAGTTGCAGGATGGAAAACACACAGGGTTGTGACTCACTTGTGAATTATTTTTCAATGAGAACTTTTTGTTATGAAGACTATAACAAAACAATGTTTTGAAGTTCACCTTCATATTTTATGACAACCCTTACTTTGACCAAATATTCCATTTCAATATTGTCATAAGTTTCAAATAGAAAATGCACATAATAGTTGAAGGATGGAAAACACATTAGGTTGTGACTCGCTTATCAATTCTTGTTCAGTGACCACTTTTTGTTATGTTATGCAAGCTGTGACAATTATCACTTGGTTGTGTTTTTATAATGTGTATTCTATTTATGTTAATATGAAATATACTGGAAGGCAATGCCACTTGAAGTCTTATTGTTTATGGTAGCTTGCTTATAAATGAAAGGAAAAGGTTGACATTTAAATCATTTGAGGTCGACTATTTTTATCATGATGGATACTTTCCAATGAATAGTCCTATTAAATGGTATTTGTAACAGTAAAAATGGCATTTCTCTATCCTCATTTGATTGCAAGAAAAAAAAATGCTCACATTACTCGCAGTGTTGGAAAACAAACTATCCCTTGTCAGTTATTTTCTTGTCAAAAGTTTGTGTTTCCTATGCACCAAGGATGTAAGGAAGTCCATCTTACAATTTTTTTTTTTTATGATTGAAAAACTATATGCTTGTTGACAGCAGACAGTGCAATAAATTTTGGAACTTTAACTATCTCATAACACTTGCAATTTTTTTACATATTACAGGAAACCATGGATGCGAACTTGGGAGCGGAAAGTGGAAGAAAGAGGGAGAAAGGGTAATATTGAAATTTTCTTTTTAATGTGTATTTTGATATTTTCAATGAATTGGTTGCATGTATTTGAATTTGATGTGACATTTACATTCCTGGCATTAGAGGGCAAGGATGGACAAGGAAGTGGTGGGCGCAAGCAAGTTAGTGCCCATTTGGGATAGGAATATGTGTCTCGACAGGCCAACAAGAATAAAGGGTTCTTGGGGAGGAGATTATGCACCTTCCCTTTTTAAGTTTGCATTTGTTGTTGGTTGTAATATGCGCCATTGCAGTTGCTTTTTTCTTTGATTTTAGAGTGTCTTTGTGATTTCATTTACAAAATTTCATTTTTGTTATGAATATGCTGATTTTGATAGTATATTGGAAACCACACTGTCCTTGGTTCGTTCAGAGGAATTAAGTGGAAGAAAGGGTAATTTTGAAATTTTCTTTTGAACGTGTATTTTCATAATTTGAATGAATTCATTGCATGTAGTTGAATTTGATGTGATGTTAACATTCTTCACGTTATAGGGAAAGGATGAAAAAGCAAGTGTCACATGTGAAGAAATTTCTCTAATTAAATCGAGGCCTAATTTTATTGATTCTTGACACTACCCTACTCAATTTGTCAATTTTCTTCAACTATTGTGTAAGAAGCAAAAAAATTGGGCCTCGATTATTAGTGAAGTTTCTTGGTCTGTTTGATTTTTCCTTTTGCTTCTCATCTATTTTCAATTGTCTTTCTCCTCCACAGGCTCATATAAATGTGTTACGAAATTTATCTACGTTTTCAGATAGGACTTTCATCTCTCCCCCTACTGATTCTCTTTCTTTGTGCTTAGATCTGATGTTTCCTTTTCCTTATATCCATATGTTAATTGTTGAATGTAGTCATTTATTCATGGGTTTGTTACAGGTTGAAGGTGTTGAAAGTGCAATGGTCCAAGAAGAGGCTTCCTTGAACCCTCGTGCAAGTGGAATCACCCCACCGTCAGTGCCAAAGGACTTAAAGAAGCTGATAAGATCTTATCTGGCTGTCTCCTCAATTGCACATAAAAGGCACTATGGTAGAGGATGAGAGAGGCTGGAAATATTCATTTTCCATTTGATCTTTGATCATGTAATTATTAAACAATGATGCACATGGAATTACATTATATTTGATCCCATAATTATTGAACAATTATCATGTGGAATTATAGTACTCTAGTATGTTTGAAGGCTACAATCTTCTGCCAATAGTGGCATTGTACGATTGTTAGGTTGTATTGTTAATCTTTCCATCAAGGCTCCAATCCCTTTGGGGTTTAGTTTTTGATAATTTATATTGGGGATGAGGTCCCCCATTTGTGAACTCGCTAGTTCATAGCTAGGGTCAAAAGCCTTTACTTCTCTCAATTAAATAAAACATAAGACTATGTTCTTGCAAATTTTCATCACACTTTTTGTTGCCATGTTAAATTTCATGGAAAAAAATGTCAAATTCCATCAAATAATGATAGGCAATGCCACCTTATAATTCTTGTTAAACAATGTATTGAAGTTCATAACAACCCTTACTTTCAGCAAACATTCCATTTCAATATCTGTTCATACGTTTCAAACACAAAATGCACATAATAGTTGTAGGATGGAAAACATAGAGGGTTGTGACTCACTTTACAATTCTTGTTAAAAAATATATTGAAGTTCATAACAACCCTTACTTTTAGCAAACATTGCATTTCAATATTTGTTCATACGTTTAGAACAAAAAATGCACATAATAGTTGCAGGATGGAAAACACACTAGGTTGTGACTCACTTTATAATTCTAGTTAAACAATGTATTGAAGTTCATAACAACCCTTAATTTTAGCAAACATTCCATTTCAATATCTATTCATAGATTTTGAACACAAAATACACAAACTAGTTGCATGATGGAAAACACATTGGGTTGTGACTCACTTTACAATTCTTGTTAAACAATGTATTGAAGTTCATAACAACCCTTAATTTCAGCAAACATTCCATTTCAATATATGTTCATACGTTTCGAACACAAAATGCACATAATAGTTGCAGGATGGAAAACACATTGGATTATAAGTCACTTCACAATTCTTGTTAAATAAAGTATTGAAGTTCATAACAACCCTTACTTTCAACAAACATTTTATTTCAATATCTGTTCATACATTTCAAACACAAAATGCACATAATAGTTGTAGGATGGAAAACACACCCGGTTGTGACTCGCTTTACAATTCTTATTAAACAATGTATTGAAGTTCATAACAACCCTTACTTTTAGAAAACATTAAATTTCAATATATGTTCATATATTTTGAACAAAAAATGCACATAATAGTTACAAGATGGAAAACACACTAGGTTGTGAATCACTTCATAATTCTTGTTAAACAATGTATTGAAGTTCATAACAACCCTTACTTTTAGCAAATATTCCATTTCAATATTGTTCATACGTTTTGAACACAAAATGCACATAATAGTTGTAGGATGGAAAACACATTGGGTTGTGACTCACTTTACAATTCTTGTTAAACAATGTATTGAAGTTCATAACAACCCTTACTTTCAGCAAACATTCCATTTTGATATTTGTTCATACATTTTGAACAAAAAATGCACAAAATAGTTGCACTATGGAAAGCATAGTGGGTTGTGACTCGCTTTACAATTCTTGTTAAACAATGCATTGAAGTTCATGACAACCCTTACTTTCAGCAAACATTCCATTTAAATATCTGTTCATACGTTTTGAACACAAAATGCACATAATAGCTACAAAATGGAAAACACACTGGGTTGTGACTCACTTCACAATTCTTGTTAAACAATGTATTGAAGTTCATAACAACCCTTACTTTCAGTAAACATTTCATTTCAATATCTGTTCATACATTTCGAACACAAAATGCACATAATAGTTGCAAGATAGAAAACACACTGGGTTGTGACTCAGTTTACAATTCTTGTTAAACAATATATTGAAGTTCATGTAACAACCCTTACTTTCAACAAACATTCCATTTCAATATTTGTTCATATGTTTTGAACAAAAAATGCACATAATAGTTGCAGGATGGAAAACACACTAGGTTGTGAGTCACTTCACAATTCTTGTTAAACAATGTATTGAAGTTCATAACAACCCTTACTTTCAACAAACATTCCATTTCAATATTTGTTCATACATTTTGAACACAAAATGCACATAATAGTTGCAAGATGGAAAACACACTGGGTTGTGACTTAGTTTACAATTCTTGTTAAACAATGTAGTGAAGTTCATAACAACCCTTACTCTCAACAAACATTCCATTTCAATATTTGTTGATACATTTCGAACACAAAATTCACATAATAGTTGTAGGATGGAAAACACACTAGGTTGTGACTCACTTCACAATTCTTGTTAAACAATGTATTGAAGTTCATAACAACCCTTACTTTCAGCAAACATTCCATTTCAATATTTGTTCATACGTTTCGAACAAAAAATGCACATAATAGTTGCAAGATGGAAAACACACTAGGTTGTGACTCACTTTATAATTCTAGTTAAACAATGTTTTGAAGTTCATAACAACCCTTAATTTTAGCAAACATTCCATTTCAATATCTGTTCATACATTTTGAACACAAAATACACATAATAGTTGCATGATGGAAAACACATTGGGTTGTGACTCACTTTACAATTCTTGTTAAATAATGTATTGAAGTTCATAACAAACCTTAATTTCAGCAAACATTCCATTTCAATATATGTTCATACGTTTCGAACACAAAATGCACATAATAGTTGTAGGATGGAAAACACAGTAGATTGTGAGTCACTTCACAATTCTTGTTAAATAATGTATTGAAGTTCATAACAACCCTTACTTTCAACAAACATTCTATTTCAATATTTGTTCATACATTTCAAACACAAAATGCACATAATAGTTGCAAGATGGAAAATACACTGGTTTGTGACTCACTTCACAATTCTTGTTAAACAATGTACTGAAGTTCATAACAACCCTTACTTTAAGAAACAATTCCATTTCAATATCTATTCATATGTTTCGAACACAAAATGCACAATATAGTTGTAGGATGGAAGACACACTGGGTTGTGACTCACTTTACAATTCTTGTTAAAAAATGTATTGAAGTTCATAACAACCCTTACTTTCAGAAAACATTCCATTTCAATATCTATTCATAGGTTTCAAACACAAAATGCACATAATAGTTGTAGGATGGAAAACACACTGGGTTGTGACTCACTTCTAAATTCTTGTTCAATGACTGCTTTCTTTTATGCACACTATAAAAAAAAATGTGTAGACACCTAAATTTTACCACTTTCATATGGTCATAATCTCATCATTTATTTGTCTAGTCCATCTATATTAATTAAATGACACATTTAATTAATATTATTCCCTTTCCCTAAGGTTCCCAAAAGTATTTAATTAAATACTTTATCCTTTACCATTTCCTCTCTAAATTAAATAAATCAATCAATTTATTTAATTTAGTCAATTATTCTTTTCAATTTTAAATTTATTTTTTCTCTCTCATTGTCTCCTCCTCCATAACCTTTCCACTAATCTGGGTTAATATAATTAATCCTTCATTTAGATGTGCATATCCTTAATTAGGATTAATGTCACATCCTCCATATTTAGCCACTTGCCTCTAATAATCATTAATTTTCCTAATCACCTATTAGCACAATCCTAATCCTAATCACTTACCTTTTCTAACATGTCTTTAAGTCAACCTTTCATGGTACTTACCTTTTTTGGGTTGACCTCTTCCCCATGTGAATTAAAAATTCACACTTATTCCCCCCATGTATTTGTCTTCCCCATGACCTCTCAAAAGTCACATCAAGCACATGGACAAAGACCTCCTTTTGGAAGACCTTGTCTTATCCATGGGTCTCTCCTAAGAATGTGAATTTTAAATTCACTTTTTATTCCTCCAATGCTTTCTTCAATCCCCATGGTGACAAGAGTGGACTTTCCAAAAGTCCTCACTTGTCACTTTCAACCCTACTTGGGGACAAGGAATCCCTTTTTTGAGAAACCCTCTTCAATCCCAAGGTACTTGAAAGTACCTTGGGACCACATGGCCTTTTCCACATCACTTGTACCCTCGCCATCTCACCTTGTCCTTGAGACACTTCATCCTCCACATGCCAGGATGTGAGGGCTTGTGACTCCTCAACTCACCATAGCCCTCCATCTTGGCCATGGTGGCTCAATCTTGATTGTTGAATCCTCTAGAGAATTCAAATTCTTCTATAAATATCCCTCTTTCTCATTCATTAAGGGATCTTGATCTTATGACCTTATGACCTTCATGCATTATTATCAGACTTATGCTCTCAATACATTTTGTATTCTAGCCATTGTTGCATTTATCCACCCTCATTAATCACCCAACTACCACTACCATCATTGCAAGCTTGCCATCAAGGAGTACACATTATCAACCATCAAAGGGCCAACCAAAGATCAACTCAATACAAGGTAAAATCTATTGCTTTCTTTATCTTTATCTTTATTTTATGTGAGTTAACCTAGCCCTATCTTGATGTGTTAGGTGTTATTTTCTTCTCTTGCATTCTATTTTGTTTTGCATCTTTAGACTAGGAGATTTCACCTGATCACACAATGTTTTCAACTTCACCTTCATAGTTTATGACAACCCTTACTTTTAGCAGAACACTCCATTTCAATTTCCTCATATGTTTCCAACAAAAGATTCATGCAATAGTTGCATGATGGAAAACACAGATGGTAGCCACTCACGTCTGAATTCTTGTTCAATAACCACTTTTTGTTATGCAAACTATAGAAAAACATGTGTAGTAGTTCAAAATAGTTGAACTTAGCTCTAATCATCCTCCAAATGTAGAAAATAGTTGCATTAGAGGTTGGTTGAGGGAATTTTTGTAATGCAGTAGTGGATATAGAATAGACAGGAAAACTACCACTTCAAATAGGACATCTACATACAGTAGTAACCATTATCCCTTTAAATAAAATCCAAGCCCATACAATTCACCTCCTTGCCTCTCACTTCAGCCAATTCAAAGACCACTTTGCTGAAAATAATCTCATTTGCAGCATCTGAATTGCTACAAACTCATGCACTAGGAAATACAAATTGGATAGCTAGTTCATATCCAACAAGAGATAGTGGCAGCCTTGCATTTCCATTGCTCAGAAATTTGGCTGGTGATTGTTGAGTTGTGGAGGAACTGGTATGGGCTTGGATTTTATTTAAAGGGATAATGATTACTCCTGTATGTAGATGTCCTATTGAAAGTGGGAGATTTCATGTATGTTCTGTATCCACTACCGCATTACACAAATTCCCTCCTCCACCAACCTCCAATGCAGCTATTGTTGTGGCATATTAAACTTTTATTATTTGTGCAACAACACCTTTGAATTTTGACCTATGAATTGTGAAACAAAACCTTTGACATTTGACATTTATTAGTTGTGCAACAAGACCTTTCACTTTTGACTTATCAATTGTGCAACAACACCTTCCACTGTTGTCCTTGTTTGATCAAATTCTTATCTTTTAGATTGCAACTCTCTCTGAACAACATTAAGCTCCTATTATTTTCACCATGAAAACTTCTTCTTGTGTTTTAATTCCTTTTCTAAGTGGTTAATTATAGTTTTTGGTTGTTCTACTCCACTTTGATCATTTCCAAGTATTGTTTTTGTAGTGTGTTTACGATTAGAGAATGCATATGTTTCTTTTCGCAAGCTCATTAGGGAACCTCTCTACCTTTTTGGATAAGACTTCCATGCCTCCACCCAGCTGATTATGTTTTTCCACACTTAGATCTGGTATTGCCTTTTCCTTATCATTAATTTGCAATTATATTTGTTCCATGAAATTGCTAACTCATAGAATGCTTGCTTTCATTTGCTCAACTCTACCTAGAGCATCATGTCTCTATTTCTTTGATTGCACAAATTCATAGGCAATAGAAAACCTTTCGAGTTAATCCACTTCTACATTGCCATTTGCCCCTTGCACATATTGCACATGCTCCTTCCCTCCACTTCTCATGGGAAGGAACAACCTCTTGAATCAATACATTATCTATCTCGTTTACTTTGGTCTGCTTCTTTTCAAGTGTTTTTAGAGAAAATTCCTTTTTTCCAATACACACTTTTGAATATGTCCTTGTATTTTTTTCATTACTACCATGTCATAAAATTCTAATAACAATTTTTTTTTCTAGATTATGTCAGATTTATTTCAGTCAAAGGGATAGAGTTTTAAATGTATTGAGTACTTTAAAATGATAAAGGGACAAACATGTGGTAATGAATTTTTCATGTTTATGGACATTTCAATCTGAAGAACATCAAACTTATGTAATACAAAATATCTTTCATTCAATGGTAGTGTTTCAAAATAATAGATCTGGTTAAACAACTGTGCGTGGGTTGCTATTTTTTACAACACCCTATGTTATAAAATATGTAGTTTTAGAAAATAGTATTCATGTATCAAAAAGTAATGAACACTAATAAACAATAATAGAAAATACCATTCATTCAACCGTAGTGTTTGAAAAGAGTAATACATAATAAAAGTCAAAGTTTTAGTTTCCATTTTTCATTTAACAAGCCTTTCCACATCCTAATCATATTCACTCTTTACATTTCTTTTGTTTACATTTGTGCCCTCATTGGAATGACAGGGGCATTCTACACTAAGCCACCCAATAACCCTTTCATCATTTGTCGGAACTGGTGTTGGGTGGTCAAGCAATGTGCGGAGGGAAAGATACATCTCCTATATGCCCTCTTCAATGTGTGGCTCAACAACATGAACATGCAATCACTTTGCTTGGTCAAAAAAATGATCACCCTGATGCTCTATGCGACTGGTAAATGTTTTTCAAACACACCTCATATCTGAGGTTGTTTCAAGCAATGAATGTGGGAAGATGCAACTAATGAGGTTGAGACCTTGATCAACATCATATCTTTCCAATGCTTCGTCAAGCTATTCGTGATTGACTACATGGCTCCAAACATATTCTGCACATAGAATTTGAACTAGAATACCATTTGTCAATAGGTCCATAGAGTTTGACAAGAACCCGTAAGCTACATCGGCCTTTGAATAGGGGAGTACAGGTTCAGTGGGCTCCGAAAATCTACCGATCTTGCGAATCGCATCCTCCAAGGTCTGAAAATTGAATTTGAAAGCACAACGCAACCTCTCTGTACTAAATGGACTGCCATTTTCTTCTTGGTTGTTGTGGGGAACTTGCTTAATGTGAATTCTAAATTTTAACATTTTTAGTTGTACTATCAAAAAGAAAAAAAGGGGAAAAAATCAGTAACAAATAGCATTGCAAGAATCTACAGAAAAATTGTTATTTACTTCCAACTACTAATTCAAGCACTTATTGAGAAAACAAGTAAATATCGCAATACATTTACGAAAATAGAAGCTCTTAGTTACATGAATCCTATTTGTAAAAATGAAACCCACTCACAGTTATATAACCAGATCAATTGTTTTCAAACACTACTATTGAATGAAAGATATTTTGTATAACATATGTTTGATGTTCTTCACATTGAAATATCCATATACATGAAAAATTCATTACCACATGTTTGTCCCTTTATCATTTCAAAGTATTTAGTACATTGAAAACTCTATCCCTTTGCCTGAAAGAAATCCGACATAATCTAAAAAATATTTGTTATGAGAATTGTATGACATGATAGTAATATCAAAAAATACGAGGGCATATTCGAAAGTGTGTATTGAAAAAAAGGAATCTTCTCTAAAACACTTGGAGATAAATAGTGTATTGACTGAAGAGGTTGTTCCTTCTCATGAGAAGTGGAGGGAAGGAGCATGTGCAATATGTGCAAGGGTAAAATGGAAATGTAGAAGTGGATTAACTCGAAAGGTTTTCTATTGCATATGAATTTGTGCAATCAAAGAAATAGAGACATGATTCTCTAAGTGGAGTTGAAAAAATGAAGGAAAGCATTCTATGAGTTAGCAATTCCATGGAACAAATACAATTGCAAATTGATGGTAAGGAAAAGGAAATACTAGATCTAAGTGTAGAAAAACATAATCAGTTGATTGAAGGCATGAACTTCTTATCTGAAAAGGTAGAGAAGTTCCCTAATGAGCTTGCAAAAGAAACATTTGCATTTTGTAATCGTAAACACACTGCAAAAACAATACTTGGAAATGATCAAAGTGGAGCAGAACAACCAAACACTATAATTAACAACTTAGAAAAGAAATTAAAACACAAGAAGAAGTTGTCATAGTGAAAAGAAGAGGAGATTAATGTTGTTTGGATAGAGCTACGATCTCAAAGACATGAATTTGATAAAACAAGGACAACAGTGGAAGGTGTTGTTGCACAAATGATAGGTCAAAAGTGAAAGGTCTTGTTGCACACCTGATAAATGTAAAATGTCATAGGTGTTGTTGCACAATTCATAGGTCAAAATTCAAAGGTGTTGTTTCATAACTAATTGGAGCTTGGTGGAGGATGGATTTTGTGTAATGTGGTAGTGGATACGAAACATATAGGAAAGCTCCCACTTCGAATAGGACATCTACATACAGGATTCACCATTATCCCTTTAAAAAGATCCAAGCCCATACCATTTCCTCCACAACTCAACAATCACCAGCCAAATTCTTGAGCAATGGAAACACAAGGCTGCCACTATCTCTTGTTGCATATGAACCAGCTATCCAATTTGTATTTCCTAGTGCATGAGTTTGCAGCAATTTAGATACTGCAAACGAGACACTTTTTAGCCAAGTGGTCTTCGTATTGGCCAAAGTGAATAGAAAGGAGGTGAATTGTATGGGCTTGGATTTTGTTTCAAGGGATAATAAAATTGTTTACATCAAAAGGAAATGTAAGATTCTTAGAAGCATCTACTGACATCCCCCACTGCATTTTCCAACCTATAATTATTTAGTGTATTTTGATTTACCATCATATCACAATTTTGAAACCCAAATTTTAGTCCATCGAAGTGTTTTAATAAATGTTTAAGGTTAGTTTCATGAAATTATTAAGGTTTCAAAAACACAAGAGTTTCATGAGAACCATTCTATCTACGCATAATTGCAAGTTGGAAAACACTGCGTGAAATACAAAATACAACCCACGATGTTTTCCAGCCTGCAATATGAAGGTGGACTTAAATACATTGTTATAATGCACAAAAAAAATAGTGATCATTGCAGCAAGCACTTTTACTGTCATAAGGATTATTTGTGTTCATGCATTTATCAAACATCAAACGATACATTTGAAGACCATAGTAATATAGAATGTATCTATTCTTGGAGGTCCTATGTATGATATTCTATAGTACGATGGGATATTCAAGATCTAAATCTTAATCAAGCAAGAAAAACCATAAACCTACCATTCAAACTTATACCCAGCTCATGTCACCGTCCATGTCATCCTTTTTGTCTGTTGAAAAGGGAACCCAAAATTTCTTCCATATTGAACCAACAACTATCCATCCTATTTCACCAAAGGAACACCAAAAGTCAACCTGTAATGAATATAATACCCGATGCAAAATTCTATTTCATAAAATCGTAGTCATAGTCTTCTAGTTCCACCCACTTTCACCTCATCCATCCCATGTTTATCTAGCTCATCCATTCCATGTTTTTCCACCTTCATAGCACATATAGAAAGTCAACCATGTCACACACTTGACCTCTTTGATCCAAAGCATGGAATCATAGATGCCCCTTTTATGTGAAGATCAAAATACCCCCTCTCATGATCCCAGTTCATCTCATCATTCCATCCCATGTCATGACACCATACCATCTGATGATCGAAGTATGTCAACTCCATACCATAATCATCATGTATAAATTCATTAAAAAAATCTTTCCATCCATTCAATAAGTCAAGACCCCCAAGATATAAGCATTTCCCTCACATCTCATGATAATCCTAAACTTTCACAAGATCCCATTCATGAACCACAAGCATATAAGCTTGGTTTATCCACCTTTATAAAAGTTGGTTTTACCATACAATACCACACACCTTCATCAGTTCCATTTACCTGCACACCCTAATGTTAAAACATATGTAATTTATTATGGCCTTGGCTGCATACCTCCTTATTAAGATGTTGGTTGTTCTGTCAAACACAAGAGGCCTTCCTTTACATCAATACATCCACCTCCTCCATCATATTCACCATCTATTGTTGGACCATATCCATGAACCCTTCCACCCATCTTGGGCCCATATGCTCCTAATACATATCCGTAGGTTCCCTTTCAAATAAAATAAAGGCACATACCCTTGAATTCATTCCAACACCTTCCACTTCAAAATCTTCTCATTTCATAAAATCCCTCTATGGTCTATCCAAGCAATTGGGATACCAAATAAAAAATGCATAAATCGAAGAATCCACTAAAACCTAAATATCATCATGTCTCAATAAAAAGATATGCCCAAAAAAATAAAAATATGCTCGAAAATGAAAAGAAAAACACTTCCAAAAGAATGGAAGGTTCCTATTAAGAAAAAATGAAATGGCTATAAAGAAAAATCAAAAGTGGAAACAATCTGTGTTCCAAAGAAACAAAAAAAAAATGCATTCAAAATAAAAAAAATCAAAATTGGTATCCCTACTTGCTAATCCAAAAGACTCCATTATTCCACAATCATCCATTCCTCCATTATTCATCCTCCAAATCCATTTTCCATCCTTATATAGCCAACTTTATTATCCCAACCCACTCTCAATCCTTCAACTTTCACCACCCTTCAAGGTGTGTGCCAATGTTGTTGTTACCCAGATTCCCTCATAATGACTGCATTCCATACTTCCATAGATTTAACCCAATCTTTTGCATGAATCCTTAACCCCCTTCTACCTACCCCTATCCATTCCATTATCTTTACCAATTTTCCTACCAACTTCTTTAACTAGGAACATGTTAGCCATGGTCTATAAGAAACATTTAGTCAGTGGGGTACTATGTTCTGCAGAGAGACAATTGAGTCCTCCATTCATATCCCTACACCTTCATCAACTTCCATTTCCATGGCCATTCATATCCATTCATCTCCACTAGCTTTCACATCCATACACATACCCTTTCTTGTACATTTGGGGGTAAGACTTTTCCATTCATACAATACATTATTGATTATCCTATTTCCACTTATCCATCATATTCCTTCATTTATATTCCATGCTATCCACCTTATCCATCCATCCACCTTCCTTTGACCTTGCATAAAGTATTGGGGCAAAATAGCAATAAATTGAAACTAATGCATGCTTTATACCATGTATGTCTTCCATCATCCATATCACTTTTCGTCCATGTCATGTTTCCTTTCATTTCCATTTATCTTCCATATCCATTTCATGTCATTATAACTTGTCATACCTCTTACAAATGGGGCATGTTATTAATTGGACATGCCATCTTTGGAGTCCTCCATAGGCTGTCTACTTCTCCTTTCTATAAGATAAAATATTTTGCGTTCCCTTATCATTGGTTCCCTCCACCCATAGCATTCCATATCTTGATCCATCTATCTTAATCCTCCATATAGTGTGTATCCTTACATGTCCTATCATTAACCCATATCATTGATCCTTATCCATCCACATGTCCTCTGGTTTTCCACTTTACTAAGGAATAAGATCTTGTTTATCATTATCATTTAAATTCTTATTTATCATTGAATTATAATTATTATGAGTAACAAATTTAAAGAAACCATAAACTCTTTAGCATACTAAAACATTGGGCTTTACTGAGTCACAACCAACTGTATTTTCCATCCTACATCTGTTTAGTGTGTTGGTCCTTATCATATGCATTAGCATTTACATTTTTTTCATTATCACGATCTTGCATATTTATGATTTTCATATTGCATGCATAACAACTTGTGCTTTATCTTAACTCTTGTTTGTTGTCTCCATCAATATAATTATATTTTTATATGTTTTATTTTCTTGTCACATTCCAAGGAAGCTCGAGGATCTCTACACCTTGTTGTGTATGAAGGAGAGTGAGGAAAGGGGCATGATTCTTTCTTATGTTTGCATATGGAGTCAATTGGCCCTATGGTGATTACAAAAATCATAACTGATAACAAAGCGGAAATCGTTCCACTCTATGATGAAACTGTACACACGTAAAATATACATGCACCTGATTCTGATCCTACTAACATCATTTCATCTTGAATCATACTCTCAGCTTATCAACACCTTTCATCCCTTAATTAAATAAATCATTATTTATTTAATTAGGTCTTCCTCCTCCAGAGACTAAATTAATCAATTTAATTTAATTAATCATCTTTCTCGGTTCATTTAAATAATTCATTTTATTTAAATTAAATCTCTAAAGTCTTCTTATTAAATTGAATAAATTAAAACATTATTTAATTTAATCTAACATATTCCTCCTTAGTTAAATAAATCAAAATCATTTATTTAATTAATCATTTCCTCTCAATTTGATTTAAATCAATTCATAAATTTAAGTCTAAATTGTCACATCTCCTAATTCCTCAATAAATTCATCAAATCCTTGATTAACTTAATCCCTCTCACTAAAATCCTCTAGAGAATGCAACTTGCACAATAAATCAATTACTTTGATTTATTCAATCACCTATTTTCTCTCAACATGGCATCAAAAGGGAATATTCCCTCAATTTGAATTCAAAATTCAAATGGGCTTAATCCTTCCAACTAGGCATTTAATGCCTCTTACATGTGCTTAGCCTTGAGCCAAGTGACATTAACTCCATTTCCTTCTCCTTCCAACATGTGAGATTCAAACTTCAAATTTGAATCTCATGACATTTATCAAGCACATTGATCAAAATGTGCTCAATCTTCAACCATTCACATCTTGACAAGTGGCACTTGGCCATTGGATGTTGAATGATCCCACATTTGCTCAACTTTACTCTTCTTCCAATTTAAAAATCTATAAATGAGAGACTCTTCCTCTCTTTCAATCATCCACAATTTGAGTAAACTTACTATACTCAAATCCATCATCATCCACAATCTTCATGCAAATTTACCCTCTTCAATTGAGATCTAATTTTGCTCATTTCATCCAAACACTCACATCATTTTCATATTTGCATTAAGGTTATGCTCAAATCTCTTTGGATATTTGACCATTTCTAGATCAACTCACATTACAACTTAGGAATTGGGAAACGGCCAATTGCAACATTTCATTGGCACCAATTCCCCCATGAGATCATCAATCTATTGGCTAAATTAGGATTTGTTTTTTGTGATTATTTGATTTTTTGTTCTTCATTTCTTAATAATAGTTTAAATAGGTGGATTTCATGGGGAATCTCTCATGCTTGTGTATATGCATTTGATCTAACATCTAATCATGTTTGTTGCTCTTGTGCATTTGCAGGTTTAGGGGTTCACATTTTGGTGCTGGAAGGAGGGCAAGAAATTGCAAATTTAACACGTTTTAAAAAAAAATTCCCTTGTTTTTAATAGTTCTGGGCATTAATTCTTATTTTAGCTTATCCGTGGTATCTTTTAGCGCATCTCTAGACTGTTCTGGCATATCTGCAGACTATTTTGGCGCATATAGGCTCTGTTTTGGTGCATCCAGGCTCTGTTTTGGTGCATACAGGCTTTGTTTTGGCACATAGAAGCTCTATTTTCGCGCATCTAGGCTTTGTTTTGGCGCATAGAGCTCTATTTTAACGCTTTTTTAGTCAGTTTTAAAATGATGATATCTTGGTCATACAAAGGTCTTTTTTGACGCTTTTTTTTTTGAAATGGGGTAGAATTTCATAAGCTATCCAATGGTGCAGGTTTTGATCAGTTTTATTTGAGTTAAAATTATTAATTTCACATCTAAAGTCAAATCACACTATAACTTGGTCTAAATTTTAGGATTTTTATGCTTAATGATTCATGTAACCCTTGTACCTTCATATATCTTAAATTCATCTAAAATTTTGAGTATTTTTTTAGATTGGAAAAAGGGAGGAAGCAAAGGAAGAAGTTCATTATGACATCATACTCATCATACACAAAGTATTTTTAAACACTAAAGTATTTTTCAACACTCATTAAAGAATTTGATAAGTTCATTGATCTTAGGACACTAATTTTCCATTGGGTTCTAAAATTAACAATCAAATTTCCTTTCAAAAGTTGCCAAGGGGCTAAAAAGAACCCTAGACAAATATACTAGATTTTGTTTAAAGGTTAATAAATTGAACAAGGCAATCCCACATTTCATTTGGTGCTTAAAAAGAATTCATCATTGCTTTGAGGTCTAAAATGAACAAGTGTTTTCCATGTTTTGCAATCCTTTTCACAAGTTAATATCATTTAAAATGTGTATGCGCTTCTCTCGCACTTCACAGTGATCTTGAGAATCAAAAGCATTTTGGTGATATTAGGTTGTTAAAAAGATTGCCTCCACATTTCAATTTGGGTACTTAATAATTGAACAAAACATGCAAGTGTGAGCAGGACATATTGTGGAGGTTTTCCCCTTTTTTTTTTCAACAAAGGTTGTGTACAGGATATGTTAGCTCACTTTTGTTTATCTTAGAGGGCCTGCCTTGTGGGAAAAAGTAATCACCCAAGGGAATGATCCAACCGCGAACATGCTAAAGCCAAGCGACTTCCAATCGGTATATAAGTGTGGATTCTTGAGAAAATTTCAAGAATCACGAGGATTATTCCGACGAGATGGACAGCAATGGACTCTCGCCAATGTTGGATAATCCCCCATGAACAGAATTCCCGAATTAGAACCCTTTGTTTAGAAAAAGGCCAAAACCTTGTCTATCTTGTTGGTGCAAAAGGTCATGTCCTTTGAAGCTGCCCCACGTTATACATGCAGTCTCTTTGTAGAAATGAAAGGTATACCATGGGAGATTCATGGGTACTAATGCTTGGCTGACCCGAGAAGTGTGTGTCATGGAGGGGAGCCAGTGTGGTCAAGCATTTAGCCATTCACACAAGATATGCATAGCTATATTTATCCAAGTGGGAACCCAACAAGATATTGCCTCATCATCCTAGGATTGTAAAAGTACTTGAAAGAAAAGAACACATTGCTTGGTTCTCAAAAACAATTGAAATATACATTCAAAAGACCTTCAAATTTCAAACCCCTTTAAAGAGACAAATACCTTTGACAAATTCAAAGAACTCTTGCATTCCCTAGGGATCCTATCCCTAGAGGTTTCTAAGTGTTTGAATTCTATCATCATTTGTTTCCAAAAAGGATAAACATAGGTAACTTTTGCTTCATGTGTGTTTGTTTCCAATGATTTCCTGCAAGATCAAAATCCCAAAGCCAAAGTTCAAAAAGCTTAGTTTGAAAGCTCGTGAGGAGCGTCTTGAGAGACTTTTCAAATTCAGAGAAAGACTTGTATACAACTTTTACAAAAAAGCTTCAAGGAACAATCTGATTTTGTATGTGTTTTACTACCAACAGAATCCTGAACTTTTTTAAAGGTTCTCTTTTCTCCCATAGGAAGTATAGCGTGTTCTTCAACACTGAGATCTTGTAAGAAAGAGTTAAGTCTAGGATCAAGTATAGGATCAAAGTGTCATCCCCATCCATCTTTTCATCGAAATCAAATCTCATCCCATCATCAAACCTTTTGAGAACTCTATAAAAATCACTCGTGCTAAATTTAGAGGGCTAAACCAACATCTGCCTATCTTGGCTTAACGCACCTAGCCAAGATAGTCAACACTCTTGGATAAATTTACCTTTGGGATAACACAACTTCCTAAAGGTTTACTAGTTCATAAATCGCATTGGCTTAACACACTTAGCTAATTCATCCACTTGTGCAAGTTCCCCTAGGATAACACAACTTCCTAGGGAATACAACTTCACTACAATCCTATTTGACTTAATACATCTAGTCAAAGCATCACAATCAGTCTAAGCCCTTACAAGTTTAGCACAACCCTTCAAAAGTTCTCCAAAAGTTTCATTTGTTCACTTCATTCGTTTATCCCATTATCATTACCACCCTCTTTGATCTTTGGCTTTCCTAGTTTCTTCTCTTTTGAACCTGAAAGGTTAGGATCAAATGATCCCTATTTTTATGGTTCAAACTATATCTCAATACAAGAAGAACATGGAGAATATCAATGACATATCAACTTCTGTGGACATGAGTCGGTTAACCTCTGAAATAAACCTTGTGGGATTGAGCAATCCCCCAACTAACTCTCCTTTATCATCACAAAATCCTCAAGAGGAGAGCCATGAGGAGGACATCACAAATGAAGACATGGGGATGACACAATCCAAAATGATAAAAATGGTTCAAAACCCAGAGAACCATAAAATTGTTAATGCCATATTCAAGTACTTAAACACATTAATGAAAGGAGGGGTCTCATTCCCTTTCGACCTTGATGCAAGCACTAGTATAGACATGCCTCTTACAAATGCATCCCCAACGTCAAACATCAATCAAGAAATAGCCCACGTCACGACAACCATCGCTCCAACCTCACCAATTGGAAACAAAGGAAGTGTTATGTTTCGAGAATTACAACAACATCGCCTAGTGACCAATAATGAGGTAGCTATCACCACCATGCTAGATAATCTTGTGCCAGAAAATCCATTGCACTCATACGTCCCACTCACATTTCATAATCCCGCGGGTTCATCTTCATTTCATGCTTCACTAGCCTATCAATTAAACATACCCACTTATCTATCACAAGGAGAAGGTGATTTATTTAGAGCAACTAAAGTCGCTAATCCTTTTTCTTTCCAGGATAGCCTACCACCGCTACCCCCATATCCATTCATGACCACATCACCTCTCAGATTGGGTTTTCCTCCCCTAAATACCAATAGCTTCTTAGAATCAGGCAATGTACACATCACCTCAAATTCCATCTTTTTGCCCGCAACGTCACAGCAACAAGTGGTGACTATCCAAGCCACTATGATGAACACATCTGTTGGTCCTCAAATATATCAAGGCATGCCTTCTCAAGGACCAAACATCTCCACCACCCCTCCAACAACCCAAATCCCAACCACCACCATAACCCCTTCATCGGTCATAATGGTTGGCATCATTCCCATTCCACCACCAATCCCACCAAAAGCAACACAGCAAATTCATTCATCACCCTAATCCAAACTCTTCAAATGGAAAACCAACAAAGAGTACTCAAGCAATAGTAGCAAGCTCAAGCACAAGCTCAAGCACAAGCACAAGCCCAAGCTCAAGCCCAAGCACAAGCTCAAGCGCAAGCTCAAGCACAAGCTCAAGCTCAAGAGCAAGCTGAAGCACAAGCTCAAGCACAAGCCCAAGCGTAGGCTCAAGCCTAGAAATAGGCACAAGCCCAATACCAAGTGCAATTGTGAGCGATCCATCTGCAAGCATACCAACAAGCCCTGCAAGACTTTAAGGCACAACAATAAGCTAAACAACAAGCTTTGTTGGCACAACAGTAGCTCGACCAACAACAAGCTTTGTTGGCACAACAACAGCTAGAACAACAACAAGCTTTAATAGCACAACAACAAATTGATCGACAACAGACTTCATGGGAACAACAGATGGACGAACAACAAGCATTGTTGGAACAACAACAACAAGCGTTGTTGACGCAAATGCAGGCATACCATCAGGCTTTGAACACACAACCAAGCTTGCAGCAAATGCCCACCAGTACTCTTCCCACCCATCAAACACTGCGAACACCTCACAACTCATTCATCCCACCTCCCAATCTAAGCAAAGATGTCGCAACACAAATCAAACTGCTCTCGTAGCAAGTGTTGGACTTACAAGCAGGAAAAACACCAAGGACACCAAGCAATTTGTTCCCTTATCTGTTTGATAGAAGTCTCAACATGGTACCATTCCCAAAGGGATTTGAGATCCCCAAATTTGATAAGTACAATGGAACGGGTAACCCTGAGAACCACGTCAGGGAATTTCAGGTGCACTACATGGAGGTCACATATGATGACACATATCTAATGTGACTCTTCCCTCATAGTTTGACTGGTCTAGCCATGGAATGGTTTTCTCACCTACCCACGAGCATTAAAACATTTGAGGAGATCGTGGAAGCTTTCCTTAAGAATTATGCTTTCAATATGGGTGTGGACGTTAGTTTGGAAGAACTACCATCACTCAAGCAAAGGAAAGGAGAGCTATTCACATCCTTCTTGCAAAGATGGCGATCTAAGGTCAATCAGAGCAAGTGGACCATGCTAGAAGAACAACAAGTTTGCACCATCATAGCCAATCTAGATGAAAACTTGGCGTTTTACTTAAAAATACAGTGCATCACATCTTATGATCAACTGATCCCAAAGGTGCTCAACATCGAAAGAGCCCTTACTGCGTGATGAGGCACATCAACATTCACTCCACTTCAGGATAATCACCCATCTAACAACTACAATGATAAACCTCAAACATGGTCGAGGAATAAAAATATCACAAATGACGGTGTAGTCGATGCTAAAGTGGTCATCAGTGCCCCTAAGAAAAACATCCCAAATCATCAACCAAAAAATCATAATCGTAACAATGTGCAAGCTAATGCGGTAGTAGCACAACAACAACCAACACCCACAAATCAAATCAACAACTTGGGTAATCAATGAGGACCACCTCCCCGAGGCAAGTATCCCCCTAAGAGAAAGTTCACAGCTCTTGGTGAATCGATTGAGTCCATAATGAAAAAGTTGGTCAAGGAGAATCTAATCAAAGTCTCTAACTCACGACCAAACCACCATGGTATAATGAAAATCTTCTTTGTGACTTTCACAAAATCAAAGGACATACCACCGCCAATTGCATGAGGCTGAAAAACATCATCCAAGACCTCATTGAGGATAAAATCATCAACATCGAACAACCAGCTAGAAACCAAACCTAAAGATATACACGAATCTGATGCCAAACCACAACCAAGGGAATAATCAAGGAAATAACCAAGGGAACAATAAGGGCAAGCAAAAGTATGCTAGTGCTAACCTAGTATACAAGGAGATAGTTGGATGCGTTGATGAGATGGTCACCGTCATAAATGTCAAAGGAGCCAACAAAAACTGTGGAGTCACCACACGTGGCAGAAAGGTTACCATTGTTGGGGCACTAGCTAAGACCCCCATTATTAATACAAAGGCCATCCCCTATGACTACAATGTCATTGACCAGCTAAAAAGAACACCTGCCCAAATCTCCATCATGGAACTATTGAAAATCTCTACCTCCCACAAAAAGATCATTGATGAAGCATTATTTGTGTCCACCATCTCTGCCACCCTTGACATAGAGAAATTCAAGGCTATGGTGGGTAACATCATTACCCCAAACCTCATTACATTATCTGACCAAGACTTCCCCCCGCAGCCATCTCATAACCACACACTCCATCTTCAAATGCTCATCCATAAAAAGAAAGTCAAATGAGTCCTGGTGGATGGAGGTGCAGGCCTTAACATTTGTTCCCTAAAGCTTATAAAGAAATTAGGATTCACCAAGGATTCCATTAATAAAAACAAAAGTATGAAAATAAGGGCATATGATGATCAAGAAAGAGTATCTCAGGGTACTATCAAAGTCCCCATCCAAGTGGGGCCGACAACCATGGAAACCACCTGTTAGGTCCTCGACCTCGACCAATCATACAACATCCTCTTGGGACGCCCGTGGATCCATGGAATGAAGGTAGTGGCCTCGACCTATCACCAATGCATTAATTTCTCACATCAGAATGAGGAGGTCACTATATATGGGGATCCCAAACCTTTTTCCTACTACAAAAACTTGGAAGCCAAGTTTTATAAGATTCCCCAAGTACCAAAAAATGATGAAGGACCATCTACTTCATAATTAGACCCAGCCAACCTCGCTTCCACTTCTGCGATAGAGACACCCACCATCCCTGACATATCCGAAATCAAAAACATGATCTAGGACAATGGATGCGGCAACTATAGAATGAAGAGAAATGCATTTGTTGTAGGAGAGTTACCACAATCTCCTAGGTCGCATGGACAACCACACCCAATTGAAACACCTGTCCACACTGTTAGGGAAGAACCTTCTAGATTCCACCATTGGGGGGGATTTCAGTAGAGAAAATGTGGATGAGGAGGACATCTCAAACACATTATAACAAGATGAAAGTCCCACCCCCACCCTACCTATGGAGGAAACTAATAGAGGGTTACAAATGATGTTTGGTATGGGCTATAATAGGAATGAAAGCCTTAGAAGGAACAGTGATGGACAACTAGAGCCCATCATTGTAGAAAGAAGAATGCAGAACCTTGGCCTTGGGTATACTCCTCTGAGTATAACCGTAGGTGGCAAGGGTACTCCTAGAAGGGCAATTAGGTCCTCACCTCAGGTAACGACAACCACTCCTAAACCACCTGTTTGCTTAGGTATCTCACTCGATAATTACACCTTTGAAGTCACTGATGTGTGTCCCAGTAGTGACGATGATGATACCATAGGAGGTCTCCCTACGCTCTTCAAAGATTCCACCTTGTTAATGATTAGTTCCTCCACAGTTGAGTCAAACCAACCAACCCACCGAATCACTTTAGTACACCCGCAACTCATTGATTACGATCAACGGGGGCCACCAATTCTAGACTCATTCGAAAATGATGAGGCAGTCTCAAAATTCATGGGACTAAGGGATACAGTTCCACATGGGGACCATTAGGAGGGATGCAACATCATGTTGGACACACAGGCATACTATGGGGAGATGATTGAGTCCTTCAGTTGCAAAAGAAAAATAGTGAGAATAAGCTCGGGGTCATTGAGTGAAAACCACACTGTGGCACTCTCTAACCACAAAATAGTAAAAATAAAGGACACATCCAATGGTGAAAACCTCTCTGAGGTGTTAGAGGATGAAGGATTCAATCTCCCCCCTACTGCTCTACATCAGGAGAAATCAGCAGTATTGGAAGAACAATGCAACCCTATCAACTTAACAGAGGAACAAGAACTATTAGCAGCATTCCTAAAAGAAAGAAAGGTAAACTTTGCATGTACCTATGTTGACATGCCAGGTCTAAATCCTAAAGTCGTGGTTCATCATTTGGCTGTTTATCTTGGGGAAAAACCAATCAGACATAAGTTAAGAAAGATGCACCCACAGATAGCTTTGCTCGTGAAGATAGAATTACATAAACTCTTAGACATTGGCTTCATACAACCAATTGATTATCCAGAGTGGGTATCTAATCTTGTGCCAGTCTCAAAACCAAATGGGGGCATCCACATCTACACAGACTTTAGAGATCTAAACAAAGCATGTCCTAAGGATGATTTTTCGCTACCCAACATTGACATGATAGTGGACATGACGGTCGGGCATGAGATGTTGTCCCTAATGGATGGCTTCTTGGGATACAATCAGATAATGATAGCAAAGGAAGAACAACATAAGACAACATTCACATGCCCTTGAGGCACCTACTATTGGAATGTGATGCCATTTGGGCTAAAGAATGCAGGAGCTACATACCAAAGAGCCATGACACTGATCTTCCATGACATGATCCACAAAACTGTTGAATATTATGTGGATGACATATTGGCCAAATCAAAGAAGATATAGGATCACATAGCAACTCTAAGTGCAATCTTTGATAGGCTAGAACAGTACAAGGTCAGGCTCAACCCAAAGAAGTGTGTCTTTGGGGTACAATCAGGAAAGCTACTAGGATACATAGTTTTAATGAGAGGGATAGAGGTGGGCCCTGCAAAGGTAAAATCAATCCTTGATATGGAAGCACCAAGAACATTAAAGCAACTCAAAGGATTACAAGGTAGACTCTAGTCCATTCAAAGATTCATAGCACAACTAGCAGATAAACAGATTGCCTATTCACATCTGCTCCACAAGGGAGTCACATTCAGGTGGGATGACAAGTGTGAACAAGTATTCAAAAATATTAAGGAATACCTACTTACACCACCTGTGTTAATGCCACCGATCGTAGGGAAACCGTTGATTCTATACATCTCAGCAACAACGGCCGCCCTTGGTGCCCTTTTAGCCCAACATGATGAAAAGGGAACCGAGCGGGCAATTTACTATATCAGTAGGACATTGGTATGGCATGAACTCAATTACACATCAATAGAAAAGGCTTGCTTGGCACTGGTATTTGCAGCACAGAAATTCAGACACTACATGCTAGCTCATCAAATTAAGCTAATTGCCAAAATAGACCCACTCAAATATCTATTGTCAAAAGCAATGCTTACAGGTAGAATGGATAAATGGGTAATGATATTATCTGAGCATGACATCGAATATGTCGAGAGAAAGGAAATCAAAGGACAAGTTGTTGCAGACTAGCTAGCAAAGGCTCCTCTCTACACAGACAACCCACTTGTATCAAAATTTCTAGATGAGTCACTTTTCAATCTCAGTACAGCCAACCACTGGAAACTATACTTTGATGGTTCCCACACACAGCATGGATCAGGAGCCGGTGTATTCTTCATCACCCCACAAGGGGATTGCATACCAAGGTCTTATAAGTTGGCATTCCCCTGTATGAACAACATTGTAGAATACGAGGCTTTAACCATAGGTCTCAAAATTGCAGCACAGTGGCGAATTATGGCATTAAAAGTCTATGGAGACTCACAGCTTATCATTAACCAAGTCAATGGTGAATATCAAACTAAAGATGATAAGCACGCACCATACAAAAAGGTAGTAGAAAGCCTCAAGGAATCATTCATCGAAATCACCTTTGAGAAAATACAAAGGGCAAACAATAGACCAGCTGATGCAATGGCAACGATTAGATCCTTGCTAGATATCCCTCGCAATGTCTCGAAACATGAATTCCTAGTAGAGCAACTTCTTGTACCAAATTTTGAGGTACCAAAGTCAGAATACGTGTGTGAACTCATTGGTCCAGGTGATCTTTGGTACCATGAAATTTACACCTACCTAAGGTTAGGAATCCTCCCAACTAACATCACCCCGAACCTAAAGTGAACCTTTGTCAAAAGGACATTACGATTCATCATCCTAGGAGAGACCCTCTTCCGTAGAAGCATCGATGGAACCCTGTTATGTTGCTTAAAGCCTGAGGAAGCCTTGACTGCTCTAACTAAAGTACACAATGAAATGTGTGGTTCACACTCGAGTGGTATGACTTTAGCTAAGAATTTACTAAGAACTGGGTACTATTGGTCGACAATGGAAAGAGAGGCGCACGACTTTGTCAGAAAGTGTCTACAATGCCAACAACATGGAGACCTAATTCATGCACCAGCTCAAGAATTACATCTTATAGTTACACCTTGGCCCTTTTCCCAATGGGGGCTCGATCTCATAGGTAAAATCTCACCCACCTCATCCAATGGCCATAAGTTCATTATCATTGCCACCGAATATTTCACAAAGTGGTTCGAAGCAATTCCCATGACCTACATCATGGGTAAACAGATATCCAAATTCATCCTGAACTACCTCATTTGTTGATACGGTGTTCCTCAATCCATTATCTCTGATAATGGGACACCCTTCAAAAATCAGGATGTCTGTGATTTGTGTGAAAAGTTCAAAATCCAACACCGCTTTTTCACCCCATACTATCCACAAGGCAATGGCCAAGCAGAAGCTACGAATAAAACCATTCTGAAAATCCTCAAGAAAATAGTCAATGACTCTGGTCGTGACTAGCATCTGCAGTTAAATCTTGCCTTATGGGCCTACCATACCAGCATCCGCATTCCAATAGGCGCCGCCCCATTCTCCGTAGTCTACGGATCAGAATCCATCCTCCATATCGAGATCGAGCTTTCATCACTGAGGATATCATTGTAAAACCTCATCACAGATGAGGAATATAGGGCTACAAGACTGAATGAGTTGGAGCTACTAGATGAATGATGCATGGATGCCCTAAATCATCTACAGGTCTACCAGAATTGCATGAAATAGAGCTACAACAAGAAGATCAAGCAACACACCTTCCAAGTTGGTGACCTTGTGCTAAAAGAGAAGCAAAAGAATGTGCCCAACCTAGATACAAAAGGAAAGTTTGAGCCCAACTAGATGGGACCCTTCATCATCATCGCAAGCTACAAATCAAGGGCATATCAGCTATTGACACCAAAAGGCGAGCCTCTGTAGGAGCTCATGAATAGATCTCACCTCAAAAAAATTTATGCCTAAACACTTGCAAGGTATAGAACCAAAAAATACAAAAAAAAATTAGAAAAAGTCCTGAAAAAATGGTTACCTTGATGAAAACCTAGCAAACAGTTGTCTTGGCAACAACAAAAAAAAAATATAAAAATCCAAAAAAATAAAAAAAAATGATTGAAAAAGGTAAAGAAAAAAATCATCCTCTAGTGAAAACCACTTCGGTGGCGCTTTGGACAAGTACCTTGGTGAAAACCTGGAAAACAGGCATCAAGCGTAAATAAAGCACTCTCTATCCACTAGGATTTGCATGACTCACTCATCCATTCCATCACAACTCACTCATTCATCCATCCACCCATCCGCTCACATAGCCTAAGCTGGTGTTCCTATCATGTTCCACCATAGTACTACTTGGCATATTCCTAAGGTCAGTTTGTCCTGCCTTCATCAAATTAGTCTATCGCATCATGCTGGGGGCATGTTCCTGTATCGGCATCAGATCAAATTCGTGTATATTGTTGGAGTCTTCTCGAAATTCTTCAAAAATCCAAAAACATCCAAATCATTCAAAAATCCAAAAGCATGTTAAAATATCAGAAAATCTTCAAAAAATTCATCATTGAGTCTTGTCAATCTTCCACCTTGTCGAACTATGTCATCTCTGAGCTTGAACGTAGGCAAGGTTGATCTTTGATCATCCCCCGAGACATCTAGGTTAGTTTAAGCATCCGTCGCATTGGCAATCTGTTTGCCCATCTAGTGTGCATCTTAGGTTAGTCCTTTAAGTAATAAAAGGGACAATCTGTTTGTCCATCCTATCCTCAAGTTAGTCCATCGTCAGTCGAACTACGTGGTCTTTGCGTGTATAACGTAGGCAAGGATAATTTATGGATCAACTCCTGAGACCCCTAGGATAGGTCTTTAAGTTAGTCTGTTTGTCATAAATCTTGAAAATAACAAAAACATTGAAAAATGTGAAAATACCAAAAACAACCTCAAAACATTTTGAAAAACCCAAAATGGTGCATCCATTTCATCTCGCTTTCACCCATGATTATCATCACTCGTAATAAATGGAGTCATCACTTTCACCCTTTGGTGAAGCCATCAGAAGCAATTCTAGCAGGTTCCAAGGTGAACACTCTAATCATTGAAAGTTGTCAAAGTCTAAGTCAGTAAGCAAGCAAGTTGGTCAACTCGGAATATGAATAGCTTATCACCCAAATTAGTCCCATCAAAACCCTGATCACGACATGTCCTAGGATGAAGCTTTCCTGCGATGGAAATAAGCATCGGGTACCCCATAGTAGTTAATCTTGGCTAGCGGTATGAAGAACATTAGCTTGTTTATTTACTTTATTTGGTCTTTTTTTTACTTATCTTATTTTGCACTCATTCCAAGGACCTCTCCATGATGCCTAAACAAATCAGGTTTAGAGAGAAAGGAATGGGGCAACGATCATTATATTTTTATCTATTATGCTTGTGGGATAGCCTTGTAAAATAACTTAGTCATATATAGTTTGTTTGGTTTGTAGAAAGGATGTTTTAGATATCTTGTTGACCACATAGGAAATCTTGCTTTTCTGTGTTTTGGTCTAAGATGTTTAGAATGTCTGAACTACATCCTGAATGAAGTATGTATGTTAAGTGTGAACAAGAATACTCCTATCTGATTGTCGAGTCAAAGTCCATCACACTAGGTACCATGCCATCTTGGTCCTTTATACCTTGATGCATCATACCTATGTGTGTTATCAAAAGTAATTGGCCCTTTAAAAACCCAACTCCTGGTAAGCAATACATCATCATCATCGATAATAATATGAACTTGTGTGGATCCTCCTTCCATCCATCTTATTCTTCTTATTCTTCTATCTTTACTAACATTTCTATCTAAAGTTGGTGTGTTTTTATAAAAATATACATGAGGCTACCCATGGCGGATGACTATTTATAAATGATCAGAATTGTCTACATCAAAGAATTATCTTTCATCCTCTGATCAATAGAACCACTCCTCTCACATTTTATCGCGATCTCGATCAGAAAATCATACATTTCTGCTCGATCTCTCGAGGGGGCAGTATATCCAGCAATATCCTTCTTGTTGGGGCAACAATGGGGCATCTGACAAATAGAAAAATTTTGAACTTTGATCACAACAGTTTATTCTTTGAATCAATGCAACAAGTACATTGCTTCAAAGAGGGGCAAAATGTAGACATGTAAAATATACATGCACTTGATTCTGATCCTACTAACATCATTTCATCTTGAATCATACTCTCAGCTTATCAACACCTTTCAATCTTAATTAAATAAATCATTATTTATTTAATTAGGTCTTCCTCCTCCAGTGATTAAATTAATCAATTTAATTTAATTAATCATCTTTCTCGATTCATTTAAATATTCATTTTATTTAAATTAAATCTCTAAAGTCTTCTTATTAAATTGAATAAATTAAAACATTATTTAATTTAATCTAACATATTCCTCCTTAGTTAAATAAATCAAAATCATTTATTTAATTAATCATTTCCTCTCAATTTTATTTAAATCAATTCATAAATTTAAGTCTAAATTGTCACATCTCCTAATTCCTCATTAAATTAATCAAATCCTTGATTAAGTTAATTCCTCTCACTAAAATCCTCTAGAGAATGCAACTTGCACAATAAATCAATTACTTTGATTTATTTAATTTCCTATTTTCTCTCAACATGACATCAAAAGGGAATATTCCCTCAATTTGAATTCAAAATTCAAATGGGCTTAATCCTTCCAACAAGGCATTTAATGCCTCTTACATGTGCTTAGCCTTGAGCCAAGTGACATTAACTCCATTTCCTTCTCCTTCCAACATGTGAGATTCAAATTTCAAATTTGAATCTCATGGCATTTATCATGCACATTGATCAAAATGTGCTCAATCTTCAACCATTCACATCTTGACAAGTGGCACTTGGCCATTGGATGTTAAATGATCCCACATTTTCTCAACTTCACTCTTCTTCCAATTTAAAAATCTATAAATGAAAGACTCTTCCTCTCATTCAATCATCCATAATTTGAGTAAACTTACTATACTCAAATCCATCATCATCCAAAATCTTCATGCAAAGTTACTCTCTTCAATTGAGATCTAATTTTATTCATTTCATCCAAACACTCACATCATTTTCATATTTGCATCAAGGTTATGCTCAAATCCCTTTGGAGATCTGACCATTTCTAGATCAACTCACATTGCAACTTAGGAATTGGGAAAGGGCCAATTGCAACATTTCATTGGCACCAATTCCCCCATGGGATCATCAATCTATTGGCTAAATTAGGATTTTCTTTTTGTGATTATTTGAGTTTTTGTTCTTCATTTCCTAATAGTATTCTAAATAGGTGGATTTCATGGGGAATCTCTCATGCTTGTGTACATGCATTTGATATAACATCTAATCATGTTTGTTGCTCTTGTGCATTTGTAGGTTTAGGGGTTCACAGAAACAAATGTTCACTTCCTACCCTTTCCATTCCATTCATTTCCATATCCATCCTTCCATATCATTTCCTCCCTATCGAATAAATTTCATAAAAAATTTATATGCTTTCCTTGCATCACATCAATGCATTACATTCCCTTCTTCTTTGGATCTACGTAGGTCATTCATATTTATAAATCTTGCATATAATTTTATATCTACAACTTTTAAATGATGAATTGATAGCATTTCCATTCCATTCATTTGCATATCCAGCCTTTCATATCCTTTCCTCCCATACCAAATACTTTCCATAAGCCATTTATATGCTTTTCCTACATCTAATAAATGTGTCAAAATCCTTTCTTCATTGCACCCACCCAAGTCATTCATATTTCTAAATCTCACATATCATTATCTATCTACAGCTCAAAAATACCTTCATCTATCATAACAAGATTCACACCATACCATATGGAGA
The DNA here is from genome assembly GCA_007115665.2 of Sequoiadendron giganteum. Classification (NCBI taxonomy): domain Eukaryota; kingdom Viridiplantae; phylum Streptophyta; class Pinopsida; order Cupressales; family Cupressaceae; genus Sequoiadendron; species Sequoiadendron giganteum. The sequence continues at coordinate 165,875,453 of CM021110.1, read as the reverse complement.
ACAATATGAAGGAAATAATAAGATTATGTAATCAAAGACTGAGGGAAACAACCATATCAAGATTCCATGTTGAATGTGATTTTTTTTCATCTCATGCATGCATTATCTTCTAGCTCATAGACATAATTGAAGTTTACAGTTGGTGTTTACAAATATCAAGTGTTCACATGTTCATATAGAAGTTTGAAATATGTATCTTCTTTCTTGAAAAGTGTTACTAAAGTGTTCTTAGTTATTGTGATTGAAAAATGTATGACATACAATGTTGTGTTGTACTTGTATACTTGAAACAGACCACATGCCTTATTTATACTTCAACATTTTTCAAACATGTCTACACTGATGTTTTTGGTAATTGATGTCAAAAGGTGTTTGATGCCAACTACATGCAGATTGAGTTGCTTCATTATGTTCCCATAGATTGGTTTCAAAGAGATTATTCATTAATTTGGTGATCTACAACCAAAGTGGTTGTTGATATTCATGTCAAATTCCTTGTTCACTCATTACTTGTTCACATCGTGTTGTTGCAAAAGGTATTGATAGTTGTTGCAAAATTTTGATAGATTTGTTTCATGACAAAGTTAGAGGTATTGAGCAACTACTCATTGCACATTCATCATTCACATTTTATTCCTAATGGCTAATACATTTTGATGTTGTGACTATAAGGTATTTGGTGGATAGGTTTTTGGTATAAAGACATGATTGGTGTTTGTTTATGAGATCTGCATGCTTCTACAAGGATCTAAACAAATGTCGAAAGCAATTTTGCATCAAAGGTATATGGTCACAATGAAATTTTACATATCAATTACATGTTTTGAAGCCCATTAAGTTTGTTTGAAGTTGTTTTGTGTTCTTTCATTGCTTGCAAGTTTGTTCTTAAACCGTCTATGAGGTTCATTATGCAAAGTTTATAATAGGTTCACTTTTGTCTACAAATGTTCAGTATGCTTGAGTGTAATTAAACTACCTTTTAAGGGGTACCTGATTGAGTTCATGTGATTGGATTTTTTGGGCTGTCATAGATAGGTTTACTATGTTCAATGATTTACTATTATGCTTCGATATATTTTTGCAAGCATGTGTACCTTGTTCAAAAGCACCTATTATAGGATTTTAGCCATAGCAGCAAGGCACTCAACTATTTGATTAAATGCTTTGGTATACATGTATGAAAAATGTGGTAGCATAGAGAAGGCAGTGAACTGTTTCATAAAATGCCTCAAAGAAATCTAGTCTCATGCTGATGGAATACCATGAAAATCCATATAGCAGCAAGGAAACAATATGGATTGTCATGGAATTCCATTGCCTCATGACCACATTTCTTTCAGGCATTTTATCAAACACTTCACTGACTTCTCTATGTTGTTGCTTACCATTATGCTTTGGTAGATTTTTTAGAAGCATATGTAGCTTGTTCAAAAGAACCTGTTTTAGGATTTTAGCCATTGCAACAAAGTAGTGAACAATTTGATACAATTCTTTGAGGCAGTCCTTCACTAGGGGACCACATTTCTTTGAGGCATTATATGAAATAGTTCACTACGCTACCACTTTTTTCATACATGTCTACCAAAGCATTCTATCAAACTGTTCACTGCCTTGTTGCTATGGCTAAAAGCATAAAACAGGTTCTTTTGAAAAAGCTACACATGCTTCCAAAAAATCTATCACAACATAATTATCCATATGGATTCTCATCACTTTGAACACCATGGCTAAATAGTAAATATGAAATATTGAAAAAATATATCAAAGCATAATTATAAATATGGATTGTCATTGCATTCCAGCATCATCATCTTGGAATGCCATGACAAGCCATAGACAAACAATAGAAATAGTTCATTTCCAACACTATGACTTGTCATGGAACTCCAATCACCATGGTGTTGTAATGCAATGAGAATATATATTTACTATTATGCTTTGATAGTAAACACTCGATATTTTCCAACAAGAATATATATGCACAATACAATTGGAAGTTGGAAAACATAGTGTGACCTAAGTATATGTCTTCCAAAACACACTGGCAACCCATAGATAAGCAATCATACACAAAAATAGTTCATTTCCTTGTCTATGGCTTGTCATGGCATTCCAATCACCACGTTTTTGCAATTCCATGAGAATCCATATTTACTATTATGCTTTGATAGTAAACACCCGATGTTTTCCAATAAGCCTACACATGCACAATATGATTGCAAGTTGTAAAACATAGTGTGAGCTACGTATATGTCTACCAAAACACAATGGCAACCCATAGATAAGCAATCATACACAAAAATAGTTCTTTACCTTCTCTACATAAATCAAACTTTATATAGTATTTTCAACCTTATGTTGAAAAATATGAAATCAGCCAATCAGGTTGACTAAGATCCATTCATGGCATCTATGATTGTCCTAATGCAATGTAGATCCATCATATGTTCAAAAAGTTACAGTGTAAAAAGTAGAAAATTCAACCTCCTAGGACCTGAAATAATACCCTTATGATACTAGTCTCAAGAAAACCCATTAACTTTGTGCTATGCCTTAGGTTGGAGATGTCAAACACTAGGCCTCCATGATTCTTGTTTAGAATTGCAAGTTGCCTTAGACTAAATCTGCTTGGATAATTCTTTGTTGTATTCAGGGATGTTTGAACTAATCCAATTATCAATGCTTCAAGGACATACATCATACTATCAATCATGTGGTTGGTCAATTGGATATCAAAGCCAACACCAGAACCTACACAACTAAACACTTCGATTGGGTACTATTCAATCAGGACTATTTCAGTTTATAGTTTTCTCTTGCTTCAGTCCCATTTGGTATGTGACAGATTTATTATCATTTCTATTTTCATTTTTCCATTCTTTGTAGGGCTAATATGTATCTTAATTAGATGGTTGTTGTGTAGTTGTACTAGTTATGGCTATTGTTTGCTCATAGCCCACCAAAAAGAATAAAAATACAATCGAACAAAAACATTCAAGTGCACAACATAGAATACACTTCTAACAATAATTATGGTATGGTGCATGGAACCTTACACAACACAATGTGCAATGGATTCTTGTTGTTAGCTTTAATGAAACCATAGGCCATAAATATCTACAACACTCTAAATGAAATGGTAAAATACATATAGGATAATGGATATTGTAATTGCAAGTTGGAAAACATAGTGTCAAGTGAGTATATGTCTGCCAAAACACAATGGCATGGCATATATAAGCAATCATACATAGAAACAGTTCATTTCCTTGTCTATGGCTTGTCATGTCATTCCAATCACCATGGTCTTGGAATGCCATGACAATCTAGATCTACTATTATTCTTTGATAGTAAACACATAATGTTTTCCAACAACCATATACGTGCAGACTGATCAGATGTTGGAAAACACAATGTGAGGTGACTATATGTCTCCCAAAACATAATGGCATGCCATATATAAGAAATCATACATAGAAATAGTTCATTGCCTTGTTTATGGCTTATCATTTCATCCCAATCACCATGGTGTTGGAATTCCATGACAATCCAAATCTATTATTATGTGTTCATAGGAAACACGTGATGTTTTCCAACAACCATATACATGCATAATATAATTGTAAGTTGGAAAAAATAGTGTACGGTGAGTACATGTTTGCAAAAACACAATGGCATGCCATAGATAAGAAATCATATATAGAAATAGTTCAGTTCCTTGTCTATGGCTTTTCATGTCATTCCAATCACCATGGTGTTGGAATGCCATGACAGTCCAGATCTACTATTATCCTTTGATAGTAAACACACAATGTTTTCCAAGAACCATTTACATGCATTCTATAATTACAAGTTGGAAAACACAGTGTGAGGTGAGTATATGTCTACCAAAACATAATGGAAATCCATAGATAAGCAATCATACTTACAGACAATTCATTGCCTTGTCTATGGCTTGTCACAACATTCCAATCACCATGAAACCACATTTCTTTGAGGAAATTTTCAAACTGTTCACTACCTTGTCTCTATTGTTGCTTACTAATATGCTCTCATAGATAAGGCAATGAACTATTTGAAAATATGCCTCAAAAAAATGTGGTCTCTTGGAATGCCATGACAAACAAATGCAATTTGTAGCTATAATTTTCACTCTAGTATGAATGAATTAATATCTTTCAAAATAGTATTTGGTTTCATGTGTGGAGTTCCCTATAGTTGTGGGTATAGTTTCACAATATATTTTTTACACCTCTACTAAATATGGCAATATATATCTGCAAGACAAACTGCATTTCTTGTTAACTAAGTTGTTTCCCACTTTCTAACAAAATTTGGCTAAGGGCTCTCCATTTGCAAATATCACCCTAAATATCTGCAAGTCTTTAGGGAGGAACTAAAAGGGGAGAAAAAGAACAATCCTAACAAGGGAAAAATAAAAGAGATTGTAATTGTACTGATGGAAGCGTAGAGCAGCAGGGATCCTAGGATTTCAATGGATGAGATGGCTGCAGCAGAGACACTGGTGACACTTGGAGACTCGGATAATACAATATAGTCCCTCTAGGAATCAGCCTTGAAACATTTTTTCGTCTCTTTTTGGTTATAAATGGTAATAGGTCTAGTACATATGTTACATATATGTACAACCTTATACAATTTCACATATGTAACTACATGCTATAGGTATATATGTAAATATTTTGTAGATGGTACTTGGAACAATGTTAACATCAGATGACAAATTTGTTGTATCAGGGGCATTTTGGGGATATGCATATTTTTTAACTGGGGAAATAGGATGTTATAGCATATGCAAGGCTTCCTAGAGGCTTCATACTGATGAAATTACTCAGATGCACTATGTAATGATATCTTTATACTTAATACAAAAAAACTATCTACAATTATTTTGTAAAAATAGTGTCGGATGAGAATGTCTGCCAAAAAAATGTGGCAAGCCATAGATAACCAATCCCACATAGAAACAGTTCATTTCCTTGTATATGGCTTGGCATGGCATTCCATTGACCATCAAACCACATTTCTTTCAACCATTTTTCCAAACAGTTCACTTCCTTGTCTCTGATGTTGCTTACTATTATGCTTTCATACACAATGCAACAAACTGTTTCAAAAAATACCTCAAATAAATGTGCTCTCATGGAATGCCATAAAAAAATACAATTGGAAACTACAATTATCACTCTATAATAAAGAATTTAATATATTTAAAAATAGTACTTGATTGTGCAGGTAGAGTTTCCTATATTTGTGGATATATATTTTACCTAGGCAATGTGAACTAAATGCATAACTGCTTTTAGGCTGACTATGTAAAAAACCTATATTGTAATTTAAATTTTTTCATCTATCTATGAGAATCTACTTATTAGTTATGCAATCTGAATTAATGCTTTTGGTTTGAAAGATGTGCAATGGAATGAAATGGAAAACATGGGGTGTTTATAAAACTGCAAGCCACATCACAACATCCCCAAACCATCGTAGTTTTCAAGCCTCTATATGTATGTGTGCATTACAAATAGCAAGAACACCAATTTCTTGACATTATCACTGATAATGAGTAAACTTGTTCAAAGTGGTGAAAAACAATGTTAATTATTCTTGGGAAACAATGGGCATTTATAAAACAGTGCCTTTCATTACATTTCTAGGGTCTAAATAACAAAAGCTTATAAAGGCATTCATTTTCTTTTCTAAAATTCTAAGATGCAAAACACTGGGTTTTACAAAACCCTAAACCCACTTAATGTTTAAAAACAATTTACAATTAAAAACCCTAACAAAATTTTAAAAACCTTTACAACTAACAACCCAAATGATTAGAAACCCCTCAACTCACTTTTTGTAGTCTCCCCTTGCTCTGCAACCTTTAACTTGCAACTGCACTATCCAACCTGCAGAATGAAAGAGTGGAATACATAGTGTGAAAGGTTTTTGGAAACAATGGGTGTTTTTAAATCCACATTTCATTCCATTCCTAATTTTTTAATAACAAAAGGTTTTGAAGACATTCATATGTTTTGTCAAATTCCTACAGTTTTAACAACACTGCTATAAATCCACATTTGATTACAGTCCTACGGTTTTAACAATAACACATGAAACAATACATAAAAAATAAATTCAACATTCACCTCCAATCAGTTAGAAACACCTCACCTCAAGTCGGTTGGTCCTCTCCCCTACTTGTGGTGTGCCCTTACTCTCCAACATTTCAATTTCAACCTGGAGAATGAGAAAACCCAAAGCACAACGTGTTTCCCAATTGTCTTCCTATTCTTGTACCCATTACAATTTAAACTACATGTCTTAATCACATCTTCCCATGCTCGGCTAGCTTCTCCCACAAGGAAAAAAAAATACCAACGTAATTCGGCAATGGGACACCTCCTCAATTCTGGTGCCTCCTTGTTTCCTCCTATTGTTAGTTATGTCACTTCTATCATCTGTCTAGTGGGCCCCACACTACATCGTCTCTCCATGTTATTCATATTATCATGTATGTCGTTATGTATGTTTTCATGTGTTTTTGTATGCACATAGGTCACTTTTTTCTAGGAGTTAGCCAGCTCCAAGACTATATGGATGTTATAAAATATGTTATTTGAATGTTTTTAAGTGTTTTTTTCAAGTTATGAAATGCTTTTATATGCTCGATTTTCTCATTTTTATGTTTGAGTGTAATCGGGTATACTGAAAAGAGGTTTTTTAAGGGATTTGTTTGTTGTTTCACATTTTATAAATTTTTGGATTATTTTTGGTCAATAATTCCCATGTTTTTGAGTAGTCGAAGGCCAAATCTGAAATGTTTTTTTGATGGATTTTGATTTCGAGTTGATATGACTATTTTATGGTTGGCAGATTTGACTACTATCAAGAGGGTTTTCATGGGAGCCATTAGTTGTTTTCCATTTTGTGAATTTTTGAATAATTATTGGTCAATTAAACTCATGTTTTTCAATAGTCGAGGGCCAAATCTGAAATGGGTTTTTGATAGATTTGGATTTCGAGTTGACATGACTATTTTATGGTTGTTTTATGGCTGGAAGATTTACTATTGTTAGGAGGGAATTAGTTCAGTTCTGAAGGTTGTATAGGAGGATATAGCTCTATCTTTTGATCTGTATTGTGTTGTATCATTTATGCTTGAATGTATTATTGTATGTATGTTGATAATCCTTTACTATTTTTGAAATCTTGTGTTGGGTCTTGTGTTCTGTGTAAGGATCAATTATACCAAGGATATGCATTGTTGGTCTTGATTATGATCTACTGAGACAGAGAAATTAAAAGTTGGTTATCATGTTATAAGATTGTGCAAATGATGTAATGTGCTTCATTGTATGTGTTGTGGCACAATGATCAGCTTTTTGGTTTCCTATCCATTTGTGTTATGTGTTGGTCCTTTAGAAGTATCTGAAAGTCTTTGTGATTTTTGGTTGATTCTTGTTTTTAGGTAATCGCCTTTGGATTTTTAATGTCAGCCACTTGTTGTTTTTGTTGCTTGCTTGTGTGTGGGGCCTAGTGTTGTCTCTTGGAATGGAGGGAGTAGGCCTTAGGGTTCCACATGGTAGGACCTGGTATTTTCCAACCATCCATTGGGGTTTACGTGGTGCAGTTCGTGTGCAACATGGAGTCTTTCCTTCCACTTCATTCGTGAGCTAATTTTATGGTGCAGGTGATATTTCTAAGAAAATGGTGTCCAATATGTATCTTATATATATGTACCTCTCAGGTGAATGAATCCTGTACATTGTAGTATTCTTGTAAAGGAAAAGTAAATGAATTGATGTAATCTTGAATATATATATTTCTTATTGTTTATTATGTAATGGAAAGGTTAACATAGGAATGTTATATTTATGATGCATATAAGATTAATTTAGTAGTAGATGAGATATATCTTTATGTATCTATTTCATGGCATTGACTGGGATTAGTTTCATATTCACATAGTATTAGATGAGGTTTAATTATAATTATGTTATCATAGGTAATTTGTTGTATGAGATTTAATTTACATTCAAAGAATTGATTGGATGTGTTCTTAGTGTATCATATGTCTTTTTATAGGTTTAGTTATTGTTGATGTGTCATAGTAGTGACTTTAGGGGACCATGGTGGATAGGTGTGTAAGTGAGCTATGATTAATGTTACTTTTAGTTCATAATGTGATTATTATATATGATGTTAATGTAATGTTGTTATCCATGTTAAATTTTTGAGTTGCATTAGTTGTGTCACTTTAGTTTCTATAAAAAAAATTATTGGCTTGATGTTTGAAGTCTTTTGTGTTAATCCACCAAGTCCCTTAGTGGGGCAGTACATATTTGTGGGAGATATATAGGATAATTCAGGATGAATCCTAAAGATTTGAAAGAACATAGATTCTTATAAATGTCAAGATGAAGCCTACGATGAATTTTGGGTTCATTATGAGGTATAGGGCAAAGCTAAAATCACAACTATAGTGTATTACATATATTTCATAAGCTCTTACTTGGTTAAAATTGATTTTATAGGTTTTTGATACTCTTACACTTCAATATCCATTGTTCATGTGTTAAAATATTAGGTTCATCTCTTTGATTATATTTTTTTATTTAATTTATAAATTATTTTGGCTTGAAATTCATCTTTTTTTTTAAATTTTCCTCAACTTTCTATGTAACACCCCATCAAGGAACCCTGGAGGATAACACAAATATAACACGATAATGGAATATATAGATTTTTAAAAGTAATAATAGTGAAGTGTAAAACATGACATAACATATAATTTACCCTAAGTCCTCTAAGGTTCCATAACTACACTACTAACACAAATCTAACAAGAACTAGAATTAATTCATTAATCAAGATTTTTCTAACAATCTAGAGCTCATTTTAAACCATAACATTAAATGATTAAAAAATATGAATCTCCTTAACATGTCATCATATTAACAACATTAAAGATCATTTATAAGTAGGTAACAATATATATACAATTATGTTATATGAGAGTACATCATAGTTCATTACATCTTTACATTGTTTACAAAAGTGCTTCCGAAAATATGATTGGGAAGAATACATCAATATTAGAATACATGGTACAACCAAGATACAAGTCCAATACATGTACATCAAGACTATCTTCTCGAACAGGAACATGAATTGGAACTGCTTCACACGGGACAACCTCCACACACACGATCAAACAACAAGGAAAACCCAATGGAGGAAAAAACACCAACCTCCCAACCATGTGGAACCATAAGGTCCACCACATGTGCTAGGAGATAACATATGGTCCCACTACAAAAAATAATCAAGAAGACAATAGTCTAACATAGAAAAGGGCTATACATGACTCTAGCACAACAATGTAACCACATGAACATCACATACAACACATACATTGCTTCTAGAGGCATTCACAAAAGAAAAGGGAAAACATAACTAGGGAATGCTAGACTACAATGGGGAAGAGTTTCATCGCATAGTCCTGGTATGGGTTACCCTAACAATCTCTCACTAGATGCCAACCTGCATCTATGGTTACCCTGGCAATCCCTCACTAAACACCATTCCCATAGGGTGACACATGCATAATCAATACTCCTTTCATGTAGAAAAGGAAGATGATCTTGCCAACCAAGGCTTCTCAACCCATCCCTAGCCTAAACGAGCACTTCATGCATGAGTGAGTCATCCAATTATCTTAATTAATGTGAGATATACCTATTCCTTTAAATTCATTTTAGGTTATCACTTAATTAAGAAACTCTCCAATGGGTTACCTTGGTGACCACTTTGGGTTCTAGCCCCCATTAAGAGGCACCCCCCGTACTTGCATCTAGTAAAACCTACAATAAGCAAGGTATAAACCATCAGGTGGTCTTAACCTAATCACATGAGAAAAAGCACAGTCCAAGGCATAAATCCTCTTGCACACATCTCAGACAACATACCAAACCAGTATCAACAGGAGGCAATCATAAGACCATAAAAACTAAATACTCCCTCCCAACCCCTAGAAGCCAAGTTAATTCACTTTGCATAAGAGACTCCCACTGTAACACAATATCCAAAATTACCTTAATTTCACTAATCAAACACATTATTTAAACAAGAACACCCATTACCAAGGCAACCATGAATTCAACATATATTCACAAATCATCCCTTACCTGATTATTAAAGAAACAACATTTAAAAAGATAATGTAATTCACTCATTTAATTAAATCCTTCTATCAATTAAATGTAATTAAATAAGTTTCTCATTTACCAACCCTCCAATTATATAAATAAATCATTTTTTCCTTATTTAGTTTTCCATTCTACTTTTCTACATAATCAAATTACTCTAAGGCAACATTATTCTTTTCTTGAAACCATAACACATATACCCATATACATACATATATATATATATATATATATATTATTACTAAAAGATGTTTTAATAAACAAAATAATAATAAGATTTTACTATAAAAGAAAATATATATGTTTATACATACATTTATAAATATATATATGTATATATATATACACAAAATCATATATGCATATACAAAGAAATAACACCATTTTAAGTTATGTCTATCGAATGGAACAGAATAAGGAGCAACCACTTACAACCGCTACCATATAACCCAAATCCTAACACAATATGAATGTAGAAATTAGAAAACTAAGGATTAACCAATGATTTTACAAACCATGCTCATCGATTCACAAATTTAAACATAGTAACCACCATAAGCCAAAATAATATGTAATCCATAATATTATATTCCAAGCATATCAATCAGGAAATTTGCATAAATTTGATTACTCAAGGTAGGTGATTAGAGATAAATTCAATCCATTGAGAGAAGATCAAAATTTCAATGAACAAGATATGGTGCCCAACATAAAGGTACAGTAATGCAGGATTAAAAACTCCATAAAGAATATGAAATATTGAGTGTGCAACAAGAAAAAGAGATGAGGAATTTGGGATGTTGCATTTAGTGAATGTGTAATGTGTAGAATTTAAAATAAAAGGAAGAGGCACTGAGCTATAGGAGGTGGAACAACAATTAGTAAAAGAGAACCAAGCGTTGAGGAGAAAGAAGGGTTGGCCAACACAAATGTTAATGAGTTAAGATTGCTCACAACAATGCAGCATGTAGAAAGAAAAATCAATTGATAGCACATAAAGGAATATGGTAACTGCAATTGGTGAGATAAACATTGAAGGAAATACGAAAAAATGGAGGAAGCATGAAGTGAATAAAAAATTTGAGCAAAATATCCAAAGAAACATGGTTTCACAGCTCCAATAAATTTACAGAATATAGACAAAACTATTTATGAAAAAGAGCCTTGAAAATCTTCAAATAAAACATTTAAAATTGTTTTGATTCAAAATTAAATCAACAAACAAATGTTTCGAGATAGCATCATCCCTCAATAATTCATTTTCTAAAACTAAATAGAATTTAGAAAATAATGGAACTTGGATCCAATCGCTTGACTGGGCTGAAGATTCGATGCCAATTTCAAAATCTATAGCGTGCAATTCCAATCGCTCTAGACTTAAACAATTTCTCCTGAATTCCCAAATCTATCTTCCAAGATTACCAATTTTCCACACAAAAACTACATCCAACCCCAAAATTATTTTTGTAGACTAAAACCCATTTTTTTAATCTCCCAACTAAAAATCCATAATAATCAATGATAATCAACCACTCTCCAAAAGATCCTTATTTACCCAAAAGGAAGTTGTTTTGTTTTCAAAAAAAAAATTTCAAATAAAAATCTCACAAAAACAAGTTTCATTACGAAATGCAGTTCGACAGTGTGCATGAGATCCAAAGAAGATCTTTCTATCTTTTATAATATTTTAACTATTTAATAATTCCAACATTCCAACTAAACTTCAGTTGTAATAGTTGAGTATATCATTCAAAACATACTGAAGATCTAAATTGTGCACTTTGAAGGAGATTTTTGTCTGGAGCAACCAAAAATTTTTTGTCTTGTGTAATTCTCATGATGATTTTTAGATACCTCTATATAAAGCTCCCATTTAATAAGTGGCCATTCCTTCCATTTCAAGCATTATGGATTGAAAAAGGTTTCGGATTTCTTGTTCTTTTGTGTAGTTGGAAATGGTGTCATAAGTTCTTTCTGGTTGACAGGATCTATACAAAAGGAAACTCTTTCTCTTCTTGGGATCCTTTGTTCTTTGTCCCAAATCTAGTGGGTTGGTTGGTCGCTTTGATGGGTCAGTTAGTTATTCTAGGTTTAATTTTTTTCATCTTGGTTGGGGCTTTGGTCTATCAATGTGTGTCTTCGGTTTGGGCTTTATTTTTTGTGTGTTCTAAACTGCAAAAATCATTGGTCTGGGGTGTATACAATGGAATACTTGCACAAAAATGTTAGAATTGAAGTGCAAATCAGGGAGGGTGAGCTTCCTTTCTCAGAATAAGTAACAAAGTTTTAGTTGTCTAGATTTTTTCGTGTTTCTTACACTAGTTTTTGGGATATCATCAAAACTGTTATTGGTAATGAAATTTTATGCCCAGATTCTGCCAAACTGCTATTTCCTATGCAAGTACTCTCCATATTCCTTTCGAATGTGATGGACCTTGTGCAGTCTTTTGAATGTCATAATTGTGGCACATGATTCAATTTCATTAAATTACATCAACAATGATGAGCTCCTTCAGGTTACTCAAGCATACAAATTGGAGAAATGACAGGCTCTCAGTAGTGGACTCTTCCCTAAAAATTATATTAGGAAAAAGTTGACATATAGAGAAGTCTATGGTGCCATTAAAAAAGGTCTACATAATGATGATCCTTGGACTTTTTATAGGGTTCTCAACACCCATGAAAATAAACTCAGCCCACATATGGTGGATAATTATAAGGAAAAATACTTTGTAGTCTCTTTTCTTCTTTCTCACCATATTCATCATGGCCCTAGAGAAATGACACTAGCAAGAAACATTCAGGATTCTCCAACCACTGATGTTGGGGGAGATGGATGGGGACTCAATAAATTTGACCATATCACTTGTAGGATGGAAGCTTCAGTGAACACTGGTGCTTTGGAGGATCGCAAAGATCAAGGAAGAATGGATACCTCTGCTAATATTGGTTCAATGTAGGAATGATGTTAAAATTCAGCTCCCATCGTACTCATTGGAAAGCACAAATATGTTGTTTTGGTATTACATTTTAAAAGATGTATAAATCTTCTTTTTTGTTACAATATCCAAGAGAATGTCAAGAAAATCAAGCACTGGGGTCTCTTTTTGGCACAAACATGACATGTTACAAATGCAGGTCCTTTGGTCTTTATTATTCAGAAAATTAGTTGCCAATAATATAATTCTAGCTTTTGTAATCCTTTATTCTAGTTATATAATAAAATATAGGAACTAGCCTTTTATTAAAAAAGAACATTCCAAAATAATAATATTTTATTTTCTATTATCATGTTTTCTCACTTTTAATTTATTTTATTTTATTTAATATTATTTGCACTTTTAAATTTATTATTGACCGTTAATAAACATATTTTTATATTTATTTTTATAAAATAATTTTACTTAATAATTTTATTTAATTCATCAATTAATCCAAATGTCATTAATAAAACAAATTAAATTAAACAAATAAATATCAATAATAGTTACATAAACATAAACAAGGCCAAAACAACAAGACCAACTAACCACAACAACTAACAATGTTGACGAGGTGATAGAATGGATACTCATCCTCTCTGAGGATGATGGATAGGATAGGGAACCATATATTATCTCCAAACAACTGTTCCATTGGCTTTAAGGAACACTCAGACCTATTAATTCAAGTGGAGTCGATGCCTAGTACCTACAACCTACAACATAAAAAATGGTCACACATATACATAGTCATACAATTAGGCACACTATGAAAAGGGAATTGTAGCATAGCAGGGTACTCAAAAGTGTGTAATCAGATAAGTCCATATACTAATCATAGCCTAGCATAAAACACGAGCAATAGAAGTATCACCAAAGTATTATCAAAGTGTCATCGAAGTACTAGTCCAAAATTGAACATAATGTCATAATATCTAATCCTAAGCAAAACAACTACCAGTCTAACAGAGAATGGTATGAGGGGCACTAAATACTCCCCCTAGAATTAGGCTTACTCCTAGAAGCTTGCAAACAAGTAAGGGTATAACTCTCGTATTCGAGATGCATCCTCCCAAGTAGTTGAAGACTCTTCATCAGGATCCCATTGGACCCTCACCTACTCAACGTTTGGACCCCTAAGGGTGAGTCTTCTATGCTATAGAATTCCCATGGGATCCAAAGTTCGTTGTTTGTCCTCTACTTGTAGAGCATTCTAGTCAAGAACATGAGAAATATCTGGATAATTTGGCATGAGAACAGAAATGCTAAATACATCATGAATACGTCATAGAATGGGAAGCAAAGAAAGATGAATGCAACATGACCTATCCTCTCCAAAACCTTGAATGACCCAACAAAATGCGATGTGAGATTAGAGCCTTTTCTATAGCAGATCAGACTCTTTTGTAGAATCACTCACAAGAACACTCGATCACCAACCGAAAACTGATGATCAACCCTATAAGCATCTGCATGCTCCTTCTGCCTGTCCTGCACTACCACCAAATTCTCTCTAATACAAATAACCTGCTACTCCATCTCCTAAAGCATCTATGGTCCAATAAGGAATCTATCCTAAATACCATCCCAACTTAGCAGTGTCTGACAAGGATGACCATACAACGATTGAAAAGGGGGCATATCTATGAAACTATGGTACCCATTATTGTATGCAAACTCCACTAAATAAAAATAATCCTCCCAATGAGTTTGTTGATCCATGACATACATCCCAAGCATATCCTCAAGAACCTGGTTAACCCTCTCAGTCTTCCCATCTATCTTTGGATGGTAAGCAAAACTAAAGTTCAACTAAGTTCCCAATGCATGTAGCAAGGATGTCCAAAGTGCAGAAGTGAACACTAGATCTCGATCAAAGATAATTCTACAAGAAATCCCATGCAATCTAACTATATCCTCCATGAAAATCCTAGCCACATAAGATGCACTATAAGACCGAACAAGAGGAAAATGCGCCACCTTAGTCAACCTGTCTATGTGACCATGATGGTGTCATGATGACGAGAAGATACTGGCAAGCCAACTATAAAATCCACTGAAATAATGTCCCATTTCCATTCTGGAACAAGATACGGCTACAAAAGACTTGCGGGGTGCTAGTGCCCTGCCTTAACCCTCTGGCACTCCAAACACCTTGAAACAAAATTTGCAATATCCCTCTTCATTCGGGCCCAAAAATACATCCGAAGGTGTGCGTACATCTTCTTGACACCTAGATGAGCTGAATAAGGTTCCTGATGTGCCTCTGACATAATTAGGGTGTGAAGACCCTTTGATGGAGGAACATAGATGCAACCTAAATATCGAAAGAGAGCATCTGGCTCAAGTGAATAACCCTCAAACCTACCCTCCAAGGCTTTTCTAGACTCAACTTCTGACTTCATCTCTTGATACCAACTATCTACAAGAAGTGCTACAAGAATTTGACTCCTCAAATCTACACCAAGAGTTACCACTGAAAGCTCATGCCTCCACTAACTAAGAGCATCTTCCATAACATTCTCCTTACCCTAGATACACTTTACTTCAAATTCATACTCGCACAAGAACTCCATCCACCACCTTTGCCTAGCAGTCAAGTTTGGCTACGTAAATATGTACTATAAATTATGGCGATCGCTATGTAACTCAAACCAATGCCCCAATAGAAAATGTCTCCATCTCACTAAGGCATGAACAATAGTGGTTAATTCCATGTCATGTGTGAGATAGTTCAACTCATGATCCTTGATTTTTCGAGACTCATAAGCTATCACAAAACCATCCTACATCAAAACTGCTCCTAGACCCTCCAAAAATGCATCAGTACATACCACAAAGTCTCCGGTAGGATCTAGAACTACGAAAATAGGTGCACTAGTCAACCTCTCCTTGAGAGTCTAAAAAGCTTATTGACATTGTTCTGAATAGATGAACTTCTTTACTTTCCTTTGAAGGGAAGTGATGGGGTGAGCTATTCTCGAAAAACCCTGTACAAACCATCAATAATAGCTTGCTAAACCCATAAATATGTGAACCTCAAAAACATTAGTGGGCACATGCCAATCCATGATGGCTTGGATCTTCAAAGGATTCATGACAATACCTTCTCTTGAGATAACATGTCCCAAATATTGTACCTTTTTCTGGAAGAATTAAGACAACCAAGTTCACATATAGTTGATTATCGCTCAAACACTGTAATACCTGCCACAAATGCTCCTCATGCTCCTCCATAGTCCTCAAGTAAATCAAAATTTTATCAAGGAACACAAGGAAAAATAGGTCAAGATAAGTGAAGAATACTCCATTAATCAATCTCATGAATACATATGGTGCATTTTTCAACTTGAATGACACAACGATGAACTCATAGTGTCTGTAACAAGTGAAAATTGTAGTCTTATGAGTGTATGTCTCAAAGATATGTAGTTGATGATACCCTAAATTTAGATCAATCTTTAAAAAAACCTTGGATCCCTTAATATGATCAAAGAGGTCATCAATCCTTGGTAAGGGATATATGTTCTTCACTATCACCTTGTTTAGCTATTGATAACTGATACACAATCGAAGGGATCCATCCTTCTTCACAAATATGACCAATGATCCCCAAGGAGAGACACTAGGATGAATGAACCCCTTTTCCAACAACTCCTTTAATTGCAATTGAATCTCCTTAAGCTCCTAAGTAGTCATCTGATATGGAGCTCAAGAAATAGATTCTTCTCCAGGAACAAGACCTATCCAAAAATCAATGTCACACTTAGGTGGCATCCCCAAAATATCACTGGGAAAGACATTTGAAAACTCCCTAAGTATAGGATAATCATTGAGGGACACCTCTTGACTCTCCCCTAAATCTAAATTATTCATTGTCATAGCAAACAACTGAGAACCCTAATGTATACATCTCCTCAACTACATAGCAAAAATCATACGGAAGGAAATGGGCCTCTGAGTGCCAACTACCTCTACCTTTATGCCTAAATCATCCAAACACTGAACTAACTTATATCAACATTAATATATCATTATTCAATGAGCATCCAACCAATCCATAGCTAACACAATATCATAAGATCCTAGGGGCATGATGCAAAGATCCACCATGGTGAAGAGAGAACCAATCCTCAATCCAAAACCATACACAAGGGATTCTACCACTACTCTAGCTCCAGAGGCCAATTTGACTTGCCACCTAACATCTTGCTTTTCTACCACTAGTCCACATCACTCCACTAAAGAAGGGGAAATAAATGAATCAAAAGTATTAGAGTCAAAAAGGATAGAAATAGCCGATAAGGGTGTGGCTCGGTGGTCAAGTCGCTTGGTTGTAGTGACGGCTACTAGGGTTCAAACCCTCACTGGTCCAAAGTGCTCGTAGGCCTTGTGCCTTCACTGGGCCAATGTGCTTGCGGGTTTGGTTGTTTCTTGTGGTTTCTTGTACTCGGTTCATAGCTCCAGTCAAAAGCGTTTACCCCTAATAATATGGGTGCATTGCACCTTTCAAAAAAAAAAAAAGGATAGAAATACTAATATCCTTCCACACACCTGTAGTCTCCACAATTGTGCCTTGATTCTCTACTTGGTGGTTATCAACCATTGAAAACACTTTGTGAGACCTTATTGCATCACCCACTATTAGCTTTGAGGTTGCCAGCCTTTGACCAAAACTTTTTGTGCTCCTTTCAAGACATTACCTACCAATATATCCCTATTGGCTGCAAGAAAAACATCCTGTACCTCTACCATATTCCTTGCCACCTGAGTGTGCATTGGACTATTAGAAACTACCACTACTAACTATAGACTGTGAGCTCTAAGTTGTTTGACCAGAATGATTACGCTTGTTTAGCCACTAATTCTGGTTTTTTCCAGACTGAGAACCACCACCTTGCTGAGATTGAGAGTTCTTAGGTTTCGACTAGAATTGTTGTTTTTGTTGTTATTGTCCACCCTTAGCCTATGCATGATGGCTCCTAGAGTAACCAAATACCTGAGATTGACCACCATGAGACCTAAAGCCTACTGGAGGTGCTACCAATATGGACACCTATATGACCTCCTAGTGCCATGGCCAAACTCTCCTCTACTACCACCTCCATGGTCTTGAGCTTGAAGTCAAGGAATCCCCTACTAATACAGGAATTCAAACCCCTAGTAAAATGATGAACCAACATGGCCTCATCATCACCAATACTTTCATATTGCTTAATCTCATTGAGCCTACACTCATATTGCTCAACCGACATAGCTATCTACCTCAACTCGTGAAACTCATCAGCATGACGCTATCTCCAATGATCTGATAGAAGACAAGCTCTAAACCTCTCTAGAAACATCTCACAAGAAACTAAACAAATATCTAAATGAAATTTGTGTTCCTCCAACCATCACCAAGTAGAAGCAAAACCCCGAATGTGCATGATGGCACACCTTTCCTTGGTGTTACTACCATATGAGTGCATGAAAAAAAACCTATCCAAATCTATCAACCAAGTCTCTACCTCCAAACCACCACTAGAACCATCAAAAGTAGGAGGATGTTCCCTCAAGAGATCCCTCACATGACCTACTAAAATATCCTCCTACTTAGTTGTAACATCTCTCCTCCTAGAAGACCTTTGTATTTCCATAACCACCTATTGATTACCCTCCTATCTAGGGCCTAGGTGAGTAAGGACCTCCTCAAGTAAATGGCACAATTGAGCTCCCTTTAACTTTGGCTACCCTAGATTCTGACCCTTTCTTTCTTGATCATTGTGAGATTCCTACTATTCCTCATGACCACTCTCATGGAACTATGAGAAGGGGTGTTCTGGTAGTTAGCCCCATGACCACCACCATGACCTCTACCATGAACCCGACCTCAAACTGTAGGAATTTTCCTAAACAACACCACCAAAAGAAAAGTTTCATACAATTAGGTGGGGGTGACAGAAAGGGAACAACATAATCTCAAGAGTCTAAGAAACTAGGGTAACATAATGGGATCATATGAAACTAGAGTATCTAGTGTTAGAACTTGGGCTCTGATACTAGGTGTATTTCCCCACCAAGGAACCTTAGAGGATGACACAAATATAACACGATAATGGAATAATTTTTTTTTAAAGCAATAAAAGTGAAGTGTAAAACATGACATAATATATAAATTACCCTAAGTCCTCTAAGGTTTCATGACTACACTACTAACATAGTTCTAACAAGAACTAGAATTAATTCATTAATCAAGATTTATCTAACAATCTAGAGTTAATTTTAAACCATAACATTAAATGATTAAACAATATGAATCTCCATAGCATGTCATCAGATTAACAACATTAAATATCATTTATAAGTAAATAAAAAGCTATATACAATTACATTACATGAGAGTACATCACAATTTGTTACATCTTTACATTGTTTACAAAAGTGCTTCCCAAAATCTAATTGGGAAGAATACATCAATATTACAATACATGGTACAACTGAGATACAAGTACAATACATATACATCAAGACTATCTTCTCGAATAGGAACATGAATTGGAATCTACTTCACAAGGGACAACCTCCACACACATAATCAAGTAGCAAGGAAAAAACAGTGGAGGAAAAAGTACCAGCCTCTCGACTATGTGGAACCATAAGGTCCACCCCCCATGGTAGGAGATAACATTCATTCCCACTACAAAAAACAGTTAAGAAGACAACAAGCTAATGTAGACAAGGGTTGTACATGACTCCAACACAACATTGTAACCACATGAACATCACATACAACACATACATCGCTTCCAAATGCATTGACACAATAGAAGGGAAAACATAACTAGGGAATGCTAAACTACAATGGGGAAGAGTGTCATTACATGGTCCTAGCTAGGATTACCCTAATAGTCTCTCACTAAATGCCAGCCCCCATCTATAGTGACCCTAGTAGTCCCTCACTAGATGCCAACCCCACAGGGTGACACATGCGGAACCAGCATTCCTTTTGTGAGGACAAGGAAGTTGATCTTGCCAACCAAGCCTTTTCAACCCATTCTTAGCCTAAATGAGCACTGCAGGCATGGGTGAGGCATCCAATTATCTTAATTAATATGAAATCTACCCATTCCCCTTAATTCATTTTAGGCTATCACTGAATTAAGAATCTCTCCAATGGGTTATCCTGGCACCACTTTGGGTTTCAGTCCCCATTAAGATCCACGCCCCCTAATTGCATCTAGTAAAACCTACAATAAGCAAGGTATAAACCATCAGGTTGTCTTAACCTAATCATATGAGAACAAGTACAGTGCAAGGCATAAATCCTCTTGCACACATCTCAAACAACATACCAAACCACTATCAACATGAGGCAATCATAAGACCATACATACTAAATACTCTCTCCCAACCTTTGGAAGCCAACTTAATTCACTTTGCATAATAGACTCTGACTGTAACACAATGCCAAAAATTACCTTAATTTCACTAATCAAACACATTATTTAAACAAGAACACCCATTACCAAGGCAACCATGAAGTCAGCATATATTCACAAATCATACCTTACATGATTATGAAAGAAACAACATTTAAACAGATAATCTAATTAACTCATTTTATTAAATCCTTCAATCAATTAAATATATTTAAATCAGTTTCTCATTTACAAACCCTCCAATTATATAAATAAATCAATCTTTTCTTCTTTAATTTTTCATTCTACTTTTTTACATAATCAAATTACTCTAAGGAAACATTATTCTTTTCCTGACACCATAACACATATACCCGTATAAACATACACATATATATTATTACTAAAAGTTGCTTTAATAGATTTTACTATAGAATAAAATACATATGTTTATACACATTTATAAATATACATATATATATTTACACAATCATATATGCATATACATATGGACAGTGCCATTTTAAGTTCTATCCATCGAATGGAAGAGAATAAGGAGCAACCACTTACAACCGCTACCATATAACCCAAATCTTAACACAATATGAATGTAGCAATTAGCAAACTAATAATTAAAAAATGATTTCACAAGCCATGCTCATTGATTCACAAAGCTAAACATAGTAACCACCATATGCCAAAATCATATGCAACCCATAATATTCGATTCTAAGCATATGAATAAGGAAATTTGCATAGCTTTGAATACTCAAGGTAGGAAATTGGAGATAAACTCGCTCCATTGAGATAAGATAAAAATTTCAATGAACTAGATATGGCACCCAACATAAAGGTATAGTGATGCAAGATTAAAAATTCCATAAAGAATTTCATATTGAGCGTACAACAAGAAAAGGAGATGAGGAATTTGGGATGCTGCATTTAGTGAATGTGTATTGTGTAGAATTTAAAGTAAAAGGAAGAGGCACCAGGCTATAGGAGGTGGAACAACAATGAGTAAAAGAGAACTAGGCAATGAGAAGAAAGAAGGGTCGGCCAACAAAAATGTTAATGAGTTAAGATTTCTCACAACAATGCAACATGCAAAAAGAAAATTCAATCGATAGCACATAAAGGAATTGGGTAAGTGCAATTGGTGAGCTAAAAATTGAAGGCAATACAAACGAATGGAGGAAGCATGAATCGAATAAACAAGTTGAGAAAAATATCCAAAGAAACATGGTTTCACAGTTGCAATAAAATTTACAAAATATGGACAAAACTAGTTATGGAAAAGAGCCTTGAAAATATTAAGAGAAAACATTAAAAATTGTTTCGATTCAGAAATTAAATTAACAAACAAATGTTTCCAAACACCATCATCTATCAAGCATTTATTTTCTAAAAAGAAATAAAATTCAAAAAACAATGGAACTTCGATCCAATCTCTTGCTTGGGCTGAAGATTCAATGCCGATTTTGAAATCTATAGCTTATAATTCCAACCACTCCAAATTATCAAACAATTTCTCTAGAATTCCCAAATCTATCTTCCAGATTACCAATTTTCGACACAAAAACTACAGCCAACCCCAAAATTATTTTTGCAGACTAAAACCCTATTTTTTTCATCTCCCAACTAAACATCCATAATAATCAATCACTCTCCAAAAGATCCTTATTTACCCAAAAGGAAGTTGTTTTGTTTTCAAAAACAAAAATAAATAAAAGTCTCACAAAAACAACAAGTTTCATTACGATATTTAGTTTGACACCATGCATGTGCTCCAAAGAAGATCTTTCTATCTTTTATAATATTTTAACTGTCTAATAATTCCAACATTCCAAAATAATAATATTTAATTTTATATTATCATGTTTTCTCACACTTTTAATTTATTTTATTTTATTTAATATTATTTGCACTTTTAAATTTATTATTAACCATTAATAAACATATTTTTATATCTATTTTTATAAAATAATTTTAATTAATAATTTTATTTAATTCATCAATTAATCCAAACATAATTAATAAAACAAATTAAATTAAACAACTAAATATTAATAACAGTTACATAAACATAAACAGGTTCAAAACAACAAGACCAACTAACAACATTGACGAGGTGAGGGACTGGATACTCATCCTATCTGAGGATGATGGCTAGGGTAGGGAACCATATATTATATTTGAACAACTATTCCATTGGGTTTAAGGCACTCTCGAACTTGCTAATTCAGGTGGATTCGATGCCTAATACCTGCAACCTACAACACACAAAATAGTCACACATATACATACTCATACAATCAGGCACACTGTGAAAAGGGAATTGCAACATAGTAGGGTACTTACAAGTGAGTAATTCTAAACTATCCCCTTTCACCAAAAAAAATCAAACAAGTAACCACATAAACTCATAACAATCAACTGCTTAACAATGAGGTAAGAACAATCACCAGATAACCACACAATAACCATAATCAAATTAATCACATAATGCTCACAATAAGATTAATCTGTATAATCAGATAAGTCTTTATACTAATCACAACATATCATAAAACACCAATAATAGAAGTATCACCAAAGTATCATCAAAGTGTCATCGAAGTAGTAGTCCAACACCAATCAAAATGTCATAATGTCTTATCCTAAGGAAAACAATTGCCAGTCTAACAGAGAACAGTATGAGGGGCAATACATTCTAGACATCTACCTAACATTTTTCCATAGATTTTTTTTTTAATAGATAATTTCTAAGTATCCATGAAAATTTTATAGCTTTTTATGACATATAATACTAGGATAGAACCATGGCTACAACTAGTTGCATAGACATCTTGAGTTTACAAACTAATGAAATTTGGTTTAATATGTCCCTAAAATTTCTTGATTCTAGATCAAGTGGTTATTCTAATTTATAGTTTCATATGTTCCAATCACTTTTCTATCCTCTTTCCTAGATTGGGTTGTGTTTGTATTTCTAGTTTATTAATTATTTCCTTTTTGTTTGTTATCCTATTGTTAATGTCAATTCCTATGATTGTCAATGAGTGTTAAGTTAGTCAAAGATATCCTTCTAAAAAATAATTCTCATCTATTTGCACACATAATCAAACTTTAAAATAACCCATTAAATTTCATCTTTAAGGATATTTCATTTGGTGAATCATACATTTTTACATTTCATCCTCTTCTTAGGCTATTTGACCTTATTTTTCCATAGTGGATTTTAACAATATCTATTCAATACATTTGAGGCTCTTAAATCCCCTTTATTTCTTCAATTTTTTATCCCTGTATCAACATAACCTTAACCACATATTATATGCTTAGTTTTCCCTCTTCAACCATTCTTGACCATTTTTCCCACTTTGTAACACTCGCTACTTTATTTACCTATAACTTTGTCCCTCTCATTCTTGACCTTCCTAGTAACCCTAATTTTGATATTTCAATTTTTTCTCTCTTCTCTACACACTTCCCCTAATATATCCCTTATTTTTATTTTCCCAAACATCCTATTGTGATTCATCCCCTTATTCACCATACCATCCCATTAATCCACCCTCTTAATCTAATCATAGCACCCACATATCCCATGCCTCTTTCCTCTTTATCTAGTTTTCATTCTTCACTTGGTAGGCACCTTTAACCATTCCATCCAATTTCCCCATTTCTTTTCCACATAATTGTTCATCTCATCCTAGTTTTCCTTCTTTAGATCCTATGTTACTTTATTCATACCCTCAACTCTATTTTTCACTAACCATATTTATCTATTTCATATACTCCCCTCTCACCACCTTCTAACCATTTATCCCCTTCTTAAATCTTATTATCATCTTATTCAACTCTCTCTTTCTCTTAACCCTACTTCCACTTCATTACAACCCTCTCATATACCCATCTTTTTCCTATTGAATCATTCATATATATATATATATATATTATCCCCCTCTTTCCATGCCACTTTATGGCTCTAATCATACACAAGAACCATTTATACTACTACCATCTCCATCTACATATAATCCACCTCAACCTTCTCCCCATAGGTGAACCACTAAATATTTCTATTATTTGGATAATATAATACATGATGAATAAAGATTCACTTCATTCAAATGATCCCCAAGGATATTACATTGTAATGATCAGCTTAGGAAATACTCAGACAATTTAAATTTAATTGTATAGATCAAAATGAGCTCAATTTCATATTTTTTTATAAATAATTAAAAAGTTATTCTAGTACTTTGTTTAAATTGATGGATTATATTATACATATTTCAAAAAATTATCATATTAATTTATTAATTTATTTGCTCATATTATCACCAATTTAAATAATATTTTTTATTTTTCTATAATTCATGTATTATTATGCAAATCTTAAAATAATCAAATAGTACATACTTATATCTATCTAAGTCTACCCACTTATTTTTCCCCAACCATGATATTCGCTCCAATTTTAAATTAAATTTAATTAGTCCTGTATCATACAATGTCATTACGATGGTCTCTTAAGACCCTACTCCAATCGAAATATGAGGCATCTCCCTTTAACAAAATAATTTTGTATAATATGTAAGACTTATGACACTCATCACAATAAAAATAATAATAATCCTACATCCCTTCAACCACAATCAATCTCCCCCTCCTCCACATGTTTCTTCTAGATCTAAATATTATGACCTCTTAGATTACAAATAGGAAAAATAAGCAAATATATCCCTATATGACTTATTAAAAACTTCTCCCATCCATAGATAAATCCTTCACCAAACCTTATATAAAATTTATGTCCAATCCTCCATTAGGTTGGTAGAAATTATCTCTATAGTTGAGTCCATACAAGATATCTCATGTATTAGAGAATAGATCACACTCATTTCAATCATACAAGAGTCTCTTCCACTCATTAAAAAAAAGATTTAGATGAATTCTAATACACACTATAGTACTAAACTTTTGCAATGCATCCCAATAGATTATTGAAACCTAAATAAATTATATGTGGTTATCCATGTCTTTGATAATGTTAGCTTATCATGCTTGTTCTTGCCAGTTTAAATATTTTTTATTTCAAGTTATGATAGGAAAATAAGCTTATAATTTATTATTAGGGAAACTTCAATTGCATGCAATGCCTTACCATAATTTTATCCTAAATATGTGTTTAAATTTTATGTATGATAACCAATCATACACCATATGTGTTAATGATATTCCAATTCAACACTACTAAGACACTAGTGAAGAAGTTATTCTTCATCCAAACCCTTTGATTACCTCTTTTTACAAAATCATTGAGGAAATACCATAAGACTCATTAAACTAAAGACCTAAATCTCCTACCTTGAGCATTAATACGAAATAACTAAAAAACCCCTCTACATCTACTATAGTCCAACATAACAAAAATCATGGTAAAAGTCCATCCTCATCTAGCTTAGTATATAGACATGACCAAGAAACACTCGACTTTACTCATTCTTATATGTGATAATATAAGGTTAACCCTAAATATTTTTAATTCCCCATCATAAAAATTAATCTTCATGAATATGAAAATCCGCATCAATGCTTATCATTACATTGTAGTGAATCTTCCCCAATAAAAATGATTCTAACTTCTCTACCTAGAAAATAATTCATCTAAATTCTCCATAAAAATAAAAATAATTCTCTCAAATTCTCCAAAAAAAGAAAAATAATGAAACCCCAACTTCTTCATCAAAAATAAGAATAAAGTCTCCAAAATTCTACTAAAATCAAAACTCACAACTCTAATGTCTCCACTAACAGAAAAAAAAAATACACCTCCAACACCATCACATAATATTCATACTACCAATCCTACACTAAAGCCTAATTATTTTCATTTCCATAAATTAGATAATTTTTATAAGAAAGTGTAAGTGTGGAATGAGGTAAATAACATAAATACACTTCTTAATAAGATATTATATCAATGATTAAGCAAATTGAATCAATTCAACAAAGTAATCAATTGAAATCATCCTATTGCTCTCTATCCTCAAAGATTTATTAAATCTAAATTTCTCTCAGATTGTTTAAGCAACTAAGGCTGTTAAAATGACTATCTGAAGAACGAGATGATGATAATATAATGCTAAATGATAAATCAATTAAACTAGCATGATATTGATGTGAAACAGATAATTGTAGCTCCAAGAGGCAGCGATTATTGTGAAGCTTGATTGTTGAATGCTTGATGTGTGAATGCTTGATGCTTGATGCCTGATGCCTGGATTCCTGTAGAGTAAGGGTGTAAAAGCTTGATTATCTGGATCCTTTTCTTGGTTGAATGAGACTTTATTTATAGATTTCTTGGCTGTAGAAATGCACAAGGAAAGCTTTGAGAGGCTTGGATTCAATCTGGAGAATTGAATGGTGAGAGATGGAGGAGGTTGAGAGAATTTTGGAGATTGTCTCTACCCATGAAAACACCAAGCAAGAGAAGAGGAAGAATTGATGGAAGAGGATTGAGAGATCAAATTCCAAATTTGTCTCCAAAACTTCCTGTGAAGTTTCAATCAATTAATTTGACATAATTTTTGACAAAATTTAGACATGGTTTAGACATAGGAAATCTAATTCATTTTTGAGAGAATATAGGTGAAATATTCCTTATGCTTTAATTCAAATATTTTGATTTATTTGAATTAACAAAGGAGAGATAAATAATTTAATAAAGCAAACTATAGGATAGTTGTTTATTAAATTAAAATAGAAGAATAATGGCAATTTGATCAATAAAGTGTTTTGTCTTTATTTAATTAATTCGAGAATGATGTGATAGATTGAAATAGGGATTTGATAATTAAATCGAACAAAGTATTTAATTTTGTTTATTTAATTAAGATGAATTTGAAAGTGAACTATATTAAATAAATATTTCTATTTATTTAAATAGTAGAGGAAATAGAATAATTAATCAAATAATTCATTTTTAATTAATCGGATGCTCCAGACCATTTTTAGGTGTATACATTTTGCCCCTCTTCGAAGTGATGTGTTTACGCATTGGTTCGAAGAATATTTTTGCTGCTACTGCCAAGATCGATGATAATAAAAAATAATTCTGTGTGCCCCAGACATGATTTTCAGATGATGATAATTCATGTGCCCCAGACATGATTTCTAGATGATTTGATGATAATATGCCCCCTCGGGAGATAAATAATTGATTTGATGATTTTTAGAATTTTTTCAGAAATTTATGATTTTCTAATGATTTGATGTGTTTCGATATTGAAATAATTTATCTCATGACAAAATGATGAAGAAATGAGTCCTTGATGAATTTTAATTAATTTCATGGATAAAATTAATCAAAATGTTATAAAAATCCCACAAAAATACCTTTCAAAAATTATAAATAGTGCTAAAAGGTCATCTTCAATTCATTATTTGCTTTTGGAGTTTGAAAATTCATAGTGATAGAGACATTTCTGCCACTTGGAGCAAGATGCCTATTCCTTACCACACTCACCGATTTGAGCGCGTTCAACGTCACAGATGGCCGCCTGTGTATGGACCTCTGATATGTACCCTTCGACCTCCTCGTGATTCATGTACTTTTATTTTTTATGCTTTTTAGGTCTTAGGCATGTCTAGGTCCTTTTTAGCATTTTGAAGCCACGTTGTAGCGCTTACATTCTGATGTAGCGCTTTTGTTAGGTTGTCTAGCGCTTCCAGTCGATAAATTAGCGCTTTCAATGAATTAGCGCTTAGGAGTCAAAAATTAGCGCCTTGAAGTCAGATACTAGTGCTTTGAGACTTTCGGCACTTTGAGTCGATGGATTAGCACTTTGATGGTCTGTTCTAGCGAATCTGGTAAAGTAGTGCTATGACGACATGTTTTAGCGCTTTGATTCAAAATAGTAGCGCTATGGGAATTTTAGCACTTCAGAAGCCTGTTTTAGCACTTTGGAGTGCTGAAATAGCACTTTCATGGTTTTAGCACTCTGGGTTCCTAATTTAGCTCTTTTGTATGATAAAATAGCGCTTTTGGGATTTAGCACTTCAGAAGCCTGTTTTAGCGCTTCTATGTCAATTTTGAAGATTTTGACTTAGTAAATTTTGATTATTTCAATTCCGATCATGTCCATTCTTCTAATTGGTATGATTTGACAATCCACATTCATGATGTTGGATTGTTGATTTAAATTAAATAAGATTAACTCTCATGATAGGCGAGAAGAAACCCTATTTCTTGATGATCCTCATGATAGGCGAGGAAATGATTCAATACCTGAGAAATCTTATGATAGGTGAGATCTAGATATATGGTTTGATGAACCTCATGATAGGTGAGGTTTGATTCAATATTTGATAAATCTCATGATTGGCGAGATCTAGATAATGAATTTTAAGCGAAAATTCATACCAAAGTTTTCGAAATAGACTTGATAGTAAAATGACATGTAATTCCTAACATAGTTCACTGATTGTGGATTTTTCATTATGATGATAGGAGGATCTAGGTATTCTCTAGATGCGAGAGAGGTTTCTATAGACGACTGATTTGATACCACACTTGACACTAGACGAGCTTCAAGTGATAAGCCAGTGTGGCCTTACGAGCTTACTTGACATGCCCCAAATTATGATTAATCAGGATTTTTTGACTGCACTGGCTGAGAGGTGGCATAGCGACCACAACACCTTTCACCTACCCACCGGTGAGATGATAGTCACACCAGAGGATGTGTGGCATATATTACGCATTCCTTTCATGGGGGAGATGCTCTTCGTCGAGTATTTCAGGATCAGAATATTGAGGGTCCGAGTGTTCGATGGTGGAGGATCACAGACTCTTATGTGACACTACTAGTAGTGCTAGCTGGATTTATTGGAGGATTCCTTTGCCCTGATAGTAGGTCAAAGGGATTCCTCGTTGGCTGGGGTAGGACACTGGAGAGTATGTTGGTACATGGTACCAGATATGCATGGGGGATGTGCATGTTAGCACATCTTTATCATGATCTTCATTCCATCATGTACCTAGGTGCACAAAGTATATCCGCAGGGGCGACCTTGTTACAGATATGGGTGTGGGAGCACTTTGCTATTTGTCGACCGTTTCCCATTGCAGACAGACTAGCTGGCTGGCCATATGTTTTTAGATATAGTGGTCGATTTACGCAGGCCCAGATGGGCAAGTTAGAGCACTAGAGGCAGGTTTTTGATGACATGGAGACAATGATATGGCACCCCTATCTTGACTATGAGGAGTGGGAGGAGGATGGTGCAGTGTTAGGGTTCTTGTGTGATTCGATGTACCTTATTGGCCAGACTCCTTTTGTTCTTGAGAGATTCTTGCTCTGTCGGGTTTACAGATAGTATGTCATTATTCAATGCATGCCACAAGGGGTAGCCCACTATGCACGACGACGCATGGATATTCCAAATTGGGGTCCCACACTAATCTATGACGTCTTTGTAGAGGGATACAGAGCATTACAGCCATCTGCTTGGGACATGCGGAGAGATATTGCAGTTGCACTCGTGATAGAGGAGTATGTGGCATTTGTGGCTTTTGTTCCCCCTCCTCGCCTCACCATTCCTGATGAGCCTGCACCATTACCACTAGAGGAGGATGAGGTAGAGGATGTCATTGGGGTAGAGGGTGATATACTAGTAGATGAGAGCTCAGAGAGCAGTAGTTCAGATAGTGAGGATAGTAGTAGCAGTGGGGATAGTGGGAGTGGAGGATACAGAGGGCCAGGTCTAGATATTCACAGTGCACCCTCTTCCAGCAGGCCACATAAGAGGCAGGTAGTGACATTGCCAACAATAGGGCAGCAAAGATAGGTAGTTGGGCTCCAGGCACAGGTCCAAACTCTGTAGGCACAAGTTCGGACACTGCAAGGGCAGTTGGTATAGGCTCGGGGCATGGTTGTGCAGACACAGACACAGATGCAGACCCAGGCACAGACTCATGCACAAGCCTTAGCATAGGTATAGGGGCAGTTAGCTAGTATGTAGACACAGGTTGATACCCTGACAGCTGAGTGAGACAGCGCTCGACAGATTGTCAAGAGGGCACAGGAGAGAGTCGAGACCCTATAGAGAGTGGTTGATGGCACCTCTATAGGTGATTATATGAGAGAGGTTCTATGGGCTACCTGAGAGGCTGAGTTTTATAGAGGTCAGTATCATGATGCAGTGTCTACCGAGCGTCGAGTCAGTTATGCACCATCGAGATCTGGGTGGACTCACACATGGATAGTTAGTGAGGGGGTGACTCAGCCTCCATGCAGAGATCCCAAAGATCCGGGTCCATCTGGGGGTGGTGGTGGTATAGGTCCCATTGGGCCTACTCATTCTGGCAGTAGCAGGTCATAGAGGCTATTTGTGATCCTCATTGATGTTATTTCATGATGTACCTCTTTGTATGATGGTGTATTTTATGTCCAACATCATTGTATACTTGACACATTTTGATATATATATGAGATGCATTTGATATGATTATGATGATGGCCTCATGATTTCTATGTGATGAATGTTTTTACATGCTTTATGTGATGAGTTTATTCTAAATGTGATGATGTTAATGATGTTTTATTTTAATGTAATGATGCAATGATGTATGTTATGGATGGATAAATGATATGTGGATATATGATGTGATGTATGGATTCTAAATGATGATTTATATGGATGATCTTTGATGGGTGCAATGATGTGATATGTTTTTGATGATTTTATGTCAAGTATACTCAGTCTCTTTTGTAGATTAGATAATCATTGATTGGAGTCCTTTATGCAACAAATACTCTGCAGATAATGAATGTTGATGAATGCAATCTAATTTAATCATGCAATGATATGCAAAACAAATGTTATTTTACAGTCTTTTTGTGCTTGGTATCGTCATAGAGCTCTTATTGAATGTTGAAAGTTAATACAAGCGTCGATGGTTGTGTTAATCCAATGACGACCTGAGTACTTCTTTCATGATTTTTGATATTGCAATCGAACACAAGCATCGAGGTATAATTGAACCGAGATGACCTGAGCATTCATTGCGTAAATAGGCAAAGATTATCATTTGAGTGTGTGAATTTTGAATGTCATCGGTGATACATTTGCATAGCACATCCCCCAACAATTCACACATCTATATGATTATCGCACATACAACAGACAAGAAAAATATCATTATTTTTCCTTGTTCCTCTAGTTCAATACATCATTGAGTCACTCTAAAGAAATGATAATCAAAAAGTATAATTTATCCATTGTTCACTTAGAGTGTCTCATTCATTTATCAGATTTTAGATCATCCATCCTGATTTTGACATGTTTTTGGATTTTCAAGATTTTTGACCAAAGACCTAACCTACTAACCTATCTTAGGGGTCTTGGGGGCTGGTTTAAGATTAGCCTTTCCTACATTACACATGCAGAGACTACGTAGTTTGACTAACACAAACCTATGTTTTTTGGATTTTGCCTTTTTAGAGTTTCCTATTTGACATGTTTTTGGATTTTTGATAAGGATGGTTGATTCTTCTGACAATGATTGAAATTGCGTTTTGATCTTTGTTTTTGATTTTCTATCACCAAATGCAATTGATAAGTTTGGATTGCCCCTAGATTTCTAGATGTTTCCCCCAAGCTATGGATTTATATGTTGACCATGTGACATGACATGATAGTGGATGTAATGATGGCCAGGTGAATGATATGATATGAATTGATACCGACCTTCAGATGAATGATCCTGACATATATCCAAATAGATGGGAAAGATGATCTTAGAATCACATATGATGCCTGTTTCCAGGTTTTCACCACACGCTTTGATTACACCCTTTGTATTTTTCTTATTTTTCCCTTTTTTTGTATTTTCTTGTTATTTTATTTTTATTTTTATTTTTTGTATTTTTGCGTTTGCCAAGATGCCTGTTCGCTAGGTTTTCACCAAGGAAACAATTTTTAGAATTTACCCCGTGCACTAGGAGACTTTAAGCATAGAATTTTCTGAGATGAATACTGTTGATAGGTTCATCAAAGAGATCCCCTTCTGATGTCGATAGCTGATATGCCCCTGATCCATACACTGATATGACAACAAATAGACCAAGCCAGTTAGGCTCAAATTTTCCTTTCTTCTCCCTGTCCTACTGATTCCTAGGGTTTTCCTTTAGTACCAAGTCACCAACCTGAAAGACCCTTGGTTTCACCCTGTGATTGTAACTTCTTGACATCCTTTGTTGATAAGTTGTTAGATGATTTACAGCTTGTTGATGACGCTCGTCTAGTAATTCTAGTTCTTGCAATCTAGATACCCTATAATCTTCATCTGAAATAATACCTCTGAGTGATACACGAAGAGATGGAATTTCAACTTCAATGGGCAATATGGCTTCTGATCCATATACCAAAGCGAATGGTGTAGCTCTAGTTGGTGTTCTGATGCTTGTTCTGTAGGCCCATAGTGTTGGATTGAGTTGAACATGCCAATCACATGCAACATCGTTGACCGTCTTTTTGAGCCCTCTGCTTGGCCGTTCCCTTGAGGATAGTACGGTGTTGAAAACAGATGTTGGATGTGGAACTTATTACATAGCTCTTGGACATCTTGATTTTTGAAAGGTCTTCCATTATCAGTGATAATGGATTGAGGGATACAATACCAACATATGATGTAGTTCAAGATAAATGAGATCTGTTTCCCAGTGATGGTAGTAAGAGGTACTACCTCTATCCACTTCGTGAAGTATTCTGTAGCCGTGATAATGAACTTGTGTCCATTAGATGAAGATGGATGTATTTTGCTTACCAGATCTAGGCCCCATTGACAGAAAGGCCATGTTGATGTAAAAAGATGTAGTTCTTGTGCCGGTGCATGAATCAGATTGTTGTGAACCTGACATTTGTGACATTTCTTTACAAATTGATATGATTCTTTTTCCATGCATGGCCTATAATAACCCAAATGGAGGAGTTTCTTGGCTAGGGTTATTCCACTCGAGTGAGTACCACAAATACCCTCATGAACTTCTCATAAGGCCATTTTAGATTCATTGCGTTCTAGACCTCGATGATAAAGGACATCTGTGATTAAAGTGTGTTGGGTGGATTGACGAATAAAGTTACGTTTTTGATTCTTGGAAAGGTCAGGAGGTAGGATATCATCTTTAAGATAAGCATAGGTTGTTTCGTATATGGAGGGTTCAGTGGCTTCTAGATGACATATGGTAGTGGATTTTGATTGATAATAGGAAGGACATGATACTTGTTCTACCATAAACTCATAACAAATACACTTCTCAGGAAACTGTAGTAATGAAGCGATCGTAGCCATAGCATCAGCAGCTTTGTTCTCTGCCCTTGGAATCTGATCAAACTTGATATTAGCAAAGTATTGTTTCAGATGATCTATTTCTTGCTTGTAAGGCATCAATTTGTAATCTTTGGTTTGATATTCATTATTGACTTGATAAATAACCAGTTGAGAGTCCCCATAGACCTATAAATCTGTGATTTTCCATTGAATTGCAATGTTGACCCCAATAATCAATGCTTCATATTCCGCCACATTGTTTGTACATTGAAACATGAGTCTATATGACTTCATAATTGTGTGTCCTTGGGGAGATATGAACAAGATTCCAGCTCCTAATCCTCGTTGTGTATATGATCCATCAAAGTATAGTATCCATTGTTGGGGCATTGCAGTCATGATGTCTGCATCTGGGAATTCCATTGTCATTGGGCAATTATCCAGTAGAGGAGCTTTAGCTAGCTATTCAGCAATTGCTTGTCCCTTGATTTCCTTTCTCTCGACATATGGAATATCGAATTCACTGAGGAGCATAACCCATTTTTCCAATCTACCTGTTAAGGCAGCTTTACTTAGTAGATACTTCAAAGGGTCGATCTTTGCAATTAACCTGATTATATGAGCCATCATGTAGTGTCTCAAATTTTGAGTAGCAAACACCACTGCTAAGCAAGACTTTTCTATGAAAGTATAGTTTATTTCATAGCCATTTAAAGTTCTATTGATGTAGTAGATAGCATGCTCTTTTCCTGTATTATCCTCTTGTGCTAAGAGTGCCCCCAATGAGATATCAGTTGTGGCAATATAAAATATGAGGGGTCTTCCTTCTGTTGGTGGTATGAGAACAGGTGGTGACATTAGATATTGTTTGATCTGATTGAATGTCGCTTCACACTTCTCATCCCAAATGAAAACTATGTGTTTATGCAATAGATGATTGAAAGGATGACTTCTATCTGCCAGCTGGGAAATGAATCTTTTGATTGATTGAAGTCATCCTTGTAGTGATCTGAGCTAGCTGATGTTTCTAGGAGGTGGCATCTCCATAATTGCTTTGACTTTTGCTGGATCTACCTCAATGCCCTTTGCTGACATAATGTATCCTAGTAGCTTTGTTGATGTAACCTCGGAGACACATTTCTTAGGGTTTAACCTGACATTAAAGTTTTCCATTTGTGTGAATATTTTATCTAGGATATGCAAATGTTCTTCCCTAGTAGTAGATTTTTCCAAGATGTCATCCACATAATCCTCCATGAAAGTGTGCATCATATCATGGAAGATTGTAGTCATTGCCCTTTGATAAGTCGCTCTTGCATTCTTTAAACCAAATGGCATGACGTTCCAGCAGAAAGTTCCCCATGGACATGTAAAAGCCATCTTTTCTTGATCCTCTAGAGCTATTCTTATTTGATTGCACCCAGAGAAACCGTCCATGATTGATAACATGGCATGCCCTACCGTTAAGTCCACAATGATGTCTATATTTGGAAGTGGAAAATCATCCTTCGGGCATGCTTTATTGAGGTCCCTGAAATCTATGCAGATTCTGATGCTATTGTCAGGCTTGGAAATGGGTACAAGATTTGATATCCATTTAGCATAATCTATAGATCGTATGAATCTAGCATCTAGTAATTTCTTTAGCTCTGTTTTGACCATTAATGCAATGTGTGGGTGCATTTTTCTTAATTTTTGTTTAACAGGCTTGATTCCTTTTGGTAAAGACAAATGATGCATAAGTAGATTTGGATCTAAGCCTAGCATATCAAAATATGACCAAGCAAAATTAATGCTTCTTGCTTTGAAGAATTGCATGAACGTCAGTCTTTCTTCTTCTGTCATGGATTCTGCTAGATGTAGGATTTTTGGCTTCTCTTCTGTGCCAATGTCCACTAATTGTGTAGGTTCAACTAGAACTGATGGTTGCTCATGATAGTGTTCTGGGAGAGTGTCAAATCTTCCATCCTTTAGTGCCTCAAAAAGGTTTTCACCGTTGGATGCGTTCCTTATTTTTACTTTTTCCAGATCTAATGCTGCCATATAATGGTTTTCACCATTAGATCTATTCTCCCTGATGTTAATTTTACAACTGGAAGATTTGACACCCTCCTGCTGAGTTGTATTGTTATGAGTAGTATGGATAGAATTTGTATCAAGATCGGTATGACATAGGTAATGCACGATGGCATCATCATTTGCAAATTTTGGTACAGTCAATGGTTCGATGGGTTCCCAATCAATAAGTTCCAGATTAATTAATGGCATGGTATCATCAAATTGATTTAGGTCAACGGAGGTAAGGGTGAGGACAGCAAGGTCATCATAATTGACATTTGGGATATTGAGATCCATAATGGTACCCTCTTTGAAATCATCTAGTTCACATAAATCTTGTTCGTCCTCACTAGAGTCAGCGATATTTAGTGATTCCTCAATGAATGGTATAGACCCCGAGCCTTGGCCCTCCTCACGTGTAGGTGCATATTTTTGAATCACATCGACTGGAATATCAATGTCAAGTAGATCACAAGGTAATGCCCACTCGTATTCATTTTAGTCTGTTTCAGAACCCTCTCTAAAGTGAAGGATATTTTCCATAGCTGTCTTTTTTAGCTCTTGCTTCTCTTCTTCAGAGTATCCTAGTCTTGGTTTTTCTTTTGTATGGAGAGTGAGAGGTGTGATAGGTTTTGAGATTCCCTCCTTTCTTAATCCCAATGGTCCTTGTCCTTCATAACCCATCTTTTCAAGAATAGCCTTTCCTTTTCCATACTTGTCTATGTTGATGCTAACATTTTTGATATCGGTCTCTGATGTTGATGTTTCTTCATCCTTGTATAGCCAATCCAAGATTGCTTTATTGTCTATTTCTTGTACTATGGTTTTGAATTTCACAAATGTATTTTGAAGAGCTGTTTTAGGTAAAGATGTCAGAGGTTTGATCATTGATGGTAAACCATATTTCCTAGGAGATGGCATTAATTGTGATAACTTAAGCAATTGCTCCATTGAGTACTGTCCCATTCCTTTATCTGTCAACTGAACTTTCTTCTAAAAGTTGTCTGATAGAGAAGTTTGTGTACCTAGAATGTTTGTTTCAACATGACTTGTTTCCTTTTCTTTACCTTTCTTTTGTACCCACTTGGTAGTGATGCTTGGACTTTGTTTTTTCTTGGATGATGATGAGCTTGAAGCTTCCCTATTGTGAGGGACAAAGGCATCTTGAGATATTATTAATGTGTCACAATGTTGTGGGTGATTATAATCAGCAGCTATAGTCACCTCTTGTCCATTTACTGGAAATTTCAGGCATTGATGGTATGTAGAAGGTATGGCTTGCATTTCATGAATCCAAGGTCGTCCTAAGAGTATGTTGTATGTCAATTCTCTGTCTAATACTTGACATGCTATATGCTTCATCATAGGCCCCACTTGAATGGGTAATACAATCAAACCTTTGGACGATCTTTCCTCCTCATCATAAGCTTTGATGGTCATTTTCCATCGAGCATCAATAGCGTCTTCGGAATATCCTAGTGCATGGACTAATTTGAGGGTGCAAATGTTCAAACCAGCTCCCCCATCTATTAGAAATCTCTTAATAGGATGATTATGGATACAAACTTCAATATGCAATGTTGTGTTATGCGGATGGTTTAATCAGACATCATCCTATTGAGAGAATGATAGACAATGTTGGATAGTCAGATGTCCCACCATAGCTTGGAATTAACACACATCCAAATTATTTGGTACGGTTGTGGCAACTAATGCTTGCTCAAGAACTTCTTTATGTGATGGTGACAACTTTAGGAGTTCCAATATTGAGATTTGGGTGGGGATATTTTTTAATTGATCAACAATACTATAATGAGATTGGGGCGTAAACGCACGTTGAGATCCAACTCCTTTTAATACTACCTTGGCTTGCCCCTTAGTTATGACGTTTGCTGGTTGATGTTCTTGATTCTCTTGGGGGATGTTTTGCATTTGATTGATAATATCATAATCTGATGGGGGTGGAAGTGAATGTGTGGATCCAATTCCTCTTAACATAACTTTTGGTTGCCCCCGAGTCATGGAATTTGTTGGTTGATGTTCTTGATTATCTCTAATTTTTAAAACATTGATTTGATTATCAGAGTTTTGCACGTTTGGGAGTAAATTCAAAGAGGTAACGTTGTTGGTTTCATTTTCTTTAATGTTATCACTAACTGTATGATCATATTTGACTTCAGATAGACATAGGATTGTTGAGTTATAGACATGATTGGCATTATCCCCTTTGTTGTTTGATGATGATGCACCTTTGTCATAATTTGGCAGTGGATCTTTGAAGGCCGAATGATCATTGGTATTTTGAGGTCCTTCTACATA
This sequence comes from Sequoiadendron giganteum, assembly GCA_007115665.2. Taxonomy (NCBI): domain Eukaryota; kingdom Viridiplantae; phylum Streptophyta; class Pinopsida; order Cupressales; family Cupressaceae; genus Sequoiadendron; species Sequoiadendron giganteum. The sequence goes on along the minus strand of CM021110.1, from coordinate 165,837,129 downwards.
CACTTTGTTGCTGTCGACCAAATCTTGTACTGCATGTTTCAATTCCATACAATCATTTGTTTTATGACAATTTTTATTATGATAGTTGCAATAATTAGCGTCATTCCACCATGATGGTTTGACTTTTGGATCCCAGAACCTAGCTTCCCGTGCAGTGAGAAGGCCTCTGGTAACTAGTTCCTTCATTGCTGATTCCATTAATTGACCTAAAGGTGTGAACTTTCATCGATTTGATGGTTTTTGATATGGTAGTGTTTTTGCACGTTCGTTGTTCTGCATGGTATTTGACTAGAATTTTTGGTCACTATCTTGATTGTTTGAAGAAGATGCAATCAAGTTGAAAACTAGTTTGAAATTTTGTGAATCGCTTGTTGTTTCATTTGTGTTGCGATTCTTTTGCCAGATTTTTGGTTTATCATTGTTTGAGTGTTGATTGGAGTAGTTATTTGATTTGTCATTGTAATGTTTGATAACTCCCTGTTTCACTAATGCTTCCTCAATCTTAAGACCATTTTCTATGACCTTTTTGAAAGTGGGTGGACATTGTAATTCTAGCCTATAGCTCATTTCTTCTATCAAGTTCTCAATGAATAATTCCATCTTTTCTTCCTCTGGAATAGATCGAGGATATCTAGCGAACAGTCGTCACCATCTTTGGAGAAAAGACAAGAATGTTTCTCCTTTGTTTTGCTTTAAATTGTAGAGATCCTTGATAGTAACATCATTTTGGATGTTGAATGAATATTGAGATATAAACTTGTTGACAAGTTCCTCAAATGCTTTGATACTAGGTTGCAGTTTTGAGAACCATTCCATACATGCACCTCCAAAACTCCTTGGGAATAACCTCATTAAATAAGTCTCTTCTTGAGAAAACTCAAGACTCATTGTTTTAAATTCTCGTACATGGTCTATGGGATCTGTGTGTCCATTGTACTTATCATACTTTGGGAATTCGCAATGTCTTGGAAAAGGTAGCAAACCAACTGTTGTGTCAAATGGATAAGGACAAATGTCCTATACTGCATATCTCTTGGTAGTCCCTTGCGTCATATTTTGTATTTTCTGTTGTAACAATTACATCTGTGATGTTAAAGCGACAACTGGATCTACTATTGGTGTAGGTTGTGGTATCTCAATCTCATTCATTTCTGGTGTCTCTTTCAAATAGTTTACATCAAAATATTTTGGAAGTTTTGCCCCTAATTCGGCTAACATTAAAATATATTTTTCCATGTCTTGTTCTAGAATTTTCTCCATAAATATGTGAAACTTTGGATCTTGTTGAGCCGCTTGGATATCTTCTGGAGTGATTTCGTACTTGTCATTGTGGTTCAGATTATTCCAAGGATTCTCTTTGGCCATTTGTGATTTTAAGATTTCTTGTTCTAAGAATCTCTGTTTTTGGGATCTAGTTAAGATTGGCATACAAATTTTTGCCCTTTCTTCTGAAATTTTGATCGTATGTGCGGGATAGTGTCAATTTGGAACTTGTTTAAATAAAGTCGAATAAGATGATAGATCTTATTGATGAGACAATATTCAAAAATTTAATTACTATACTTTGTTTCTTGATAAAGAAACTTTAGTAAAGTAATGGATTTTGTATTTGATTTTGACACTTGTGATTTTGCAAGATCTTGTTTCAATTGATAAGTTGGAAATTTGTATAAACCTTTCTGACTTTGATTCCTAGACAATGATTCTGATAGAAGAAATTTTGATCCTGATGAAAATGTTGATAGAATGATAGAGTGGTAGGCTGGTTAAAATTTTAAACTCTCTGTTTTAAAAGTGCTAAAATAGATACCAGAAGCGCTATTTCCCGAAAGCGCTGGAACAGAGACCAGAAGCACTGAAATAAGTGACAGAAGCATGAAATGACCAGAAGCACTTTAACAGTGCTTGAAAGTGCTAGAGAAAATGATAGAAGCGCTACTTCCCAGAAGCACTGAAACAGAGACCAGAAGCGCTACAAAAATTGACAAAAGCACTATTTTACCAGAAGCGCTAAAACAGTGCTCGAAAGCGCTATTTCATAAAAGCTGTAAAATAGACCGGAAGCGCTAAAACAGTGCTTGAAAGCGCTATTTCATAAAAGCGCTAAAATAGAGACCAAAGCGCTGAAATAGGTTTTCCAGAATACTTAAACAAAATTTTTAATTTTCTCTATTGTAGGATCTGGTCTGGCCTTGTGGCATATTGTATTAGAGACTGCGGAAGATATGAAGGATGAATCCATTGACTACGGTTGTGAAATTGTGTGAGAGCTCTTCTTTGAAAGAAGGCTCGTGAATAGAGCGTTTCTACCACATAGTCTAAAGAGTGAGCCCTAGCAAAATCGTGATAACGGTGAATGAAAGTTCTATGTTGCAAAAGGAGTTTCCAATTTTGATAGAGAAAACATTGTCTTCTCAATTTATTTCTATAACTGAGAGGTTGTATTGGCCTTGTAACTTTGATCTTTTTTGTGACAAGCGTGGTGGACTTCCACTTTCACAGCATGGATTTTCTAATTTGTTTTGACTTGACATTTTCAAGATGATCTTTAAATCTGATTTAATGAATTTGTGAAAAAATGGCAAGCAATTTTGAATAAGTGTTTTTAAAATTGAAAAGATTGAGTATATTCAAAAATCATGAATGATCTTAATTGATTTTGACGGGTTATTTTAACATGTGTACACAAATCAAATAGACTCACACTTAAGGACAAGTAGGTCATCATTATACGCACAACCCACATCTTGCAATTACGTTGACTCACACAACCGTGTCACCCCCTAGAGGGTGCCCGTGTTTTTGTCATTGCTAGGTGCGTACTCAAAGTGACGGATGTAGATACCGAATCCCTTGAGCAAACAATCCTTGGTAATTATATGGTGAGTGTATTGGGGGTAGATTCTTCCCTTCCCTTGCACCGTGAGTATGACAATGTATGGATACTGACTCGGCGAGCAACTACTCTATGGTTCATAGATAGGGTTCCGTTCGGTGTGGAAAATAGATAAACTCCCTCAGGAGACCTCCCAATCTTTAGAACAAAGATTTTGGGGATGGTTATCTTGCCTACTACCGTCAATTTGGACTTTCATTAAAAAATTACATTTTTATTATAGTGGGTTGGATAACCTGGCTTTGGTTGTTCCCACTTAGGTCATTCCCGTAGGGTGAGTACTTTTTCCCACTACGGCAGGCCTACTAAAGGATTTAATAAAGCATGAATGTCATAAAAGAAAAGTGAATCTGGCACTTTGGTCACCCAGTTAAGGGGAGAGCATAAGCCTAATCACTATAAGCACAGCATATGGATTTGTTCTGTTTTAAGCCCAAAAAGAAAGATTCTTAATCGAAGTGAAGGTGTTGCTTCATAGAAATCATGATGTTCTTTTTAACTTCAATTGTAAAAATGCGGTGACTATCCTAGGATTGATAGATTTGTTTTAAGAAAAAACAAGAAAGTGACTATCCTAGATTGATCAATTTTATTCCAACTTTGAAATGACTATCCTAGATTGGTCAATTTTAGAAAAACTTGAAGTGACTACCCTAGATTGATCAATTTTATCTCAACTGTGAAAAATAAATACAATCTCAATCTAGCCGCGGAAGCGTCGGATCTAGATTATTTTTACAAAAGTGCTAGAATATGGTACCGAAGCGCTAGAACAGTTACCTGAAGCGCTAAAATCTGAAAGCGCTGAAATAGTGTACCAAAGCCCTGAAGTTTGTCATGAAAGCGCCAAAACACCCCATGCGCTAGAACAGTGACCAAAAGCGCCGAAGTTTGTCTTGAAAGCGCTAGAACACCCGATGAGCTAGAATAGTAACCGGAAGTGTCGAAACCCTGAAAGCGTTGAAACAGGTACTAGAAGTGCCGAAACTTTTAACGAAAGCGCTAAAATAAATCACGTTGTAAAACCTGCGTAACACTTTCCAAAAAAAATTGAAATTTTGATAAAATTGGGGTTAAGGCCCCATGGTGAGCACCAAATTGTAAGTGTGGAATGAGGTAAATAACATAAATACACTTCTTAATAAGACATTATATCAATGATTAAACAAATTGAATCAATTCAACAAAGTAATCAATTGAAAGCATCCTATTGCTCTCTATCCTCAAAAATTTATTAAATCTAAATTGCTCTCAGATTGTTTAAGCAACTAAGATAGTTAAAATGACTATCTGAAGAATGAGATGATGATAATATAATGCTAAATGATAAATCAATTAAACTAACATGATATTGATGTGAAACAAATAATTGCAGCTCCAAGAGGCAGCCATTGTTGTGAAGCTTGATTGTTGAATGCTTGATGTGTGAATGCTTGATGCTTGATGCCTGGATTCCTACAAAGTAAGGGTGTAAAAGCTTGATTATCTGGATCCTTTTCTTGGTTGAATGAGACTTTATTTATAGATTTCCTAGTTGTAGAAATGCACAGGGAAAGCTTTGAGAGCCTTGGATTCAATCTGGAGAATTGAATGGTGAGAGATGGAGGAGATTGAGAGAATTTTGGAGATTGTCTCTACCCATGAAAACACTAGGCAAGAGAAGAGGAAGAATTGATGGAAGAGGATTGAGAGATCAAATTCCAAATTTGTCTCCAAAACTTCCCGTGAAGTTTCAATCAATTAATTTGACATAGGAAATCTAATTCATTTTTGAGAGAATATGGGTGGAATATTCCTTATGCTCTAATTCAAATATTTTGATTTATTTGAATTAACAAAGGAGAGATAAATAATTTAATAAAGCAAACTATAGGATAGTTGTTTATTAAATTAAAATAGAAGAATAATGGCAATTTAATCAATAAATTGTTTTGTCTTTATTTAATTAATTCGAGAATGATGTGATAGATTGAAATAGGGATTTGATAATTAAATTGAACAAAGTATTTAATTTTTTTTATTTAATTAAGATGAATTTGAAAGTGAACTATATTAAATAAATATTTCTATTTATTTAAACAGTAGAGGAAATAGAATAATTAATCAAATAATTCATTTTTAATTAATCGGATGCTCCAGACCATTTTTAGGTGTATACAGAAAGTATTTAAATTTATTGTCCATAGTAGATATTATGGGAAAGGCCTCAAGCATCACAAACAAGGTATTAAAAAACCTATCCAACTGAACTCTCGAAATATCAAATAGTTTAGGGTCCTACAACATGATAAAAAGGGAATTATTTTAAATATTATGTTAACATCCCTCATAATATTTCAATGGATTTCCCTAAGCTAATTTATTAGCATACCGAAGAATGAGTAGATCATGTTGACATGTAATATAGTGATAAAGACCTCAAAAAAATTCTTAGGTGTCCATTCCCCATCTCCTTGGTATTAAGGTTAATCTACTTTCTCACTCAACCCTTCAACAAAATTTTGAGATATTATTATCTAAACCTATATCTCTATTCCATTAACATAATTATAGATAGACTTGCCTATAAATACTTTTATTGAGGATTTAAGTACTTAAAAAATATGAGAAACAATAATATTCTTATGGATGAAATCAAATCTAAAAATATCTAAAGATAGAAAATTGTATCTCGTCAATAGAAATTATCATGTATAAAAATTATTTCATGATTTTATTGATTTATTTGAATAAAATTATGAATAAATGTCTAAAATAGACACTAATGTCATAGTAAACAACATAATCCTTACACTTGTTGCAAAACTAGTAAAATAAAAAATTCAAAATATGCACCGAAAATTATCATTCTTAATCAAATAAGAAATTAAAATATTGTTCAAGATATAATTCATATGGCCTAATAATTATTCCCTGTTTATTTATAATATATAGTACTTGTTGGTAAAGTAAATCGATGCATTAAATTTTTCACTAGTTTTCATTAGTTAAATAAATGCTTCCTTGGAAGATGATTTCCCTTGTCCAATATCAAAAAAATAAATGTTACATTATAATTTACACTAATTTTAAAGCTTTAAATAATAATAATCTTTGAAATATGATTTCCCTTACCCAAAATTATCATGAGTCTCAATTCCATAGCTATCCATGAATTTCTATCCTTAATGGATTAATATTCTGACCAAATTCAAATCAATCCTCAAGATGAACATAAAATTTATTTCATCACACCTTGAACATTTTTCTAATGTAACTATTCCCTTTGGCATTAAAAAAAATGCAAGACAAATATCAAGGAACCATGAATCTCATCTTCCATGACTACATGCACTCCATCTTAAGATATTATATAGATGACAATATTTTTTAATCAAAAATTAATTAAGACCATTCCAAAAACATACAAACTTGAAAGAATTAGATAATCTAACATTAGTATCAACCTTAAGGATTCTTTATTTCTAGAAGGGGCATTGAGGTTGATATTAATAAAATTTATGTAATTTTAAACATGCATCCACTTAAAATAATTTATCGATAAAGGATTCTTTAGAGATTTCTATAGGTTATTCATTGTTTTATTTCTCAATTATTTTACTGCACAATTCCTTTCACACATCTATTGAGAAAATACACCACTATTTAGTGGAATAAGAAATAACAACAAGCCTTCAATTCTCTTAAATATTATTCATCTAATTCTACTACTATCATGCCTATATTTCATGGTCATTCTCTTTTGATATACACTTCTACCATTACCACACTATAGGTACAATACTAGCATATATATATTAAATATTAATATATATAAAATATGTTGAGAGTTATCCTTCTCGAGGTGCCTATTTTCATTATTTTTTCTCAATGCAACAAGCGCCTCGATAATGATAACTCTCAGTGTATTTACATATATTAATATTCAAGTACAATCTAAGCACTAGGGTTATGGTTAGTGCTAGGATTACAATTATGGTTAGGAATTAAAAAATTATTAAGGTTGGGGTTAGTGTTAGTATTATTATTAGGGTTAGGGTACATTCTACACATTTTTTTCCAATGGTGTTCTCTTTGTACCAACCATGCATTTTATTCTTGTTAAAAAGATGGTATTGACTAAAAATAATAGATGGACTCAAGAAATAGCTGACTTGTAATATCTGCAAATGAACAATATAAATGATATTGTACAATTGATGCTATTTGAGTTAACTTAAAAGTATCCTCTCAATAAAGAAAACCATTGAAATAAATCTAAACTTCAAGTAAATCTGATGGGAAGAATCACTATATAAGATGACAGTATAGTAGCTGAAAAATGCTTAAAGATTTACTTCATCTAATCCCGCTATTATCATGCCTCTAGTTCATGGTCATTCTCTTTTGTTATACACTTCTAACACTAACCACACTATAGGTACAATACTAGCCCAACATGATAAAGAGGCCTAAAATGTGAAATATATGTTATCTCTCATATACTTATAGACTATGAAAAATAATATACATAATTTAAAAGGTAATATTTAGTTGTGGTTTACACATCTCAAATATTGCATCACTATATTTTGCATGTTGAAACCCATGGAATTATAAAAAATGATATGTTGAAGTATTTTTTCTTAAAATCTCATCTCTTTGGCCATGTTTCTAAATGGATCATATGATTTATATAAATTAACCTTTTTTTTTCTATCAAAAAAGTAATAAAATGATAAGAAATATTAGACTAATTGGTTGAAGCACCATCATCATCTTCCTCCAGCATGCTCCTTTATTTTCTACATGAACACATTTTTATGGCTAACAAAGTTGATTTTATAGATATATTATAGAAATATTTTTTGTGTTTTTTCATTCTTATAACTTTGTCAAGAAAAATTATCATGCATTATTTTTTATTAAATTTTATTTGTATGGATAATAGCAAAAAATATGAACTTGTCTTCATATATCTATATTATTCAAATTTGGATTAATACTTATGTGAAATGGTGTGATTATTGTATGTTTTTGATTAGAGGTAAAAAATGGGTTTTGAAAGGGCCCGAAACCCTTTACAAAAAATGATAGTTGAAGCAAAAGAAAACTAAATAAAGCACATAACAACCAAAAAATAGCATGTCATCAGCACAACAAAAGTCAAAAAAGAGGCACAACAGTAGCCCCACTACATGTTCTTCAGAATATCTGTAGCTTCCATGTCACACACCACAACCTTCTGGCCATCACCAATAACTTCAGGCACCTCAACAATAGGAGCCCCAGCCTGCACCTTAGTCTTATTCCTAGTTCTAGCTCTAGGACCACCCTCTTTTACCTCACTAATCAAAACATTCATCCCCCCAGCAACTTTTTCCTCAGACACCTCTTCCACCAACAACTTACCCCCAACATCAGTAACCTCTCCAAAAATAGAGCCCTTTCATTTCTTGGCCATATCATAATGGGTAGTGATGTAGATAGATTTAAGCATCATAGCAGATTTGATCCCTTCCCCACCCTTCTCCAGTTTAGCATATATTTTCTCCAATTGATCCTCAAGAGTGAGGATTCTTTCCTCAAGGTTTTGTTTCATCTAAAGAGTTTCATCAACAACAATATTTAGAGTCATATAAATAATAAATCTAGTTTGGTACAGAAGACTCACTAGATTTTATTGACACTCCCCTGACTCTGACATTGGTGAAATTAAGTTCATGGAACAACCATTTAAACATTTTAAACAAAGAAATTGATCCCTCCCTGGCCAACTCAAGAATATCAGGGATATCTTCTCGGTCAACATTAAGATCACCCTTACCCACAACATAATCCTCTTGAGAGGAACTTACCTTGTCTTGGTTAATGCTGACATCCTTTCCTTTTCTACCTATGTGTTGGAAAATGTGGATTAAATAAACAGTAAATTAACACACTAATGAAACATTATATTAAAGAAAACTAACTAGAAAGCATAAATGCAAACTCTAATGACAACAACTTCTTCAAATTCATCCCATTGTCCTCTATCTCCAAGGATTTGATTTAAGATGCTGGCTCTCAGTTGTGTATGCAATAGCTTGTTGAAATGGCAGCTTAGGAGAATGAGATTAATTGAAAATGCATGTGCATGACTATATGATTTAAGCTATGAAATTGAAATGCTATGATGTTGTGATTTGCTAGAATGCTGATAATGCTGAAATGAAACTATAGTAACAACACATGAAATCTAGGATGAAATCTACTTATGAAGAGATTGTATTTGTAGATTTTTGAAGTCAAAAATCCAGTCGACGAAGATCGACGGTTGCAATTCAAACTTGTCAAGATGAACGGTGAGAGATGGAGAGATTGAGAGAAAGGTGGGAGGTTGAGAGGAAAATGGAAGAATGTTTTCAACCCACAAAACCATCCTTATTCAAAAATGGAGACAAACATGGCATTTATCTTTCATTTATGAAATTTGGTTAAAGTTTGAGGATAATTGCTCAATTAAATAAATAAATTTATTTAATTTCATGTGACATGTGCAAATAGAAGCTTCCATAATTTAAATAATCAATATTTAATTATGTGGAAGGTGAAAAAGAAAGGTAATTAAATATTTTACAATATTTAATTAAGTGGGGTGAAAAAGATATTTAAATATATAATATTTAAATATGGGATGAAATCAGAATATTCCATTGTTTTTGAATTTAAACATTCAAACTTTAGAAATGAAATGATAATTAAATAAATAAATTACAAAATTTATTTAATTAAGAGCAAAGCAACAATAATTACATAAACTTATTTATTTAATTAGTCTAGAAGAATTAGAAAAATGAACAATATAAATAATTAAATTTATTTATATGTAGAGGACTTAAGAATATTAATTAAATAATTCATATTTAATTAATTAGCAGTTTGAATAACCGTGACCATTTTTAGATGTGTACATTTTGCCCCTCTTTGAAGTGATGTGTTTTACGCATTGCTTCAAAGAATTTTTCCCCAGAATTTTGAAATTACCGATGCTATATGCCCCCTCGAGAGATAAATCGCATGATTTGAATGATAATGAGGATGTTTTGAAAGGATGTTGATGATTTTCGGAGAGATTAGGTGATTTAACTCTCGAAATAGCACTTTGCCTTGTAAAAATTTGAATATTTTCACATTTTTACCCCCTTAAAAGGTGGAAAAGGTGAAAAGTATTTGTCATTTGAATAGTAACCTTTGGTAATTTTCAGAGCTCTAAGAGAGATATTTGCAATGCCGATCCATTATGAGTGCCACAGATTTGAGCAAGCCCGCCGATATCAGAGACTAGCCACGTACAGACCTCCGGTAAGTCATCTTGATCCTCTCCGTATTTTTTTTTGATTGATTTTCACGTTTTTTGGATTTTAAAATTTTTTCATGTTCCAATTTAGCACATATGAGCCATAGTATAGTGCATAGGTTAGATTAAGTCATGCATACAAAGTAGCGCATAGGTGTGAAATAGTCGTGCATAGCGTAGAATGGCGCATAGAATACCTGAAGTAGCGCATACTGAAATTCTACCCACATAGGATGCTAGATTAGCGCATAGTGTAAATTGGCGCGTAGGATGACTGTTTTGGCACATCTATTTGATAGAATAGCGCATAGTTGAATTAGCACATAGAAGATTTGTTTTAGCGCATAGACTAGATAGAATCACGCATTGACAGAGTTATGCATGGCAGCTCTGTTTTAGCGCATCCATGGTTTAAAGTTGTGCATACATGGTTTAGCGCATTGATGGCCTATTTTGGCACATCCATGGATTTTTCTCGAATTTTGAAATTTTGAAAAAAACTTGATAAGTGCTTGATGATTTTTGCTAGATTAGACAACTAATTTTATGCTTTTGAATAACATCAAGAATAGATTAGCTTGATTTGAGAAACTTGTCTTCATGCTTGAAGAACAAATAAGTCTGATAAATTTGCTTCTATGCGATATGAAAACAAATAGTAATGATGTTGAGTCCATTGAGTGTTAAATTTGTTTCCATGCGATATGAAAAACAAATAAGTGATAATTTGATTGAGCTGATTTCCTGTTGATGTACTGATGATTTTGCTTTTGATGTACTGATTTGATTAGAGATTGCTTGCTGATTGATTTGTATGATTTCTTGATGATGTTGTAAAGGACAAATTTAACCTCCTCCATATTAGAGAGAGATTTCCTCAGACATGGGAGATGATTCCTCAACTGTCACAGGATGATTTAGAGGTTATATACCAGTGTGGGTTGGGTCCATTGTTGAGGATCCCATAGTATTAGGTCAACAGGGCATTGTTGACTACGTTAGCAGAGAGGTGGCATAGCGAGCATAACACCTTTCATTTTCCCACAGGAGAGATTACCGTGACTCCGGAGGATGTGTACAGGATCCTGGGTATTCTTGTAGTTGGTGAGCTTGTGATCTACGATCACAAGGAGATTGGAGGGACCAATGCTTTGAGATGAGTCTTCCAGGATCCTCATGTCTCTGGATATGAGATTCCTTGGAAGGAGATAGTGGAGAGCTATTCCACACTACCTTCAGTGTTAGCAGGATTCATCGGTGGTTTCCTTTGTCCTGATCATAGGGAAAAGGGACTATCAGTTGGTTGGGGTAGGATTCTGAAGGATATGCTTCTTCACCGGACTAGATATGCATGGGGATCATGTATGCTTGCCCATCTATACCATAATCTTCATCAGGTCGTATACACAGATGGGAAGAGTCTCTCCTGTAGAGTTACTCTTCTACAAATATTTGCATGGGAGCATTTTTCCATTACGTGTCCCATTGTTTGGAGGGATTGTCCTCTTGGGTTTCCAAATGTTTAGGCCTACACATGGCCTCTTGTCCAACCGAGGTTGGGAAAGTTAGAGTACTGGAAGCGCATGTTAGATGATTTTGATATAGTCATCTAGAGACCGTATTTAGATTGTGATCTGTGGGAGGCGAATGATATAGAGTTGCCTTACTGCACCAGATCGAGGTATTTGATTAGACACACCCCATTCATTATTGAGTGATTCCTAGTCATGCAGGTTCTGAGGTAGTATGGGTTAGTACAGATGATGCCACAGGGTGTGGCACATTATGCCAGGCATCGAGAGGATGTACTAGAGTGGGGTCCTATTTTGACAATTGAGGCAGCTCGAGTAGAGTATTTGGAGTTGCAGCCAGATTAGTGGGCTATTCATCCAGAGGTTACAAATGCAGGGATGACAGACGAGTATGCAACATAATTTTACACACATCCATTTTCGAGGTTTACTAGTCTAGAGGAGCCTGCTCCATTATTGGGAGGACTAGTTATACAGCAAGGGTGAGGGCATGCACAGGCACAGGTAGCAATAGGGCAGCCATAGGGAGAGGCTCAGGTAGGGGTATAGGATGCAGCGGCTATGGATATTGATGAGGAGGGCAATGTGGGAGATGAGTTTGGTAGCCTGGATGACAGTGGGGATGATGGAGGTGGTGGGGGTGGAGGACATAAATTTTTCTTTGATGTTCCCTTCAGGACGAGGCCATAGACATCAAGAGTAGTGGACCATTCGAGTACTTCATCTCCATGGATCACTATCAAGTCTCCCTCACAGGGATAGAATGATGCTTTGCACACAGAGATTCAGAGTCTTCGGAGTCAGTTAGCAAGGGCTCAGGGGACGATCAATCAGCTACAAGCACAGGTTGCACAACCACCACCTCCTGACCCATAGGTAGCTCAGCTTACGACCAAGAGAGATAGCTTCTAGGAGAGATGTATATAGGCCGAGGGGGTAGCCGAGAGACTCCTCAGATCAGTTAAGAGCACCTCTATTAGAGAGGTTGTCGTAGAGGGATTGGAGATCGCTCGGGAGGCCAAGTATTATAGGATGAGATATTTTGAGGCAGTACCACCCAAGAGGAGGATTGCCTTCACACAGTTAGGTACTCGGTCTCAGACCCATTCACGCAGCCATTCTAGGAGTGCTACCAGGAGTGTGGGTCAGCCGATCAGATGGGAGATCAGAGCCTCAAGGAGTAGAGATCCTATGAGACCTACTACCTCAGGAGATAGTAGCAGTCATGTGCCCCGACCAGATTCCCCTCAGTGATTTGGTTATTTTGACATATTTATTCATTGTACTTGATATATCTCATTGAAACATTTGATATCCTTGTACTCCTTGACATTTGTTTTGATGAGATTTATGAGATGCAGTGGTGATTCGATTATGCATGTGTATGATGATGTAAATGATTTTCTTTTATTGTATATATGATAGTGCAGGATGTGTTGTGATGAAATGATTCTAACATGATGATATATGATGCAATCTAAAATGATTTTCTTTTATAATGTATGTAAGGAATGAAATGAATGCTAGATGTAATGATGTAATGGTGAATGCTTTTAATGATATGATATGTCCAATATAAAAATGATATGATGTAAACTAAATGAATGAGACCTAAGTAATGATAAAGTGAAATGATTATGAAAATGTAATATGTAATGAAATGGTTAATATGTGATGAATGATATGCACATGATATAATGATAATGATATGAATTGGTGAACTAAGGATAATGATGAAACAATATGATATGAAAATGGTAACTTAAATGATGATTGGATATAAAATGACATGGATGCAATCTTATTATAAATGTATATGTATGTGATATGATGTGAATCAAAATGCAAATGTAAATGTCAAATGTTATGAAATAATAATGTAATATAAGATGAATTATCAAATAACTGACTTATGCACACGATATGAATATGATGAACTAAAATGATAACAAAAATGTAATGATGATGGAAAATGCAAATGCAATAATAATGATACCCTAAATGAGTGTTGGTGAAATGATATGAATGATAATGGAATGAGATGTAATAAATGTCCAAGTGTACTCAGTCGTTGTCTGAAAAGATACCCAAGAATTTGGCAAACCCTCAAAAATCTATTTAAACAGCCCCCAAAATGCAAATGAATTATGTAGTTCTAGAATGCAATAATGAACCATTCTTCTTGTTGTCATTTCATGTTGTGCTTGATTTTCATCATTGAGCCTTTTTGATATGTTGAAAGTTAGTACAAGCATTAAAGGGTATGTTAGTACTAATGATGACCTAAGTACTGCTTTCATGATGTTTGATATAGCAAGTTAATACAAGCATTGAGGTATAATTGAACCAAGATGACCTGAGTATTGCTTGCATAAATAGACAAGAGTTAACCATTTTCGTATGCAAATTCTGAAATGTCATCAATGATATGTTCTAGAGCATGTCCCATGAAATTTTTTCACAATACTAATGATTAGCTTACAGACAGCAAGCAAAAAAAAAAATCATACTTCTTCCTTGTGATTCTAGTTCAATACATCATTGAATCAATCCAAAGATATGATGTCATCAAATATCAAAACAACAATTTGCAACTTATTGCTTTAAGTTTATCATTCATTTTATTCAGATTAAGATCATCCAATTTGTTTATCTATGAAAATAGTCATGCAACCTCATTGTAATTGGGAAAGTTTGTTGTTTCCAATATTCTGATTCTTGAAACATGCTGCCAATTAACTGCTAGAAATCTCCAAGAAGCGAATTGCCCCCTAGTGACCTTGTACTTTGACTCTTGTTGGACACAACTACTGCTAAGGATAACCCTAATTCATCAAGCCATGATGAGATCCTTGTTCGTTTCAAGGAGATGTTGTGACGCAAATGCGATGGCGAGGCATGTAATGCTGATGAAAGATGGATATGTAGAATGAATCCTAATAGATGAGAGAGCCAAACAAAATCACAAACAACGCCTATTTGCCAGGTTTTCACCATTTGTTTTTATTGCACTTTTTTCCTGATTTTATGATTGTTTTGCTGTTACCAAGATGCTTGTTTGCTAGGTTTTCATCAAGGCATCTATTTTTTGTATTTTTGCTCTTCTTTTTTTTTGATTTGTTTGTATTTTTTCAAGACTTTTTGTATTGTTTTTGATATTTTCAGGCATTAAAATTCTTTAGATGAATGTTGTTGGTTAGATCTTCAAATAGGTCCCCTTCTGATGTTGACAATTGATATGCCCCCGATCCATATGCTGTAATGATAATGAACGAGCCTAGCCAATTAGGTTCGAACTTGCCTTTCTTTTCCTGATCCTGCTGATTACGAGGGTTTTCTTTGAGAACCAAATCACTCACTTGAAAAGTTCATGGTTTGACTCTGTGATTGTAGCTACGGGACATAACTTGTTGATATCCCTTTAAATTATTAATTGTAGTTTGGCACCGTTCACCAAGTAGTTCCATCTCTTACAACCTTGATACTTTGTAGTCCTCATCATTGATTAACCCCTTTAGTGATACTCAAAGTGAAGGAATCTCAACTTCTAGGGGCAGAATAGCTTCTACTCCATAAACCAAAGAATAAGGAGTAGCACTTGTTGGTGTGTGAATACTTGTTCTGTATGCCCATAATGTTGGATTTAATTGGACATGCCAATCACGACCTGCTTCATTCACTATTTTCTTCAAAATCTTTAGAATTGTTTTGTTTGAAGCTTCAACTTGACCATTCCCTGGTGGATAGTAAGGCATAGAGAACCTGTGTTGGATGCGAAATATTTCACATAGCTCATCAACATCCTAATTTTTATAGGGTCTTCCATTTTTTGTGATAATAGAGTTAGGAATACCATATTGGCAGATGATATAGTTCAAAATGAATCAAGAGATTTGTTTTCCAGTAATAGTTGTTAGGGGAACAACTTCAATCCATTTAGTGAAATACTCAGTGGTTGTAATGATGAATTTATGTCATTCGAAGATGATGGGTGTATCTTACCAACCAGATCCAATCCCCATTGAGTGAAAGGCCATGTTGTGGTGAAGGGTTGTAATTCCTGAGCAAGAGCATGAATGAGATTCCCATGAATTTGATATTTTGCACATTTCTTCACAAATATGAATGATTCCTTCTCCATGGTCGACTAGTAGTAACCTAGTCTCACAAGTTTATTTGCTAAGGTTAGTCCACTTGAGTGTGTCCCACAAATTCCACCATGTACCTCTTGTAAGGCCTTTTTAGATTCTTCACATTCAAGACATATAAGGAGAGTACCATCTAGACCATGCTGGTATAAGACGTCAGTAATTAAGGTGTCACGGGAGGATTGACGGATCAAATTTCTTTTCTGATTCCTAGATAAGCCTAAAGGTAAAATAGTATCCTTTAGGTAAGTGTAAATTTGGCCATACAAGGGAGAATCAGAACTGGTTAAATGGAAAATGATTTGAGTTTCTGAATTGTCATAGGCTGGAGAAAACAATTGTTCCACCAGGAAATCGTACCGTGTTTGATTCTCTATCAATTGGAGTAGAGAGGTGATTGTAGCCATAGCATCTGCTGCTTTATTATCAATACATGGAATTTGTATGAACTTGATATTAATAAAGTATTTCTTAAAATCGTCCACCATTATTTTGTAAGGTATCAACTTGTCATCCTTAGTGTGATATTCATCATTGATTTGATTTATAACAAGTTGTGAATCACCAAAAACTTGAAGTTCTATGATTTACCAATGCCTCATACTCATCTATGTTGTTTGTGCAAGGAAACATTAGCCGATAAGATTTTGGAATTGTATGTCCTTGAGGTGTAATAAAAATAATCCCTGCTCCTGAACCATGTTGAGTGTAGGAACCATCAAAGTAGAGTGCCCATGACTGTTGGATAGCTATTGTGAATACATCAGCATCAGGAAAATCAATGTGTATTGGGTGTTCTGCTGGTATTGGTGTTTCTGCAAACTGATCCGCAATTACCTATCCCTTGATAGATTTTTGATCCACATAATGAATATCAAATTCACTTAGGATCATAACCCATTTAGCCAACCTGCCAGTTAAGGTTTTACTTAGAAGACATTTGAGTGGGTCAATCTTAGCCACAAGCTTTACTGTATGAGTTAGCATGTAATGTCGTAACTTTTGAGAAGTGAACACCACTGCTAAGCAAGATTTTTCAATGAAGGTGTAATTTAACTCATGAATTTTCAAGGTTCAACTAATGTAATAAATTTCTCACTGCTTTCCTGAGTTGTCTTCCTGTGCCAATAATGCCCCTAAAGACACTTTCGTGGCAGAAATATACAATATGAGTGGTGCACCTTGCAATAGTGGAATCAATAATGGTGGATTCATTAGATACTTCTTTATCTAATCAAAAGTTGCTTCACATTTGTCCTTCCATTTAAATGGAACATTCTTATGTAAGAGATGTGTAAATGGTAAACTTTTATCCGCCAGTTGAGCAATGAATCTTCGAATGGATTGTAACCATCCCTGCAAAGAGTGTAATTGGCTAATCTTCCTTGGTGGTGGCATATCAATAATTGCTTGTACCTTAGCTGGATCCACCTCAATTCCCTTTTCTAATACAATGTAACCTAATAGCTTTCCATATTTCACTCTAAAGACACATTTCTTTGGATTAAGTCTCACTTTGAATTGTTCTATCCTTTTGAAAATTTTAGATAAGATATCTATGTGTCCTTCTTTGGTGTTAGACTTGGAAAGGAGATCATCAATGTAATCCTCCATGAATGTATGCATCATATCATGAAAAATTGTTGTCATTGCATGTTGGTATGTAGCTCCTATTTTTTTCAACCCAAATGGCATTATGTTCCAGCAATAGGTACCCCAAGGACATGTGAACGCCATTTTATCTTGATCCTCTGGTGCAATCTTTATCTGGTTGTATCCTGAAAGTCCATCCATTAATGAGTACATTGCATGTCCAATAGTCAAATCAACAATCATGTCTATATTTGGCAAAGGGAAGTCATCTTTAGAACATGCCTTGTTCAAATCCCTGAAATCTGTACAAATTCTAATCCTTCCATCTGGCTTTGAAATAGGTACTATATTGGAGATCCATTATGCATAGTCAATAGACCAAATGAATCCGACATCTAAAAGCTTATTTAATTCCTCTTTAACCAATAATGCATCATGTGGATGCATTTTTCCGAGTTTCCATTTTATAGGTCTTTCCCTTGGCATAATAGATAGATGATGCATGATGAGATCTAGATCTAATCCAGGCATACCTATGTAAGACCATGCAAAACTGATTTGATTGTTCTTGAGAAATTCTTTGAATCCTGGTACTTCCCATTTTGTTAGAGATGTGGCCAATTGCAAGATCTTGGGCTTTTCTGTAGTACCTATATTGAGTGCCTCTATTGGTTCTATTAGAACATAAGACCTTTCTTGGTAATGTTTCAAGAGAGTGTCAAGTTTCCCATCCTCTAGTGCCTTTGGAAGGTTTTCACTATTGGATATGCTTTTTATTTTTCTCTTTTCTTGATCTAGTACTGCCTTTGTTAGGTTTTCATCATTAGATCTTTCTTTTCTGTTATTTATTTCATAGATGAGAAACTTGGCACTTTCCTATTGAAAACTCTGATCTTGTGATTCCCTAGTGGAACTTGTTTCCGGTTGGGATGAAAAAAGAAAGTTAATGATGGTTTCATCATTAGGAAAAGTTGGGACATCAATGGGTGCGATCTGTTCCCAATCAATGAGTTCGAGATAGACCAAAGGAAATGGGTCATTAGGATGAGTAAGGTCATTGACCGTTAGACTCATGATGCTATTGTTAAAATCACTATGGGAGAGGTCTAGGATGGTATCCTCATGTGGATGATCTGTCTCACTTTGAATTGAATCAGTCTCACTTGAGTCATGATCGCTTTGTAGAACATAATCAAGCGGAGGCCTTGAGCTTTCCCATTGTAAGAATGTGGGTGTGAATTTGTGTATAACATCCATCCTTTTCTTAGTCAAGAATGTATCATTAGAGACGTCCTCCCATTCATATTCATTGGAGAGTGTCAGAATTGTTTGCTTGAATTCTCAGAATTGTTTCAGCCAACTACTCTTTAGACATTCTTTGTACTACTTCTTCCTTTGTATCTTCACCATATCCTAACCCAGTCTTATCCTTTTGGTGCATTGTTTTCAGTTGGATAGGTTCAACAATACCCTCTTTTCTTTTACCTATAGGGCCATTTCCTTCATAACCCATTTGTTACATGATAGCATAACCTTTTCCATATTGTTCTGTGGGTAACTTGACATGTTGTACTGATTCTTCTTCCTCTTTATAGAGCCAATCAAGGATAGCTCTATCTTCCATTTCATTTTATTTGATAAACACTCCATTAAACTTGGTGATGGGAACTGAAGCTAAGGCAAAAGCTATTGTAGCCTGCTGTATGGACGTTGATGGTTGACCATGGGATCTTGGAGATATGGGTAAATTAGAGAGATAAAGAATATTCTCCCACTCCATTATCTTTCAATTTTAGCTTGGTGCCAAAATTACTTATCATTTCTCTTTCTTGTTAATTGTACTTGGAGGTAGAGATGGCCAAGGCCTCTCTATTACAAGGGACTAGTGTGTCCTAAGTTGCTCTTAGGTTAGAACAAGTTTGACTGCTAATGTAATTAGTAGGTATTGTTACTTCCTGTCCATCATATGGAAACTTCAAGCATTGATGATAAGTACATGAAAAAACTTGCATATCATGGATCCATGGACGACCCAAGAGTATTTTATAAGTTAGATCCCGATCTAGAACCTGAAAAAAGGTATTATTCACAACAGGTCCCACTCTGATTGGTAACATGATAAGGCCTTTGGAAGTTCTTTCCTCATCATCATATTCCTTGATTGTAATCTTTCGTCGTGGATCTATAGATTCTTTAGAATATCCCAAATCTAGGACCAATTTTAAAGTACAAATGTTTAATCCGGCTCCCCCATCTATTAGGACATGTCTAATGCAAGCTTTGTGAACCATGACCTCTAAGTAGAGTGATGAATTATGTGGATGGGTTATGGATGAGTCATCCTTTTCAGTAAAGGATAAACATGAAGATGATGACAAGTGTCCCACCATGGCTTGAAATTTATTGATATCCAGATCAGGGGATACAGTTGTATCAACAAGTTTCTTTTCCAGAATGTCCTTATGTGCAGGTGACAATTTTAAGAGCTCCAAGATAGAAATTTGGGCTGATGTTTTTCGTAATTGATCAACCAAATTGTATTGAGTTGGAGGAGGAATTTCTGCTTTAGATGAGCTTCTTTTTACAATGATTTTGGCTTGTCCCCTTCTCATAGCATTAACCTCTCGATATTCTTTCTTACCTTTGATTCATATAGCATTGATTTTCTAATCGTCAGTATAAATATGATTGATAATGGTGTTGTGGACATAATTAACATTCTTGCCCTTGTCTCCCAAAGATTTCCCCTTTTGATAATTGGGGAGAGCATCCTTGAATGCCTGATGGTCATTATTGACATTATGTCCCTCAACCATGATGGTATGGTTATCAATCAAATCCTGAACAATATTCTTTAACCCTTGGTTATTGTTTGTCTTATGACCTTTACACCTATGATAATCACAAAAGTGTGAGTCATTCCATGATGGTGGTTTAACTCAAGGCTCATAATCTCTTTGTGGTGGCAATGTAATAGCATTTTGATTCAATAACTCTTTGAGAATGGATTCCAAATATTGGCCCAAAGGAGTGAAACTTTGTCGATTCAAAAAATATGAAGATTTGGGCACATTTTAATTTTGATTATTGCCAAAATTATTTCCATGATTATTAGTCACATTGCCTTGGGTGCTAGAATTTCCAACATTACTGCTACGTCGAACACCTGATACATTAAGGATGGTAGGCTTCACATTTATGTTGTTAGCATCTACTACCCCATCATTCACAAAATTTTTATTTCGAGTCCAAAATCGTGACTTTTCATTGTTGTATGAATTTGAACCCTCTTTATCAATTTTCAGAACCCCATGCTTGACCAAAGCACCTTCAATAGTAATCGTGTTTTCAATCAATTTTTCAAATGATTGAGGACAGTGAAAGTTTAGTCTATAACTCATTTCTTGATTCAGATTATCGATAAAGATCTCCATCTTTTATGTTTTAGGAACATGGCGAGAGTATCTAGCAAACACCCTTCTCCACCTTTGCAAAAATGTAGTGAAAGATTCCCCTACTTTTTGTTTCACCTTACAAATATCAAGCATGGTTATCTGGTGTTGGATGTTGTAGGAGTATTGTAATATAAAATTATTTATCAACTCCTCAAAGGTTTTGATGGGGGGAGTAATCTTTGAAAGCCACTCCATGGATTGTCCACCCAGACTTTGTGGAAACAATCACATTAAGTAGGTATCTTCATGAGCGAATTCTAAGCTCATATTTCAGAAATTCCTCACATGTTCAATGGGGTCAGTTTTCCCATTATACCTATCAAATTTAGGGATTTCGCAATGTTTTGGAAAAGGAATCATTTGAAGACTCCTATCAAATGGATAAGAACATATGTCATCCAAAACATACTTCTTTGTTGCACCCCCTTGCATTTCTTTTATTTGCCCTTGTAATTCTTTGATTTGTTGAGTAAGGGCACTAAAATCATTAGGAGGAGTTTCAGGATTCTCTTTAATCCCTTCTATATCAAAATCGGTAGGAAACTTTTCTCCTTGATTAGCTAAAGAAAGGAAATATCTTTCCTTGTTTCGTTCTAAAATCCTTTCCATAAAATATGGAATTGGGGATCCTGCTCCACTTCTTGGATTTTTTCTTTCGTTATCTCTTCAGTATGAAAGGGATTATCTTCCCTATCATTTCTATCACCCATGTTGCTTACTGAAATTTCTCTTTCATCTTTTTCTATGTGCTTTCGATATCTCATGACAACAGGCATAAGCTTTGACCAATTTCTACTAACTTTTGATCAAAAGAATGAAATAGTGCAATTTTGATGAATATGAAAGTCAAGATAGAATGAAGATTCTATGACTTAAAATATTTTTAATCTTTAGCTCGTGATTGCTGATTGAAAGGATGAAAATCCTATTTGCGGGAATTAAACCAAAGATCGAAAATAAAGATGATTTTTCACTTTGTGAGGTATGATCATAGCTTTGTAAAAAGATGGATTTGATGAATTCCTAATGTGCTTGAGTTCTCTATTGCAGAATTTGATTGGAATGAGTAGCGTATGTAATTGTAGGTTGGGGAATATAAAAAGAATGAATAAATTGACTGTGGTTGTGCCTTTGAGAAAGGGCTCTTCTTTGAAAGAAGGCTCATGAGTATAAAGGTTCTACAACATAATCGTCAATGAAACCTCTAACATAGTCATGATATCGGTGAATAAAGGTCCTATGTTCAAGCAAGACCTTTCAACTTTGGTATAGAAATTTCCTCTTCTTCAATAACTTCTTATAACTAAGAGATTTCTTTGGCTTTCTAATCTTCCTTTCTAGAGACTTCTTGGCAAAAGTTGTAGACTTCCAAACTTTGAGCATGGAAAAGGCTAGACTAAGAAGACTGATTTATGAATATCAAAAAAATACCTAGGCTCGGACGCATGAATGCGCCAAAACAGACTACCTATGCACCAAAATAGAGCACACATGCACCTAAATAGAGCACAAATGCATCAAAATAGAGCACAGATGTGCCAAAATAGAGCAAAGATGTGGTGAAAAAGAGCATAGATGCGCTGAAACAGGGCACAAATGCGCTAAAACAGAGCAGCGATGTGCTGAAATAGAACAATGATGCACCGAAACACAGCAACAATGCATCGAAACAAAGCACAGATGCGCTGGAACAGAGCACGGATGTGCCAAAACAAAGCACAGATGTGCTGGAACAGATCAAGAATGCGCTAAAATATTCGTTTAAACTTCCGAGACATAAATTTTTGGATAGTTTGATATTTTTGGATGATCTTAATCTGATTTAAATATAAAAAACACAGCATACAGAAGCAGATAGTTATTTTGTTAATCCTAAAATCTAAACAAAGAGTGTATGTTCTTTATATTTTTTATAGGTATTAAACAAGATAAGCATTCCAAGCAGACTCACTCTTAGTTGTCAAATAGGTCATCATAGGAATCACAACCCACAGCTTAAAATCACGTCGACTCACAGAGCCGTGTCACCCCCTAGAGGGCACCCATGCTTTTGCCTTTTCTAGGTGTGTACTCAAGGTGACGGAAGTGGATACCGAATCCCCTGAGCAAAAAATCCATGGCGATTATATGGTGAGTGTCTTGGGGGGAGATTCTTCCCTCCCCTTGCACCGTGATTAAAATGATGTTTGGATACTGACACAGCTGGATTTCTACACTATGGTTCGTAGTCAAGGTTTTCATTTGGCGTGGCAATAGATAAACTCCTTCAAGAGACCTCCCAATATTTAGAACAAAGATTTTGGGGATGGTTATCTTGCTCACTTTTGTTGAATATGGATTTCCCCAAAATTCACTTTTGATTATAGTGGGTTGGAAAACTTGGCTTTGGTTGTTCCCACTTAGGTTGTTCCCATAGGGTGAGTACTTTTCCCCACTATGGCAAGCCTTCTAAACAATTTAATAAAGCTGGAAATGCATAAAATGAAATAGGTAAGTATGGTGTTCTGATCACCCAGTAAAGGGGAGAGCATATACCTATTACCCCACAATCACTGCAAACAAGTTGTTTGAGTTTTAAATCCAAATTGACAATTTTCTATGCTAAGTGAAGATTTTGCTTCACAACAAACATTGGATTCATTTTAACCGGCATAAAAACTAGTTTGGTGACTATCCTAGGATTGATAGATTCCAAATTTTAAATTTCTAGCCTAGGGTTGCTTCATTTTATTTAAAAAATGAAATAAAATTTTTTGTCTATGGATGGCATCAGAATTAAAATTGTTGTTTAAAAACCCCCTGTATGCACTAAGACAGGCCCCCAATGCACCAAAATAGTTGTTAAATGTGCTAAAAGATCAATTTGGGATGCATGAAAATAGGTCGTCTATGCGCCGAAACAATCCATGGATGCACTAAAACTGTCCATGGATGCGCCGAAACAGTTCAGGGATGCACTGAAACAGTTCGTCTATGCACCGAAAAAAATATCGTATGTGCCAAAGCGCAACTCCTGTCTATCACCTGTCAAAAAATTCTACAATAAAAAAGATTAAAACGGGGGGATGCCCCACGGTGTGCGCCAAAAATGTGTGCTAGAAAATGTGGATTAATTAAACAGTAAACTAACACACCAATGAAACATTATATTAAAGAAAACTAACTAGGAAGCATAAATGCAAACTCTAATGACAACAGCTTCTTCAAATTCGTCCCATTGTCCTCTATCTTCAAGGATTTGATTTAAGATGTTGGCTCTCAGTTGTGTATGCAATAGCTTGTTGAAATGGTAGCTTAGGAGAATGAGATTAATTGAAAATGCATGTGCATGACTATATGATTTAAGCTATGAAATTGAAATGCTACGATTCTATGATTTGCTAGAATGCTAATAATGCTGAAATGCAACTATAGTAACAACGCATGAAATCTAGGATGAAATCTACTTACGAAGAGGCTGTATTTATAGATTTTCGAAGGCAAGAATCGAGTTGGCGGAGATCGAAGCTTGCAATTCAAAATTTTCAAGATGAATGGTGAGAGATGGAGAGGTTGAGAGAAAGGTGGAAGGTTGAGAGGAAAGTGGAAGAATGTTTTCAACCCACAAAAGCATCCTCATTTAAAAATGGAGACAAACATGGCATTTATCTTTCATTTATGAAATTTGGTTGAAGTTTGAGGATAATTGCTCAATTAAATAAATAAATTTATTTAATTTCATGTGACATGTGCAAATAGAAGCTTCCATAATTTAAATAATTAATATTTAATTATGTGGAAGGTGAAAAAGAAAGGTAATTAAATATTTTACAATATTTAATTAAGTGGGGTGAAAAATATATTTAAATATATAATATTTAAATATGGGATGAAATCAGAATATTCTATTGTTTTTGAATTTAAACATTCAAACTTTAGAAACGAAATGATAATTAAATAAAAAAATTACAAAATTTATTTAATTAAGAGGAAAGCAGCAGTAATTAAATAAACTTATTTATTTAATTAAACTAGAAGAATTAGAAATTTGAACAATATAAATAATTAAATTTATTTATATGTAGATGACTTAAGAATATTAATTAAATAATTCATATTTAATTAATTAGCAGTTTGAATAACCGTGACCATTTTTAGATGTGTACACTACCAACAGTGAGAAATTTTATTTTGTGAATAGAGTCTGCAATCTCCATAATAACTGACCTCCTTTTAGTCTACATTTCAAGGTCCATACCCAGAGACTCCACAACACCCTGCCTACCAACCACCATCAAGGGAGAGGCAACCTGCATCTCCTACAACTGACAAATAGACTTAATGGTAATTTTCTTATTACTACCCATCTTTGATCCCTTCTTTGGCAAGGAGTCCAAACCAGGAGCTGGTGAGGAAGTATCCCCAACAACCTTTTCCTTGAGACACAGAGTCTACTTATCAACAATAATTTATTCTCTGCAAGTCTCATAACCCTTCTTTTTCTAACTCAACACACATTTCCCAGACTTACCCACATCAGAGGGTTGTGAGACCACCTCCATAGAATCTTGAGACTCAGGGACATAATCAACATCTTGCTCATAGATAGACTCCTCTTCTAGAACAATTTTCCTCTTTTTCCCTTTTTTACTAATTGGCTCCTCTTTAGAGGAAGTTTCATACTCCTTTTTCGCTTTCAATTGTTTACCCTTGGGAGTAGAAATTGGTTTGGACACCATAAAATATCTAACATATTTAGAGATTTAAAATATAAGCCCTGCATGCAGCACCGGGTTCTTGGGGTTCTTATTATGGTCCTTCAGACCACTTTTCAGTGAAGCTAATAGATAAAAAGGAAAAGAGATTCTCTTTTTGTGGAAAAAATGGTTAAGAAGCACAAAATGATAGGCATTTACCATAGAGAAGTGACCCTCGAGGGTAATGTATCTCATGAGCTCCTCTGCGACATCCCCCCATAAAGCCTTAATCAAGCCATGTTGGTATCCTCTACTTTTAGCCGTCTTTAAATATTTTTCCTCAGACCCTTTGAAGAATATCTACATCATAGCCTGACTCCTTTTTATCTCTAAACACTTTCTTACCATCAGCAGGAAGCCCTGTTATACTGGCAATGAAATCTTCAGTAATATCAAATTCAGTTCCTCTAAGTTTCAAAACTCGGTTATTCCATCCTTTAACAAACTAGGTTGTATCCTGCAAATTTATACCATGCAGTCTTTCCAAGTAAGGAGTGAATCCGCCCTTCTCTAAAATGCACCAAATATCTTACTTGCCCCTCACAGAATCACAAGAAAAAGGATCCAAACAGTTCCCATCTCCTCCGATGGCATAGAAATTTGCAAAGCAGAAATGTTTCAATACCTTGCAAGCAATAAGGAGAAAATTTGAGAGTGAAAGCCCAAAATTACCCATAATTTGTGTGGCATCGAGAAATTGGAAGGAACATATAATGAGCCTAGAACTTTGCCCCATATAAAAACCCAATAAGGTACTAAAATCATGATGAGAATCAACCACACCATCACTCTACATTATGGCAAGCCATGTGATACTAGTCATGCAGGCACCAAGCCATAACAATTCATCATCCACGCTGGCTGTTTTGAAAATCATGATTTGCACATGCAATAGTCTCCATAGGGAGGGGGTCACTCACACCCCACTCCCTAATACTCCTAGCACCAAGGTTAGAAAATACATCTGCTAGGTCGTTGCCCTCTCTAAAAACATGAGATATGTAGAACTCATCAAAAGAATTAATAATTTCAATAGCATCCAAAATCAAAGGTTGAATACTCCATGATGGGGGGGTAATTTTTTTTAAATTATTAATGATGTTGAGAGAGTCCCCATCAAGCCACACTTTCCTATACCCTTTCACTTGCACCATCTTCGGGCCATGATAGGTAGCAGCATGTGATTCTTGTATGTTGTGAAGCTCTTGACGAAAATTATCAAGGGTAATTTATGCATGAATAGTTGATAACTCTATGAGAACTTCTTGGATATTTATGTCAATAGCTATCTTATGTTCATGTCATTATTTTATTATTAATTCTTGTGTGTTGACACATTTTTAAGATCTAGTTGGTAGGTGAAATATTTTATTGGTCTATGCATCAATAACTATGGTTTAATATTGTTATTTTTTATGTGATACAGTTTAATGAATGATGTTTTGTGTTACTTTTTAGTTATGATTATGTATAGAGATGATATATGATTATCTTGCTTTAATATATTATATATACCTTTATTTTCGTGTAGGTAGCATGTTGATATATATGTTGGCCTAATTTTGCTTTAGCTATGATATTTGTTCTTGGATTTGATGCATGTAATTGAGTGTGGATATTCTATAGTTATAATGGCTAAAAAGGTGGTTTGTTGAGAAGTAGCTCATAGATCCAACCTAGTAAACATATTTATTCAAATAAGGAAGAACAAGACCTTCCTTGTCCACCAACCCCTTCACTTCATCATCTTAGAAGACCCAATGACGTTCATAAATGTTAGGTGTGTTGTCATAGTTGAGTTATTGTTTTTTATGCTTGTTTGTGATTTTCATACTTGTAGAACTATCAAGTTTGTGGATCATTTTCTTAATTCCAAATTATTTTACCTTATAGAAGTATTCATTTTATTTTATGTTTTTGTGAGCTAATTACATTGATTCCTCTTATATTTTTGAGTCATAGAAGTTGTGTCAAAATTATTTGGGGAGGCTATATTTGATTAATTTGGGTTGATTTTAATGATCCTTTTAGGATTACAAATTTAATTCTTGGCATGCTTCTAAATTAATTTTTTCGGTTCAATCTAGTTTTTTGAACTTTTGAATAAAATTTAAAATCATTAGCTTATTTGCTAGTTCAAGCTTTGAATTTGATTTCATATCCTTTTTTTAGTTTGTCATTATGGAGATCTATTATGATAACTTCTTCGATATTTATGTCAATAGCTATATTATGTTCATTTTCTTGTCTTTTGATTTCTAAAATGTTTTATTTATTGAAAATTTATGTAATAGTAAGAGTGGGTATTTTTTCTCTTTATTATTCTAAAGTGACCTTAACCCAATCAATCCTCACACTTAGAAACATGAAGGCTTGAATTTCCCATGTGTAGACAAGAGTGAAGGAAAATGAATAAAAATTCCTTAGCTAATTGACTTTTGTAAGATGATCTTAGACTTGTGGCAAGTTGATGATTATGTGTGTGTTCAAATTTGATCACTTTTTTTTGTTAGTTTTCATGATTTGGAAACTAAACCTAGGCTCTTTAAAGCTCAAATACATGCAATCCTACTATTTTATGTTTCAATTTATGAGATGTTTTAATACTTTTTTTTTGGGTTAATGAGAATTCTTAAAACATCATTTAATAAATAGGATAGCATACATTTAAACTATATGGAAGTCAAGGTTGTGTTCATTTAAATTAAGTTTTCCTTGGAAAGGGGCTGCTCAAAAATTTGTGTGGAGGGTGACTCTCTAAACATTTTCAATTTCCTATGTGGCATCCAAAAGCCTAGTTGTACTATCGATCAATTGATTAAGGATTCTATAATAATGTTAAGCTCATGTGAGGAAATTTTAGTTTCTCACATCTACTGAGAGGGAAACTTATTAGCCAATTTTTTTGCTAATGAGGCTATCAGAAATAATAAGTCATGGAGGATACTCCCTCCTTCCTGAGGGAGATAAGTTTTTAATGAGAAATGATGGATATGGCTGATCATATTTGTTAAAGTTATTTTAGCATTTGTACATGCATTATTTCTACACATTTTGTGGGTATCTCATTGCTTGATGGATCTCAGTCGAGAATCTCTATCTAAGGGTCTATGTTGTTTTTTTTAATGAAAATGGGGGCCGAAGTAGAATTGAAACCCATTCCTACATGAGTTTGCAGAAGAAGGAAAAAAATTGGAGGATCCTTGAGCATGGTAAATTTATGCCTTTCCTAGAAAGGCTTCATGGACATGGCCACAAAGCTTTAATGGAGTTTGTTTCTTGTTGGCAGAATCATAAGCTTCAGATTAAGGGAATGGTTTTCAAGATAAATGAGGAGTTTATTGATACTATTACAGGGTTGCCTATTGTTTGCCACAAATTATTCAAAGATAAGAAAATCAATGAGGAGACTATGGCTCAATTATTTAACAATGATGAGTAGAAGAAACTTATGAAGTTACCATCTTGAGGCTATGAGCGGATGTCCCTCAAGAAAAATTATGCAGATATTGTGGAGATTATTATGCAGTATGTGACCCTTGAAGGCAAGTTTACTATAATTTTAGGCCATCATTTTACACTGTTAAATCATTTTAGGCATGTGATTTTATCTTGTTTCCTTTATTTTTTTTGTCCTCATTAGAGGTTTTTGTTTATGTGCATTTAAAAAATGGGAGGGTGTCAGTCTTGCAAAAGGGTCTAATCTTTCTTTTTATGGAGTATTTGAGGGCCCACATTCCTACTAAATCTTTAAAAGGAAAGGAAAAGGCTTTGAGTGATGGGTCTTTCTCATCTACCTTAGACACTAGCACCGCTAGGGAGGAGGAGTGGGTTGAGGAAGGTGAGGATGGGTCTTCTTTCCCTATTACCACTCCTTCGAAAAAGAGGAAGAAGGAAAACCTCAAGTTAAACAGGTTGTCAAGAGTATTACTATTTAGGAATCAGAGTCTCGGATGGTTGGTAATGATATAGAGGTTGGTTTTTGGGACTCTAGGTCTAAGGGAAATGTTTTTTTTAATGGATAGGATGATGTTGTCATGGGAAGTAAGGAGGAGGGTTTGCAGGAGAATATTGCAGTTTGGAGGACAAGGAAAGGCCAAGAAGGGCTTCAAAGCACATTGGAAGACTAAAGAATTAGGCTCCAAAAGTTGTTGTTCAGGACACAATTGAGCATGGTAAGGAGAAGGGTCTTGAGGAGGAGACAATTGAAATTGATGATTCTCAATTCAAAGCTCTCTGAATGTGGAGCCCTTTGGTGAGAAATCTATGCAAGTGGAGGAGGGTGTTAATGAGGAGCTAGGTAATGTTGAACCTCTTAAAGTTAACCCACTGTCAAAGGATTTCTCCTACCTTAATGATGATTCCATTTCAATGTGCATGCTCCTTGATATGGTGCATGCAGGGGCCATTGCAATTTTCAAGTTGGCGAAGTGGACTCTCCAAGAATTCAATAGGATGAGCATTAAAATTAGGGGTTTGAAATAAATGTGTAGAAGATTCTGAAGGGCTCTACCTCAGACATTTTAATTGATAGAATTGTGAATTTAGAATATTATTTTTCTGACTTCAAGTCTTTATGTGAGCAACGTCTCTCTGATTTGGAGGCTAAGGTTTTGGACACCAATGTGGATATTAAGAAATTATTGAAAGCCTACCACATTTCTATTAAGAATAGTGTTGACTCCTTGGAAGTCCTATTCTATAAGATTAGTGAGTTGAGAGAAGACCAACTTTACTTTACTGAGCTGATGGAGAGAGAACACGCTACTAAAGGAAAATGAAAAAAAGGTTGGGAAGGATGATGCCATAGGCCCTGTCACTAGAGGGAAGGGAAAAATGAGGAAATCCTTTGAGGAAGAGAAAAAATAATTGGACATGATTGGGCTCCATAGGAACTAGGAGCTTGAGGTGGATAACACCTCAAGGAGCATGAAGTAGTGTCTAGCTCTTTGTTTTACTTGTTTGTTTCCCTATTGTTGGGTCTGGGTTTGTTGAATGTTGTTTTTTTGTTGTTTTTTGATGGCTATTGTTGATGGTGTAATGTTTTATCTTTGAGAAACATTTTGTATGTTGAGTTGTAAAGGGTTTTGGGTCCCTTCAAAACTTTCATTTCCCATATAATCAAAATGTACATTTAAAAAGTAAAAAATAAACCATGTATCTAAATAAAATCAAATATTTTTACCTTCTTCAATGCAATTTAGAATGGGCCTATAATAGGGAAACTAGCATTAATGCAAGTGAAAACTAAAAAATATCATTTTAATTCCTTTCTCATGAAAAATAATGTTCTCAATTTATTAAAATTTAGTGAATGAAAACAACATTTTTTTATCCTTTCTTTGTTTGAAATGAATGCATGCAACATGTCTAAATGTGAGCTATTAAAAATCTAAAATTCATTTGTAGTTAAATGATGAACACAAAAAAGAAAGAACATGCATGCACATACAAACATTTTTTTCATAGTTTAACAAAGATTGTTTTGTGAAAATGAGTTTGTTCTTTTTTTTCTTAGTTAGTGTAATATTTATGAGAGGAATTCTATTTTATGTTTCATTGAATTTGTTAAATGTTCAAACTATTTATATTTCTTGAGGAAGAATTGTGATAGTTTGAGAGATTTAAAAGTATAGTAAAGTGTTGTTTTAAAATAAATTTGTAATGAGTTCAAATATAAAAACTACCTCTTATGAAATAAATTACTCTTAAATCTATTTTAAATCCAAGGAGTGATAATAGAATGTCAAATTCCTAGATAATATGAATTATTATCATACTTTAAACTAAATATTTTCTATCAATCAATTTAGCTAACTTGAAATGAAATATGAAATCTCACACCTAGATTTCAAAGATCCTATGTATGGAAGAATTATCTATTGATATGAGAGTCCTTAGGGACCCAGCTTTAACCTTCAATTCTCTCTCATTCCTATGTGTGTTTCCTTCACAATGGGATATTTTGATTAGGTTGTAGATGCAAGAAAATTATGAAGACTGTGTGAGGGGAAATCTACAAGTGTAAATAAGATCAAAACAAAGAATAGAAGCCAATCTAATCCAAAATAATGATCAAGATTCATTCCTTCACTCATGAAATGAAGCCAAACTATTAAGGAAATCAAGAATGTAATTGATACAAAAAAAAAAAAAAAACCCAAAACAAAGAGTGTTACCATCCCATGTCGAAGTGCGTTCATGAAGATTTTGTTGATCCTATCAATGTGAAGCCTTCATTGTTATGTGCGAGGGATTTGAAGAGTGTGTGTGTTTGATGGATGATTTTGATTGAATTTTTGTCAATGTTGGTTAGGATTCCCGCATTACTTCGTTGTGAAAAATAGGTTGGTTCTTCGATCCTTTTTTGTGAGGAAAGAGGTTTTCTATATAGATTTTGTGATTTGAAATAGACGATCAAGATCACATATTAGAATATCTCGATCGATGGTCGAAAGATGTTGAGAGGATTTAGATGGGCATAATTTCTGCAGATAGATTATGTAATTAGTGTGATTGAGGAATATATTGATTAGTCAGCAATATAGACTGATTAGTCAGGAATTGATTTGAATAATCTATGGGATTGAATAATAGATTGATTTGTTAGTAATATAGATTGATTAGTCAAAAAATAGAGCGAGAAATTGGTGGTTCATAATTTACTCAATTAGGAAAGTAGGTGAGGATAATTCATTTATTTAATTAATTCTTTTTGGAGTTGAATGTGTAAATAAAGTTGCATTAGTTTGATTTGATTTTTGATGGTGTTTTGAATAGTTTTATTTGATTATTCAAATTTGGAGGGGAAGTGAAATAATTAAATTATTATGTTTTAATACTTTAATCAACTTAGGGGAATAGGGTTAATTAGTGACATAATTAAATAATTGATGCTATTTAATTAATCAGGAAGAATAAAGTTAGATTAAGACTTTATTAAATAAAATGAAATTTATTTAATTGGTCGAATTTGATGAAAAAGTGAATTAATTTATTCAATTAATAATAGAAATTAGGGTTTTAGGACTTTATTAAAAAAGTGAAATTTATTTAATTTGTCTAAAATGATGAAAAAGTAAATTAATTAAATAATGTTGTTTTATTCAATTAGTAGAGGAATTTATGATTTTTGATGCTTTGTTGTGAAATGTAATGATATTCGATAATAATGATGCCAATGAAGCGAGAATATCATTTAGGGTGTGTGATAAGTGTTAGGTCAATTTTACATGTCTACATTTTTCTCCTCTTTGAGATCAAGTTTAGATCAAGTTACTTTGTTTCAAAGATTTTGATGTTTAGATCAAGTTTTCAAAAAAAAAAATTATATGCCCCACTATGCCCTGACAGTCAGTGAAATGATGGTAGGACTCTAGGCTGCCCATTGGAGAGGTTGGGTGAAAATTGCAATTTTGAGGTTAGGCTCACGACACTGCTCTATTTTAGTTTTGATGCATAGAGTGAAAAATTAATTCTATAGGTATTTTTTTCTTGTTCGAATGTTCCTCGGAGATCCCAATTTTATCCTAGGAAGGTTTCCTAAGTAAAAAATAGGGTTTTGGGGGTTAAAATAGGTAATTAGGGTTCTAATTTTCTCATTTGCATTTTGAACCTATAGAGAATTCTTGATTGTGGTATTCTCATTTTCTCAATTGTTGAGGAGCAATGTTGAGGATTCGGGGAGCCCCACATCATGGGGACTTGGTTCAAGAGTTTGGAAGGCCTGTAGCCATCAGTGCTCTAGTATGTACTCTCTCGATTTTTATTTTCATCTATCCCTATTTTCATAATTAATGCATGAATTCAAACTAGTGAATAGCACCAATTTTGAGATTTTGACACTAGTGAATTGATTTGGGCACTTTTCTTGTGTAAACTAGGTGCTTTTGATGTATCTTTGCACACTTGTGTTGCTTTTGCAATGTTGACTTAGAGGTTCACTTATGAATTTCTCCCTTGAATTTGTTTTGCGCTTTTTGTGATCTTGTGTTAAAATTGTGCTTTTGCAAAAATTCTTTACTTTCGATTCTCTCACCTTTGAAAGTTTTCATCACTTTTGAATTTTCTCATCACTTTTTCTAAAAATGCTTCTCTTTTGACCTTGTTTGAACTTTTAATCAATTTATTTTTCATTTTAGGTTCGTTTTGCATTTTCCTAAAAATTATCATCATGGATTAAACATTTGTAGGTGGTCCTTAATCCACTTCAATCGATGGAGCGATGACCTCATGATCCATTTGACTTGATCACAGGGTTTCATGAGCTAGAGCGATATTTCCTAGAAATTTTTGGGTTGTGGTACATTTGTTACTGTTACCAAATTTTTTACCTCAACTCATTTTGGTAGAGCTGGAACAGTTGATTACTTTTAAAGTGAAAGGTACTTCAATTAAATTATGCTAATTATTATCATTTGCATATGAAGTTTTCAAATGAAGTTCAGTTCTTATTATGCAGTGTTTTACAATAGAAAGAGATCAAAAATTGCATGATAATTTTGTATTTCATTCATTTAGAAATGAAAATTTATACAAATGTTGTTTTCTTATTCATTGAAGATAAAAAAAAAAAGTGCTCAAAATTCCCACACAAGCCATGGGAATGACTAGATTGATTTAATTCAATAATGTATGTAAACTATACATTTGAAGATAAGAAAGAAAAAAAAATGAGAATGGATCATATCTATCATTGCCTTAAGGGCTGATGTAGGGTTGGTCTTTTAGTCTTCAGCCTGATCCTCCTATCTTCAGCTCCTCTTGTTCTTGGTCTCCAAAAGCACCTGTAGATGATTGAGAGATTTTTTTAGAGCTCGAGACATGAAATCTAATCACATGTTTCATCAACAAACATATATTTTACAACCATTATTATATTAAATCAATTCATCCATTATCAGATATGTACAAAAATTCAAGTCAGATCATCAAATGGAATTTATTCATCAAGCAAAACATTTAGCTTCACTATTTTATCTAACTTTTTTGTTGAGTGTGTAGGTACAGGTACAACATATCATTCAGATAAATAAAGATACTATTTTTTTGTCAATCAAAGGCATGTCAACATAAGTTATTTCAACCAACAAATATTTCTCAAAGGTTATGTGTGGTGGAAAATGTGGCTCCCACAAGGGCTAAGCCCAACACATAATAATGACATAAGTAGCATGTAGAAGAAAGAAATCAGAGTGTTCATGTCACTTCAATAAGGGGAAGTCATGTTTTGTATACTTAGGAGCACAAGGGAAACAAATGATGATTATTCACAATGGGATAACAATGCAATTTCAATATCATTAGAAAGAGAAAAATCTAATGTTTGTGACATTCATCAAGAACATAGTCATCATAGAACTCCCATTACAATTCTCAATCCATAATGCCAGTAATATTTAAGACAAGAAGCAATAGTCTTAATGTGAAAAAATTCAAAATAAACAAGTATAGGATTGAACCCAAACTTGGGAAGCAAACTATAAAATTTTGTGAAGCTAAAGGCAATAGAAGATACTACAATATCACCATTTCTTTTACACCAATTGAGATCAGGAGCAAAGAATATTAAAAAGAGGATAGCCACCTAAACCTTAATCCATTATATGCAAATCATCTTAAGAGTATGTTGCATACATTACCTTTCACTAATAATCAGACTGTGTGTAGAAGTTTGAGATATTTGATAATAGATCAACTATTACATATGATGGAGGAATACATGCCATAAGAAAAAACATTAATATACTCACTTGGATGGACATACTAGTGAAAATGAGAAGACAACAAGGAGATTTGAAACTATTTTTAACATAGTGGTAGAGGCTTTTGAAGGCAACATGAAGATAATCCATTGTATTAAAGGGTTATTCAAGGCATAGTGAGGCAGTGTTTCATTACCAAGTACATGAAGGTTATAAAGGAAGTTGCTGCTAGACAATGATATTATTCATGAAATCAATAAAATTTAGTGTTACTTTTTAAAAGATATAGTAAGCAATAAACAATAATAAAGAAATGTCCATATTAGGCATATCAATGACAATTAGTCCATGATGATTCTATAGTTCAAAACTTGGAGCATTCACATATTATCAAGTACTTAAAGATAATAAAGACATCATTGATCAATGTTTTCAGGGATAGAGAGTTTCTTGAAGCAATACACAACAATTTTACAAAGTGCTTAATGAATGATTTTTTGACTTGCAAGTTAGTGGAAAGGGTAGTGTTCATGAAGGAATGGAAGGGATATGAATGTTTTTGAATTATACCTTTACTATGTAAAGGTATTGAATCATTTTGCAACCATCATTTTCTTTTGTGGGGCAGCATTTTCTTGTGGAGTAGTTCACTAAGATTGCTCTTGTTTTAATTGTCCACCCTCTCATGAAACATATTTAATATTATGATTTTGCATGATCATATCATAATGAAGATGATTATTATGTTTTTGGCCGCTATTACATAGCCTCTCAAAGAGAAACAAGCGAATACAATACAAAATGGAGATATGGTTCATGACCATATTGAAGAAGTTTCAAAAATAAAGAACCATCATGGCAACCGCAAGTAGGTTGTAAAATGTGCAAAATGAAAGAATAGACAATGCACAAATATTGTTTAACATAATGCCTCAAAGAGTTGATTATCTCATGGGATACAATAACCCTAAGATATGTGCAAACTAAATTTGTTAAACAATCTTTAGAAACTCTTATACAGAGTCACAACCATGAATAAAGCATATCATGCAACTTACCAGCATATTATCATAATATGACCGTAAATGAAGGTGTCCAAATTGCACTGAGATTGCTTCAAAAAAATCTCCATAGTGGCCTCAAAGTGATGAAACATCAATAGAGAATGGAGACACAAAGAAGTACATCAAAAAAATTTCTCATGGTCGTGGCCAAGAAATCTTGATTTTTTTTTAAAATAGAAGAAAATAACCAAATTTGCAACAAAGGAGAACTTACCATATTTTTCCTATAATATTTCTTTCATTAAAATCTAGAAATAGTAGGAGATTTTCAAGCTAAATCTCAAACCCTATGCATTGGTGGTGCAACAAGCTCTCTCTAGAAAGATAAAAAGTGCAAACTAAAAGAATGACAATGATTTAGGGTTTGATGCCTTTTACTCGCCCTCATTCGAATGGGAGTGAGATTTTTTTACTATATTTTAACAAAAAAATCATTTTATTTCACATTATTGCCCATGGTCTTGACTT
Source organism: Sequoiadendron giganteum (assembly GCA_007115665.2). Lineage (NCBI taxonomy): Eukaryota > Viridiplantae > Streptophyta > Pinopsida > Cupressales > Cupressaceae > Sequoiadendron > Sequoiadendron giganteum. Next base: position 165,800,215 of record CM021110.1, on the reverse strand, counting down.
CAAAGTTAATCAACCTAGCAAATCAAAGGAGGCCCATGACTTTCATGGTGGAGTGTGGGAGTTAAAAATGGTTATTGTTATTATTTTTTCAAACTTATGAAAAAAACCCTTTTTAATTCTTATATGCATATTGTATTCTAGACGAATAATAAGTGTACATTTAATATTGTTTTAATATTTTCTTTAGAAATTCGCCATAAGAGAGAGATAGCATGCCTTGTAATAGAAGTGAACTAAAGATCAAATCATGCAAATCATGAAGGTGGATACTTGAGTCTCTTTTCAGTTAACTAATCATGCAAAGAAAAAATGGAGCAAATGGTGGAGATTTTTGAGGCATATCTTGAGTTCTACATCCATTTTGGAGTTGTTTTGATCGTGCACATTGAGGAGTGGAGTTTGCAACATCTGGAGTTCAGTTTGCTTCAATTATGGGCCCCCTTTTTGAGACTTTTCTTCTTTTCTCGTGAGAGGATATTTTGGTGATATTTTACACTTTCAATTGGCTTTTAGTTCCACCTCTTGGTGCCTTGGAGTTACCACCTCTTCTATATATTGGAAAAGACTTAGTATTTTTCCTTAGTTCTTGTTTTCTGCCTTTGCATTCTATAAAGATACTATCTTTCAACTCATCTTTTACAATTTAATATATACATAAACTTTTATAGGTTATCATATATTGTCAATTGCAGATTTTTTCCTTTCACCATTCAATAGTGTCAAGTATTTTCCTTCCAAATTTCAAGTGTCATCCTTATTTTTGATTTGATAAGAAATTCATTGTGCTTCAATCTTGAAACCTTTATTTTCTTGTCTCACCCATAAGTGTATGTATGCAATTAATTTTAGTTTCACAAGTTATACATTGTGCATTTAACTCAAAATTATCATTTTTGTTGTGAAAACATTGTTTTTTCCTTCAAAAGGATAATTTTGTCAAAGCCTTTGTATGAAATATTTATGTGATTGAGTTGTTTAGATTTATTTGTGCAGATAGAAACATTGAAAGGTCCTTGTGAGTCATATTTGTAAGTTTATCATCAAATAGGTGCATCACCATAGTTCAGATTTTCAATTTATGCATACATTTCAAAGCTTTTCTTCCCTTTTCCTGCAAGAAATCATTCATTCATTATAAAATAATAAGGGAACCAACCCATGATTTGGAGATTCAATTTCATTATGACCAACCTAGAGTCTTGAAAGTGTTTCCATGTTACAAGAGATTTTTGAGCTTTACAACTTTGCATTTGGGTGCAATCCTCATGATAACAGTTTTTGGCACACCCGGTGGGATAGAGAATTGATTTTTCAGTATCTTTTGCACTACACATTTCTACTATTTGGTGTGTACAATGGTAGTTTATACCTTTGGAGGCAATTTTTCAACACACTTGGTGACTCTGAAAGGATATCTATTGGTTTCAAGTAGACAAGTGTTGGTATGTTTCAACATTATTAAAAGAAAGTCTGACTTTTTCTTATTTTAAAGCTTTCTTGAATGAAATGGCATGTCCTCATTTCATGTAAACATGTCTTTTCACCCTTCATATCATGAAAATGCTACTTATATACCCCCTCATCATCAATATCATACTAAATATCTTGCTAATTTCACTCAAAATAACCCTAAAGTAGCAGATTACCAGCAATTTCAATAAGCTTACCACCCACCCACCCCTGATCAACCTCCATATTGGCCTACTTATACTTAGATTCAACCCCAAGATGTTGATAGATTTGAGTTTAGTGACATCAAAAAACCATTGCTAAACATCAAAAATAAGTTGGATGAAGGAAAAGTATAGTAGGAGCTTGATTTACAGCAATAGGAATTAGATTATCAAGCCTACCTTCATGAGCAGGAGTTAGAGACATAGAGGAGACAATATGAAGAATATCTTGCTACTAAGGAAGAGAAGATTAAAATATTGGTTGCTCAAGCACAAAGAATGGAAACCCAATTAGCTTCTTGCATTTCAGATCATCTTCAAGAGGAAGTACTTCCAAGGTATGAATTTCCAAGTTTCAGGCAAGTTGAGAAAGGTAATCATGTACAACCTAGTGTAGTTACAGAGCAATCCATAAATCAAGATAGCTCACTCATCATGGAAAAGATTAAAAAAATAAATCTACTGCATTTAGCTGTAGAGTACTACCAATTAGAGCAAAAAAATATTAAACAAGAGAAATCCTTTCAAGAGGAATCTTTCCATGTTCTAGCTAATGATCTTCCTAGTTTTGTTGAAAATGATCAAGTTGTTTCAATAGGTAAGTAGGGTAAAAAAATAAAAGAGGCTGATCAAGCAGATCATTCCATGGCTTGGATTGATGAGTTACCATCTTTTGTTGAAAATGATGAAGAAGGTGTAGTTTTGTTTTCACTAATGACAGTTTCAGAATAACAAGAAGATGCACGAAAATATGAGGAGTTACTAATTGAAGCTAAGCAATTTGACAAGGGGTCTCGGTTCAACTAGAAGAGTGTGAAAGTAAGCCTTTTGTTGAGCCTACATAGTTGGTTGAGAGTTTTTATGAGGTAGAAAATAGTCCTTCTTCATCAAAATCTCATGAAGAGTGTGAGGAGGATTCATTTTGGGATGACCTTGAAGTTTTTATCTCCCAATTGTTAGAGAAAAAGGAAGAAGTAAACAAACATGAGGAGAAAATTCATGTTTTGTTTCCTCAAGAGGGTTTCCACAAAGAGAGTCATTTTGAACATAACATTGAGCTATCTTTTTCACAATCAAAAGGTAAAGAAGCATCTTTGGAGGAATAAAATATTATAGTACAAATGAAGGAATCTAATCAGCAAGATGAAGAGACACCATTGTATAAGCATGAATAAAACAATGAGAGGTCAAGTTTTATCCTCTCAAGAGGGCATCCAATCATATATTTATCCAAGAAAGAGTCTATAGAATTACAACAAGTCATGATTGTGCCAAAGCATGTGATTGCAACTAAGGAGCAGCAGGTTAATCTTAGCTATATTCCTTAAAGTAACAGCTTTTATGATCAATGAAATGAGGAAGGTTTAATTTTTGTGATGTTCTAATTTTTTTTGAAACAATTGATCAAATGTTTATCATTTCCATACCTATTTTTAATTGATCTTAAGGATTTGAAGCATCCTTTGTTGTTAAGGTAGGGCAGTTGTTTCTTACAACCAATGAATGGTTATGTTTGAGCACTACCACTACTAGATAGTGTAGGGTAGGGTAGTTTTTAAGTTAATAAGTTCTCATGGCACATTTCCTTTTAGTACTAATTTATGTTTCAATAAAGTGCATAGGCATTGTTTGATGGCCCTGTGCTAAATAGAGCCATGTTTAAATTATTTTCTATTTTTTTTCATTGTTGTATAGTTCCAAACAATTGAGCTACATTGGATTCAAGAGTTGGAGAAGGGTAGAATTTGACTCCATGCCCAATGGATTATCAAGGAAACTGATCTAGCATGCTTAGTAGAAAAGCATTCAATAGAAATTGCCATAAATATTACCAAAAATTTCACCTCAACTCATTTTGGTAGAGCTAGAACAGTTGATTACTTTTAAAGTGAAAGGTACTTCAATTAAATTATGCTAATGATTATCATTTTCATATGAAGCTTTCAAATGAAATGCAGTTCTTATTATGTAGTGTTTTACAATATAAAGAGATCAATAGTTGCATGATAATTTTGTATTTCATTCATTTAGAAATGCAAATGTATACAATATTTGTTGTCTTATTCATTGAAGATCAAAACAGTGTTCAAAAGTCCCACACAAGACATGGGAATGACTAGATTGATTTAATTCAACAATGTATGTAAAATATACATCTAGAGATAATAAAGAAACACACATGAGAAGGGATCATATCTGTCATTTCCTTAAGGGCTGATGTAGGGTTGGTCTTTCAGTCTTCAACTTCTCTTTTTCCTAATCTCCAGAAGCACCTGTAGATGATTGAGATATTTTGTTAGAGCTCGGGAAATGAAAACTAATCACATGTTTCATCAACAGACATATAATTTATAGTCATTATTAGATTAAATCAATTCAACCATTATCAGATATGTGTAAAAAGTCAAGTCAAATCATCAAATGGAAATTATTCATCAGGAGGAACATTAAACTTCAGTTTTTTATCTAACTTGTTTGTTGAGTGTGTGGGTAAAGGTACAATTATATCATTCAAATCAACAAAGATATTGTTGTTTTATCAATCAAAGGAATGCCAACATAAGTTATTTCAACCAATAGATATTTCTCAAAGGTTATGTGTGGTTGAAAATGTGGCTCCTACAAGGGTTGATCCCAACACATAAAAATGATATAATTATCATGTAGAAGAAGCAATCACAGTGTTCATGTAACTTCAATAATGGGAAGTCATGTTTTGTATACCCAAGAGCACAAGGGAAAAAAATGATGATAATTCACAATGGGATAACTATGCTATTTCACTATCCTTAAAAAGAGAACAATTCAATGTTTGTGGCATTCATCAAGAACACAGTCATCATAGAACTCCCATTATAGTGCTCAATGCATAATAACAATAATCTTTAAGACAAGAAGCGATAGTCTTAATGTGAAAAAATTAAAAATAAACAAGTATAGGGTTGAACCCAAACTTGGGAAGTAAACTATAGAATGTTGTGAAGACAAAAGCAATAGTAGATACTAAATTGCATAGTCACCATATCTTTTACACCAAGTGAGATCGAGAGAAAATGAGATAACAAAGAGGATATCCACCTAAACCTCAATCAATTATATGCAAATCATCTTTAGAGTATGTTGCATACATTATCTTTCACCAACAATCAGATCGTGTGTAGAATTTTGAGATATTTGATAATAGATCAACTATCACATATATCCTGGAGGAATACGTGCCATAAGAAAAACATTAATATACTCACCTAGATGGATATACTAGTGAAAATGGGAAGAAAATTAACAAGGAGCTTTGAAATTGTTGTTAACACAGTGCCAATTAAAGGGTCATTCATGGCATAGTGAGGTAGTGTTTTATTACCAAGTGCATGAAGGTTATAAAGGAGGCTGCCTCTACAATGATATTGCTCATGAAATCAATAAAATGCAGTGTTACTTTTTAAAAGCTACAGTAAGCAATGAACAATAACAATGAAATGTTCATATTAGGCATATCAATTATAGTCAATCCATGATGATTTTATAGATTAAAACTTTGAGAATTCACATATTATCAAGTGCTTAAAGATAATAAAGACATAATTGATCAATATTTTTAAGGATAGAGATTTTCTTGAAGCAATACACAACAATTTTACAAACTCCTTAATGAATGACTTTTAGACTTGCAAATTAGTGGAAAGGGTAGTGTTCATGAAGGAATGGAAGAGATATGTAGGGTTTTGAATTATACATGTACTATTTAATGGTATTGAATCATTTTGCAACCATCTTTTCCTTCATGGGGTAGCATTTTCTTGTGGAGTAGTTGACTGAGATTGCTCTTGTTCTAGCAATCCACCCTCTCATGAAACATCATTCATATTATGATTTTGTACAATCTTATCATAATGAAGGTGATTATAACACTACTGGCCACTATTACATGGCCTCTCAAAGAGAAACAAGTAAATACAACAAAAAATGGAGATACAGGCCGCATTTATATTGAAGAAGTTTTATAAATAAAGAACCCTCATGGCAACCACAAGAAGGTTGTAAAATGTGCAAAATGAAAGCATAGACAATGCATGAATGATGTTTGACAGAATGCCTCAAAGATTTGATTATCTCATTGGACGCAATAACCCTAAGATATGTGCAAACTTAATTTGTTAAAGAAGCTTTAGAAACTCTTATATAGAGTCATAGCCATGAATCAAGGAGAAAACAAAAATACGATCATTTTTTTGCATGAATGAGCTCAAAAAAATTCTCTATCCATAGACAATGAGGTAAACCTAAGAATTTTATGCAATAAATAGAGCATATTGTGCGACTTACCAACATATTCCCATAATATGAATGTAAATGAAGGTCTCCAAATTGCAGTGAGATGGCTTCAAAAAAATCTCCATAGCAGCCTTAGAGTGATGAAACATCAATAGAGAATGGAGACATAAAGAATTACATCAAAAACATTTCTCATGGCCATAGCCAAGAAATCTTAAAAGGGCTTTCAAAATGGAATAAAATGACTAGATTTGCAACAAAGGAGAACTTACCATATTTTTCCTATAAGATTTTTTTCATTAAAATCTAGAAACAATAGAATATTTTCAAGCTAAAGCTCAAACCCTATCCATTGGCGGCACAAAAAGCTTTCTCGAAAAGGATAAAAATTGAAAAGTGAAAGAATGAAAATGATTTAGGGTTTGATGCCTTTTACTCGCTCTAATTCGAATGGGAGTGAGATATTTTTACTATGTTTTAACAAAAAAAATCATTTCATTTCACATTATTTTCCATGGTCTTTACTTCAAGGTCAATCGATCTAGAAAATAAAAGGAGGCTCATGACTTTCATGGTGGAGTGTGGGAGTTAAAAAGGGCTTTTTTTATTATTTTTTCAAACTTTTGAAAAAACCCTTTTTAATTCTTATATGCATATTTTATTCTGGACAAATAATAACAGCAAATTTAATATGTCTTAATATTTGTTTTAGGAATTTTCCATAAGAGAGAGATAGCATGCCTTGTAATAGAAGTGAACTAAAGATCAAATCATACAAATCACGAAGGTGGAGACTTGAGTCTCTTTTTAATTAACTAATCATGCGAAGATAAAATTGAGCAAATGGTGGAGATTTTTGAGACATATCTTCAATTCTACATCAGTTTTGGAGTTGCTCTGATCATGCGCATTAAGGGGGGGAGTTTGAAACATCTAGAGTTTAGTTTTCTTCAGTTGTGGGCCCTCTTTTCAAGGATTTTCTTGTTTTCTTGTGAGAAGATATTTTGGTAATATTTTACACTTTCAGCTGGCTTTCAGTTCCACATCTTGGTGCCTTGGAGCTACCACCTCTTCTATATATTAAAAAAGACTTATTCTTTTTCCTTAGTTCTTATTTTCTGCCTTTGCATTCTACATAGATACTATCTTGTAACTCATCTTTTATATTTTAATATATACAACAACATTTACAAGTTATCGTATTATTGTCAATTGCAGATTTTTTCCTTTCACCATTCAATAGTATCAAGTATTTGCCTTCCAAATTTCAAGTGTCATCCTTATGTTTCATTTGATAATAAATTCATTGTGTTTCAATCTTGAAACCTTTAATTTCCCTTCTCACCCATAAGTCTATGTATGCAATTATGTTTAGTTTCACAAGTTATACATTATGCATTTAACTCAGAATTATCATTTTTGTTGTGAAAACATTGTTTTTCCCTTCAAAAGGATAATTTTGTCAAAGCCTTTGTATGAAATGTTTATGTGATTGAGTTGTTCAGATTTAGTTGTGCAGATAGAAACATTGAAAGGTCCTTGTGAGTCATATTTGCAAGTTTATCATCAGTTAGGTGCATCACCATAGTTCATATTTTCAATTTATGCATTCATTTCAAAAAAATTCTTCCCTTTTCCTTTAAGAAATCATTTCCAAGCTTTTCTTGCAAGAAATATTTCATTCATTAGAAAATCATAAGGGAACCAGCCCATAATTTGGAGATTGACTTTCATTATGAGCAACCCACAGGCTTGAAATTATTTCTATGTTACATTGGATTGTTGAGCTTTACAACATTGCATTTGGGTGAAATCCTCGTGATAATAGTTACATTCCCACCATTAGATCCCATAGTGCAATGATGACCACACTTGCAGAGAGGTGGTACTTAGAGACCTCTTTATTTGATTTTCCTACAAAGGAGGCCACCATTACTCTTGAGGATGTGTGGAGGATCCTCAACATTCCTATTCATTGTGAGATTATTACATATTTCATTTGATAGGGCAGCCATGCTATGTGTCACATTCTTTGTGTTAGACATCTCAAGGTTCAATAGGTGGAGATTGTTTTAGCTAATTTTGTTGGTAGTGTTGATCATGTTTCACTTATTCTTTGTGGTTTTGTGTCAGGGCTAGTTGTTCCAAATAAGAGAGGCCATTAGTTTCCTATTAGATGTTTGAGCACAATACTAGATATGGATGGGGTCCATGTCTTCTTTCCCATCTATATAGAGATATGCATGAGGTTACATATCATGATGGTAAATCCATTTCCACCGGTGTCACTCTTCTTCACATATCAGCCTATGAGGAAATCTTAGTCAAGTAGCCTAATGCTATACTGGATTGTACTACTGGGGATCTATATTGATATTGCTATGGAGATTTTGTACATTATATATTTCCTAGACAGCTTCTTGTTGTTTGGTGTTTCTACACATCAACAACTCAGATAGAATAAAAGTTATCCTATCTCTCTTGAAAGGTTAATCTCTATGAACAAAGAGATAACCCCAAGGTCTCTTGGGTGTCAAGTCATGAAAATGCAGTAGAAAAAACTCAGTGATAAATGTGAATATGTTGGTAATCACAAGGGGTCTTACATATGAGGCTGGAAGTTCTAAACTCATTAGATTTTAAGATACGGTGATGCTTCAACTTTGGGTCCTAATCATTTAATAAAAGAACCAAAAAAAGATAAGGGTTTCAGAAGTCCTAACTGTTAATACTACTTCTAAGACTAACCACGCAAATGATGAAAGACCTGGAATGGACCAATCCCTTAAACTAGTTTCTGGTCGACCCAGGCTATACCTACAATCTTGCAAAAAATAGTGCAATCTTCTAAGGTGTTAAATATTTTCAGACTGAAGGCATTCATTCAATGAGATTGAATAGATACATACAAATGAACTAAGCACATGAATATAAGGTACAGGATGACCTTGCACAACTTTCCCATAATCAAGAAACTACCTAAGCTATGAACCAGGGATTGCTACAACACTTCAGATATTAAATCATCAACCACTATGAACTAAATTTAATCTACATTCAAGCATTTCCAAGTAGTTTGAAAGATGGAACAAGAAACATGCAAGATTATTTAATGTAAAGGAGGCACCAGTCATGAAAAAATGTCTTCACTTTGTTATTAAATCATCATATTAGCAACAATTCTGGTCTATTAGAGCACTTGCTTGAAATGTGAAAATTACTTCTAATCTCCCAACATGCTACTCTACTGATTACAAGTCTTCTGACTTAGTCTTCCAATCTCTGACCTAGCTCAAATTGAGCTGAACTCGAAACTCTACACAAGAGGTAGAGTGCCATACTTATAGAAAACTGCCCACATGAAACAGAGCTAGGGTTATGAGAAATCACAGCCACCAACCGGATCGGCCCCGACAACTAGCAGCAACCCACTGCTCATCAATAAATGCAACAAGGACCCCATCAGATCAACCTGGGATTGCACACAACTAAGGGACGGATCCTCGAGCCATGACCGACAATAAATGAAGACCCATGAAAAGCAACGTGTTCACGAACACCAGGAGGGAAACAAGAAACCAACCAAACCAAAGCTAGGAAAATAGACGGCCCAGATCAAGCAAAGATCGGTCAAATCCACCAACCAAATCCATTTGCCATTAATGAACACCAAATGCACCGACCTTGCATGCAAGAATGGGTCTCGTGATAGCAGCCACAAAGTGTACTTGACAACACCCACAAATTATGCGCAAATCTTCAAAGTACATCCTGCAAATCTCAGCTCGATCTAACTTGGATTTAAACAGAACACCATTAATGTCCAAGCTATGATCAAAATCAAGTAGGTCCATAGAGTTCCTTAGGTCAAAGAATCACGCAAAAGAAACCCAAGTGGAGGTGGAACCAAAGATAGGCAGAGGAGGAGCCATGAATAGAACATGAATAGAAAGCCAAGATAGTTGAAAGTAGAGGTGGAAAGGAATGGGAAAGGAAACCCAAAAGGACACCAGGTGGAATAGGAACCAAAACCCACCCCAGTGGAAGCAGAGGTAGAATGAAAATGAGAAAGGGAATCATGACCTTCAGCAAAGTTCAAAACCAAATTCCATCCCGATCCCGACCTTGAAAAAATGACAAAAGAGAAAACTAGAGAAAACTCAAGGGCAGAGAACCAACGCGAAGACCGAAGAAAACGAGAACATGGGAGGCAGAGCCAAAATAGGAATGGGAAAGGAATCGTGAACTTTTGAAAAAATTTGGATTTCGATTCCATCCTGGTCCTGCCTCCAACAAGCGAAGGGAAAACAAATTGAAGAAAACCTAAGGATGGAGAAAGCGACCCTTAAGATGAAAACGGGCAAAGCAACAACAAAACGAGAAGGCGAGAAGCGGAACCAGAACAGGAGTGGAAACCAGACCATGAAATTTGCAAAAGTTTAGAATCCGATTCCATCTTTGTCCCACCTCCAACAAAAGGAAGGGAAAGTGACCAGATGAAAACCTAAGGGAAGAAAGCAACCCTTAGGACAAAAAAAACAAAATGAAGAAGAAAGCGACCCTTAGGACAAAAAAAAAAAAATGAAGAAGAAAGCGAAGAAGCGGGAGGGAAGCAGAGCCAGAATAGGAATGGGAACATAACTTGGAACTTAGTGAAAGTTAAAATTTCAATTCCATCCTAGTTCTACCTCCGGAAGAACAAAGAAACCAGGAAAACAAAGGAAAGCTAAGGGAGAAAACCAACCCTTAGGACCCAAGCAAAAACAACAAAGGAGAAAATAGAAGGAAAAAGAAGACCACCCCAAAGAGGACATCCACAAGACTCTAAGACCAACAAGAACTCAACACAAAGGCACCTAGAACTAAGGCAAGCACCAAAGACCAAATCCACAAGATTTTCAAAGATAAGCACAAAGAGGGGGCAAGCCACAAAAATAGGCCAAAAGACCAAGTCAAAAAGAGGGTCCTCACTTTCAGAGGGGCATGTGTGCGAAACTACACAACAAATTGCAACTCCGCTGGGAAATGCTCTAGAGCATTTTGATGACAAATTGTCATCAAGAACTCAAAATCCCCTGGTTTCACTCCAAGCATCAGGTTACAAATAGACAAGGTTTCAAAAATCACAAGCAAGCAAACCTTTCCTATACCAAGGTCAAAGTGTGTGCATATGCATTCATTTTCTTTTCCTAAATTGCAGCAAGGACCAAATTTAGTCTGATAGGGCTACCTAAGGATTCTAACTCCAAAAGCAACCTATATAGAGCCTCACTACCAGTCAAGCGTCCATAGCCCCGGTGAGGTTATCACTGTGATCCTCCCTAGCATAGCTCTACTACCAGCTAGGCATCCATAGCCCCGCTAGAGATACTGAGATACCCTTGAAAAGGTGAACATTCTGATTTCCAATATTTCCTTTCTTTTCTTTTGATATTCTCTTTTGAGATTTTATTTTAAAGCTTTACTTTTCACCTTGTAGGCAATGAAGCCCACATTCAAGGATGAGAACCATAGCGGCACTGGAGTAGAATTTAAGATTTTTCGCCCAATCAGAACTCCTAAAGACCATATGCAATAGCAAGACTCTTAAGATTTGTATGAAGATATAAGACCCAAATATATTCCAAATTTTAACTTAGCCAAGTGACACTAACTCCTAGTCCATGCAACATCTAATGAAGGAAATCCACCAATTTGAAAGACTCCAAAGAGATGACAAAAGTTTGTTAAAGAAATCCCAGAGCAGCCCCAGAAATGCAGCCAGTCATATAGATACAACAAGCCCAGAGGAAAGTAGGAAAACCCCACATAGAAAAGTAGTAGGGAAAGCCAACCCAAGTAGACCAAAGCAAACCAAAACTGGAGCAGTAGACAAGTAGAGCAAAACCAAAAAAACCCCACCAAAACCAAGGAAAAACAACAAAACTAAAGGGAAACCTAATATATTAATGTACAAGGACAGAATAGCTCAAGACTGAAAATAATGCTTCAAATACTGCCCATTGATAGGCAATGGGATATCTCCTCCAATGAGGGTTTTCAAACGGAAGGCATTATCTCCCAGAATCTCCGCAATGTAGTAAGACCAAGCCAAAGTCTGTCAAATTTTCCATGGTCTCCTTTCTTGTCATGGGCCTTATCCCAGTAGAGAACCAAGTCAGAGATTCTAAAGGCTTTCACCTTGGTTCTCCTATCAAACCATCTTTTCACTATACACTGATGTTTGGAAAAAAATTCTAGGGCTTTATCTCTTTTCTCTTGAAGGTGCAATAATTCATCCAAACGGGCTTCACGCTTGTCCTCCCAATCATAATACTCGTTGATAAATTGTAGGGTAGGGATCTTCAGCTAAATGTGAAAGAACGGTTCCAAGCCATACACTAAGTGATAAGGAGAGGCTCCTATAGATGTTTTATGTCTAGTGTGGTCTGCCCAAAGAGAAAATCGAAGCTAGGTATACCAATCCTTGGGGTTTTTATCTAATAGTTTATGGATTACTGTCAATAGGTTCTTATTGGAAGACTCAGTCAACCATTCCCCTATGGATAGTAATTGGATGCAAACTTTATGGCAATTCCATGGTCATAAGCCCAGTTAGAAAACTTTAAGGATGCAAATGTAGAACCATTTTCACAAACTACAGCCAATGGACAACCAGAGCGATTAATAATACCTAATTCTATGAAATTGATTACTACTTCAGAAGTACATAGTTTGCATGCAAGAGCCTCAGTCCACCAAGTAAAATAATCAATTATGGTAAGAATATACCTGTGGCCTGCAGATGAAGATGGGTTGATTGGACCTATGAAATCCATTCCCCATTGTGCAAATGGTTTTATCTCTATAACAGGCCGAAGTGGAAGAGTTGCACACCTTTCCCTACTCGGTGTAGTTTGAGACACATGGAAAGTTCTCACGTGATGATGTGTGTCCTTGAACAAGGTAGGTCAATAATAGCCAACCCTTATAATCCGATTTGTAGTGGAAGGTGCTAAACCATGGCTTGTGCCATATTTATCTTGAAATTCAGTCATCACTTTTCCTGCCTCTTCTTTCCCTAGGCATCTTAGGTAGACACCTTCGTGATTCCTCCTGTATAGGATAGCTCCTTTCATCATAAAAATACCACTCTTCAAATGTAGGGCTCTCCTTTGTACTAAATTAAGGTGTTTGGGGCATTGCTGATTCAACAAGTAGTAGATAATGTCATCATACCAGCTCCCCGGAGAAACATCTTCAAGATTATAATGTTGGGCCACAAGATCAAGATCCATTTCTATCATTGTCTTGGTCAATCCCTATTCTCTTACCATCTTCATGGGTTGAATTTCAACGTCATATTCTTGTAACATAGTCACCCACTTGGCTCTACATTCACCCAACTCATTTTGCATCAACAACATCCTGATTGCAAGATCAGGGACTATAGGAAAGACCTTGTTTCTTAGTATATAGTGCCTAAACTTCTTCACAGTTCAGATCAAGGCATAATCCTTCTTTTCAACACTAGGATACTTCAGCTCGACATCCTTCAAAGGTGCACTCATGAATGCTATGGGATGTTCATTACCTTGATCAGACCTTTGTGTCAACAAGCCCGCACAGGAGTGAACAGAAGCAAATGAATAGATGTAGAATGGCTTAGCATAATCAGGACTCACCAAAATAGGGGCTTCAATAATAGCTCTCTTGATTTCTGCAAATGCCTCCTTAGCCTCTATACTCCATTCAATATTTGCTTTTTGCTTCATCATGGCATTTAGTGGCTTGACTATTTCTACAAATCTAGTGATAAACTTCCTGACAAAGTTAATCTTGCCAAAGAAGGACTTCATTTTCTTTTTGCTTGCACGGGGTTGAATTTTCATAATGATGATGTATGTCCTTGAACAAGGTAGGCCAATAATAGCCTACCCTTATAATCTGATTTGTAGTGGAAGGTGCTAAACCATGGCTTGTGCCATATTTATCTTGAAATTTAGTCATCACTTTTCCTGCCTCTTCTTTCCCTAGGCATCTCAGGTAGACACTTTCATGATTCCTCTTGTATAGGACAGCTCCTTTCATAATAAAACTGCCACTCTTCAAACATAGGGCTCTCCTTTGTACTAAATTAAGGTGTTTGGGGCATTGCTAATTCAACAAGTAGTAGATAATGTCATCATACCAACTCCTCGGAGAAACATCTTCAAGATTATAATGTTGGGCCACAAGATGAGGATCCATTTCTTCCATTATCTTGGTCAATCCCTATCCTCTTACTAGCTTCATGGGTTGAATTTCAATGTCATATTCTTGTAACATAGTCACCCACTTGGCTCTACATTCACCCAACTCATTTTGCATCAAAAACAGCCTTACTGCAAGATCAGAGACTATAGGAAAGACCTTGTTTCTCAATATATAGTGCCTAAACTTCTTCACAGTTCGGATCAAGGCATAATCCTTCTTTTCAACACTAGGATACTTCAGCTCGACATGCTTCAAAGGTGCACTCATGAATGCTATGGGATGTTCATTACCTTGATCAGACCTTTGTGTCAACAAGCCCGCACAGGAGTGAACATAAGCAAATGAATAGATGTAGAATGGCTTAGCATAATCAAGACTCACCAAAACAGGGGCTTCAATAATAGGTCTCTTGATTTCTACAAATGCCTTCTTAGCCTCTGTACTCCATTCAATATTTTCTTCTTGCTTCATCATGGCATTCAGTGGCTTGACTATTTCTGCAAATCCAGTGACAGAATTCTTGACAAAGTTAATCTTACCAAAGAAGGACTTCATTTCCTTTTTGCTTGTAGGGGGTTGAATTTTCATTATTTACTCCACTCACTTAGGATCAATGGATATACCTTGTTCTGAAATAACATGTCCTAGAAGCTTTCCCTCAATGACTCCAAAAATGCACTTCTATGGATTAAGTGAAATACCAAACTCCCTGCATTTCTGGAATACTTTGTACAAATCTGCAACATGATCACTTCTCTTCTTGCAAAAGACTATCAAATCATTCATGTAGATTATTATGTCGGTGTTGTCTTTGAAGGAAATATCCCATTACTCTCTAGAATGTAGCTCTAGCGTTGATTAATCCAAAGGACATTCTCTGGTAAGCGAAGGTTCCCCATTTTGTGGTAAAGGAAGTCTTATGTGTATCCTCATATTGGACCATGACCTGATTGTATCTAGAGTACCCATCTAAAAATTACATCATTTGAGATCCATTGACAACCTGAAGCACCTCATCCAGTGAAGGGACTGGATAATTATCTTTCTCTGATGCTCTGTTCAAGTTTCTGAAATCAACACATAGTCGGATTTCTCCATTTTTCTTCCTGACTGGGACCAAGTTTGTGACCCATGTTGAATGTCTTACTAGGAATATGATTTGTGCTTAGAGTAACTTCTGCACTTCCTTTTGAATGATGGGCTCCAACAAAGCATTGATTGGTCTTTGTCTTTGCCAGAATGGCTTAACATTTGACTTGAGGGGAATTGTGTGTGTAATGACCGAAGTATCATATGTCCTCAAGTCATCATAGCTCCAGACTATCACATTCTGATATGTGTGTAAGGCATCAATAATTCCTTCCCTCTCTTCTGGAGTGCACACCTTGCCAATAAAGACATTCTTGGTGTTACCTTGGGTCCCCATGTTGTATGTTTCACATTGATAGTTGAGGGATTCCCTTTTCATTTTCTACTCCTGATCTTTGATCCTATCCAGATCAAAAATCCTCTCCAATTGCACCATGCCTCTTGGGATGGTATTAGTCTTCAAATTGAGTACTCCTCCTAGGTCAATTTTGGCCTCCTGAGGCTCAACCTCGTCAATTACCTAGGAAGCAAATACATCACAGCTAGTAATAAAATCAAGAATGTGTTTATCATCCTCAAATACTTGAAAGTCGGTGACATTTTCAGGCACCGAGGGTATTGGAACAAGCTCCATAGTGAACTTCAAGCTCAAAAGTGATAATGGCTGCAATGTACTTGCCGCTGGTGCCAGAAAATCAACAGTCTGATTCTTACCCCGAGGTATCAGTTGAATATTGAAGGCATCAAATCCTTCAATAAGGTCCCAAATTATGTGCCTATAGTTGGTCATCCTTCAATCATGACATGAGTATTGTCTTCTTACTTGCCTAACCACAAGCTCAGAGTCTCTGAACACTTGCAAAATTTTAACTTTCTTCCTTAATGCCATTAATAGCCCATGAACTAGGGCTTCATACTCAGCTACATTGTTGGTGCATTGGAATTGGAGTCTATGAGCAGCAAAGTAGGTTTTACCTTTAGGTCTGATCAGCTCAAGTCCTAAGCCAGCACCTTGCTTGGATTTGGATCCATCAAACCTTAATGTCCAACAACCATTATCTTCTATTGTTCTTGGGATGTCTCTATCCTTATTGTCACCCAGAGGTTCGTCAGGAGGTTTTGGATCCTTCCCCTTCTGACTATTTTGAATGATCTTTACACTTGACCCAACAGTTGGGGTTGTGTTGATGTGCCTTTGTACCTACTCCACTGCAGTTTGACACAAGCAACATTCCAATTTGGAATGAGGAGAATCATGAATTCAGCACCAATTAGGAAGAAGCAATTCCTCAATGTTCATATTTCTACCAAGCTGAATCTGATCCTCCACAAATTTTTAGATAAACTCTTGGAAGTTATCCAACAAGCTGAGTTGTCTTCCTTCCTGATCACTAGGCTCCTCACCCATCACCAATCATGTGGTTTGGTTACATGTTGCCTAGAAACTGATGGTTTCTAATGTAGACTCACTCGAAGAGGTTTGCAACACTAGGATTTCTTTGGTGTCAAAAGCAAGGGAGGCCAGGACATAGTTTCCCATACTAAATTTTACCAATACCTCATTTGAAGTGTTCTGATATTCGATGATGACATACTTCATTCTAGGTTCTCTCTCAATTTTGATCTGATTTGGCACTCCTTTCCATGGGAGCCACATATGGGAATAATCTATGGATGTGTATCAATTGAGTGCCTTGGTGAAATCCCTACCTAAGATTAGACCATAGGTGTTAGGGATGTCAGCTACCTGAATATTGAGCACTTGTTGCACTCTAGGGTCTGAGGAAACTTGCATGGGAATCATGTTTAGTTCTCCTACAATGTTCACCTCTATTTTGTCTAATTGGGTGACTTTCTTTTGAGAAGCAGTAGGGGTAATACCAAGAGCCCTACAAATAGAAGATGGCATAAAAATCATGGATGCCCCTAAATCTAGCAGGCAATTATGCATATTTTTACAAAATATACGAATGGAAATTAGGATAGGAGGGGTTTCCATTTTTCCTTGGAATAAAATCAACTGTGATTCATCTTGGGTGACCTAAATCTTATCTTTTTCTTTACCCCTATACCTAGGTTGTGATGGACTAGGACCTTTGGGTGTTTGTGAGATAGGAGGCCTTGCAATTGCCTCATTGGTAGCTACTCCTAGTGTTGCTACACTTGAATTAAAGGACCCAAGGACCAAATTTCTGATTTCAGGAACTCTTAATAATTCAAAAGCAAAAAGACTCACCTTTACTTTTTTGAGTTCCTCGGTGACATATTCTCCCAGCTGTTTCACATTTAGGTTAGTGTGGAGCTCCTTAGAATGACTAGAATTCTTATCTCTTGGTGCATCAGCATTGCTTCCTTCAGAAACATTTGGTTTTCCTTACTTTGTGAGGTATTGTGTTGGCACCTGAGGGTAGGATAGATTGTTATTAGCATGTGGGTCTAGTGGAGTGGTAAAATTGTGTGGAGGGACAGATGTAGTAAATGGTCCTCCAGCTTGCGAATCCCTTTGGGGATTGCTCCTCAAATCATATTTCCTGATAGGTTGCTGGAACATTTTCACTTCCTCAACACCAACCTCTTCTTCATCCAATGGGCCATTGTCATTCTTAGTTTCTTCATCAAAAAACTGAGAGATTTCATCTTCATTGAGCACTTGGTCAGCCTCATCATTCTGACTGCTTTATTTCTCTTCTTGTTCATTCTCCTCATATCTAGGGAACAGAGCATGATTCAACACTAAAATTGGGGAATCATAGGGATTTGAGGGCACCAACTCTTGGCTAGTGGAGTTGTTTTCAACTTTATATTGGAAAATGGAAGCAGCAGTTTGAAATTCATGGCAATCAAGCTCTGAGTGTTGACTCATCTTGTGAAGTCTACACCATCTAGACAAAGCAACCTCTGCTAAGTACACACCACCTGGGGGTTTTTCTTGATTGCAAGGCTGATCTAGCGGAGTGGGAACTCCTCCATTGTTAGGCCCAGTGTTCCATGGCCTATTCTATCTAGGTGGTTGTCTTCTTTTGAAAACTTGTCCACCTTGTTGATTTCTATCAAATTTTTGACCAGAACCTTGTCCTCTTTCAAATTTCTGGTTTCTGTCATAGTATTACCCTCTATTATAATTTTATTGCATGATCTTCTGATTAGATTGGAGTTGATTATTATGGTTCCTCAAGTAGGTTACCTCCATGTTTATCTTCTTTACTTGTTCGGTCAGCACATCCAACCTTTCTTTATCCAAATTGTTGTAAGGGACTGGATTCATAGTTTTTGGGGAATACCCTGAAACTCCTCCAGAACTAGTTGACTGATTCAAAACTTCTAAGTTCTACAAATAGGTAGGGAAATTGGCCTATGACTGTGAATGGAGGGGATGGTTAGCAGTTTGCTAGGGATAACCAAGCATTGGTTGGACTTGGTTTATTGGGTAACCCAGGTGAGGGATGAGAGGAAAAACTATGGAATGGGATTCATGATGGGTGTGTGATTAGTCAAAGCCTCATTGAGAGATTGGAGCTGGCTTGGGTGAGCAATAGGTCCCAAGGAAGGAAAGGGTCCTGACAAGTGTTGTCTTAGGTTGGTATTGACCTTAACAACCTTTATATATGCAGCGAGCAAGGTAGTTGGTGGATTAGTTCTCCATTTAAGGAAAGTGGAGTTAAGGTTGTCAAGGGCCTCAAAATAGACCTCTAGGGTAGTGGCCTCATTTACAGCATAGGGTGCCTGGAGTCTAGTGTATGCTTGGTGAAATATATTGTTGAATGATCCTATAGGCTCATTGATTTCTCTCTTTACCCTAGTAAACTGCATATATAGCTCATTGGCACTAATGGGAATCTTAAATTTTAGCAAGAATGCAACCTCAAGCTCTGCCTAGTTATAAATGGAGGCAAAAAGTAAGTGGTTGTACCAATAAAAGGCTTCCTCTCCTAAAGAGTAGAGGAAGATCCTGCATGCAACATCCTCATGGTTAATTCCTCTATCTCTTAGACAAGTCTAAAAAATCCTGATATGTTCTTTTGCAATCCTATTTAGGTCATTCGTATGAAACTTGGAGCAGAAGTGCTCAGGATTCTTGGGCATAAAATTATAGTTGTTGAATGTCAGGGGTGATGGGTTATTTGCCAAGAAATCCATTGGTGGAGGTGGTAATGGTCAATGGATGACTGGTTGGGGTTGTGGATTGGAACCAGTCTCAGAATCAGGTGAAGATGGTGGAAATGATGGATTAGGTGATGGTTCCTCCCTTCTTTCGGTCCTTCTTGACCTGGCTGGAGGTGGTAGTTCTTGGAACTCTTCTTCTTCTCCTGGTACAGATCTAGTTTTCCTTCTGAGCCTCCCAGGAGAAATGGAATTTAGAAAATGCTCCAGCTTCTTTGTTGGGCCCTCCTTCTAGCACCAATCCCGTTGTTTGGTGTTTCTGCACATCAACAACTCAGACAGAATAAAATTTATTCTATCTCTCTTGAAAGGTTAATCTCTATGAATAAAGAGATAACCCCAAGGTCTCTCTGGTGTTAGGTCATGACAATATAGTAGAACAAACTCAGTGATAAATGTGAATATGTTGGTAATCACAAGGGGTCTTACATACGAGGTTGGAAATTCTAAACTCATTAGATTTTAAGACATGGTGATGCTTCAACTTTGGGTCCTAATCATTTAATAAAAGAAACAACAAAAGATAAGGGTTTCAGAAGTCCTAAATGTTAACACTACTTCTAACACTAACCATGCAAATGATGAAAGACCTCGAATGGACTAATCCCTTAAACTAGTTTTTGGTCAACCCAGGCTATACCTATAATCTTGTAGAAAATAGTGCAATCTTCTAAGGTGTTAAATATTTTCAGACTGAAGTCATTCATTCAATGACATTGAATGGATACATACAATCGAACTAAGCACATCAATATAAGGTACAGGTTGACCATGCACACCATTCTCACAATCAATAAACTGCCCAAGATATGAACCAGCGATTGCTTCAACACTTCAGATATTAAATCATCAACCACTACGAACTAAATTTAATCTGCAGTCAAGAATTTCCAAGCAATTTGAAAGATGGAACAAGAAACATGCAAGATTATTTAATGTAAAGGAGGCACCAGTCATGCCAAAATGTCTACACTTTGTTATCAAATCATCATATTAGCAACAATTCTGGTCTACTACAACACTTGCTTGAAATGTGAAAATTACTTCTAATCTGCTAATATGCTACTCTACTGATTACAAGTCTTCTCACTTAGTCTTCCAATCTCTAACCTAGCTCAAACTGAGCTAAAATTGAACCTCTACACAAGAGGCCGAGTGCCATAATTATAGAAAATTGCCTGCGTGAAACAGAGCTAAGGTTACAAGAAATCACAGTCACCAACTAGATCGACCCCGACAACCAACAGTAACCCATCGCTCATCAATGAATGCAATAAGGACCCCATCAGATCAACCTAGTATCGCATGCAACTAGGGGATGGATATTGAGCCACGTACGATAATAAATGAACACCCATGAAAAGCAGCGCGCGCGAACACCAGGAGGGAAACGAGCAAACAACCAAACTGGAGCTAGGAAAATGGACGGCCTAGATCGAGCAAAGCTCGGTCGAATCCACCAACCAGGTCCATTCACCATTAATGAACACCAAATGCACCAACCTTGCGTGCACGAATGGGTTTCATGACAACAGTCACAAAGTGTACCCGATAACAGCCACAAATCATGCCCAAATCTTCAAAGTAAATCCTACAAATCTCAGCTCAATCCAACCTGCATTCAAATGGGACACCACTAATGTCCAAGATATGATCAAAATCAAGCAGGTCCATAGAGTTCCTTAGGTCAAAGAATCACGCAAAAGAAACCTAGGTGGAGGCAAAACCAAAGATAGGCGGAGGAGGAGCCATGAACAGAACGGGAACAGAAAGCCAAGAAGGGTGGAAGCAGAGGCAGAATAGGAATGATAAATGAAACCCAAAACGAAACCAAGCGGAACGGGAATCAAAACCCACCCTGGGAGAATTGGAGGCGGAACGGGAACAGGAAAGGGAATCAAGAACTTTAGAAAATTTCACCCGGTCCTAGCCCCGACGAAATGACAAAAGAGAAAATCGGAGAAAACCCAAGGGCGAAGAATTGACCCGAAGACCGAAGACAAATGAAACAACGAAGAAAATGAGAATGCAGGAGGTGGAGCCAGAATGGGAATGGGAATGGAATCATGAACTTTTCAAAAAGTTCAAAGTTTGATTCCATCCCTGTCTTGCCTTTGACAAGCGAAGGTAAAACAAAGCGAAGAAAACCTAAGGACAGAGAAAGCAACCCTTAGGATGAAAATGGGCAAAGCAATAGCAAAACAAGAAGGAAGGAAGCGGAACCAGAATGGGAGTGGAAACTAGACCATGAACTTTGGAAAAGTTTAGAATCTGATTCCATCCTGGTCCCGCCTCTGAAAAAAGGAAGGGAAAGAGACCCGATGAAAACCCAAGGGAAGAAAGCGATCTGTGGGACAAAACAAACAAAATGAAGAAGAAAGTGAAGAAGCCAGAGGGAAGCAAAGCCAGAACGGGAACAGGAATAGAACTTGGAACTTAGTGAAAGTTCAAAGTTCAATTCCATCTTGTTTTTGCCTTCAGCAGAACAAAGAAACCAGGAAAACAAAGGGAAGCTAAGGGATAAAACCAACCCTTAGGACCCAATGAAAAACAACAAAGGAGAAAACATAAGGAAAAAGAAGACCACCCCAAAGAGGACATCTGCAAGACTCCAAGACCAACAGGAACTCAACACAAAGGCATGAAAAACTAAGGCAAGCACCAAAGACCAAATCCGCAAGATTTTCAAAGATAAGCACAAAGAGGGGGCAAGCCACAGAAACAGGCCAAAAGACCAAGTCAAAAAGACGGTCCCCACTTTCAAAGGGGCATGTGTGCAAAACTGCACAACACTTCCCTACTAGCGTAATGTATTTGATGATATGTCGGGTTCTATGTGGATACCCTATATGGATTATGAGGCTTGACCTGATGATCAGGAGAACTTGGTGTATTGTAGAAATACTAGATGGTTGATTGGTCACACACAGTATTTTGGAGAGGTATCTTCTTGACAGGATTTGCATATAGTTTGGAGAGATACAAGGTCACTTTTTGGATACTTATGAGGCTCAGTTTGGATGGACCACTAGAGAGGTCCATGTCTGGGGTTTGCAAGTCATTCGGGATGTTGTTGTTGCTTCACTCAAAGCTCTTGCCCCAGTTGGATGGGGTTGGCCAGTGGGTTTAGTGGATCCAAGTGCTACACTTGATTATGATCAGTGGTGAGCATGATGCCTTCCTTTGAGATTCATAGATCTTGGTGGTGATCTCGTAGTGGGTAGAGAAGGCATCACAGGTTTCCAAGGTGAGAGACAACACCTCAAGGTTTTAGCAAAATAGCTTGGTAGGGCTCGATAGGATGGTTCCCAGGGTGGATAAGGTGATCAAATGTAGGATCAAGGATAAGTTCTAGGTCCCCTCCACCACCTAGGGATGGACGTAAATAGTTAGTTGCAAAGATAGTGTGGTGATAGGTCACTAAGGCATAGATTTTCACTCTCACTACATAGTGAGATGGTTTGAGGGTGGAGTGATACATAGAGATTGGGCATCATCCCATTGCTGAGACATAGTTGCAGGTTGTTACCACTGAGAGGGATAGTCTGAGGATAGTGCACGACACTTTCTATGCTGAGCGAGATCATTTATTACTGAGGGCTACCTATTACCATACTTTGTATGATGCCTCCATTCCTCAAGCATAGCAATGCCTATGGTTTGGAGAGCCAAGTGTTGTGGGGGTGGTGCTAAGTTAGGTGGGAACTCTATCAGATAACCAGATCTAGAGGATGATCCACAACCTGGTCTTTAGAGTCATCCTCTTCCTGTCAGGGAGTTTCATATTTGTACTTAATCTTTATTATGTTTTTTATTTAGAGATTCATATTACAAACATGATTTTGTATATAGATATTTATTCATTGGCCTAGTTGAGGCCTCATATATATGTATTATTTGTGTATTATCCTATCACCTTGTTCCCATGATGATGATGTACTATGGCATTATCCTTCTTTTGATGATGATATATATGAGATATGCATGCTTCGATTCAATGCATTATATGTTTATGTGATGATTTATGAATGACGATGTATGATGATGTATGTTTATATATGTTTTTATACTTGTTTTGATGTATGCATATGATGTGGATGGATGGATCATATATTGTCTTATATGATGTTTTATTATGTATACGATGGATGATCACTATGATGGATGTATGTTGACTATACATGATACATGATGTTTTCATTGGTTTATTATCATCATGATATATATTGATGGAATTATGGATGCAGGATGGATATGTGATACTAATGATATTATGGTGTAGGATCGATGTTAGTTAGAAGAAACATTTGATGATGGATAGAAATTTGACGTAGTTAGTATTGATTATTTGCTCTCGCTTTTCTTGGAGGCTTTACATTTGTAACAATCCCATTTGATATATCAAATAGATACTATGCACTAGGGTATTAATAATGAAGGAAAATTTGTATCTATTGTGTGGACTTTGACTCGACATATAAAGATAATTTTTGCTCATACTAAACATACAAAATATTTGTTTAAAATGTATGGTTGAGTTGTGTTAAAAACTTTGGGAACAGTTACATAGAGAGGTATAGCATACCTAACATGCACCTGCTATGTGAACTATTTGAAAATAACTTCCATACACTATATAAAGCAATTATTTTCCTTGGTAGTATTACAAAAATACCTTACAACAACAAATCAAAATGATGCTCAATTGCCCCACTCCTTCTCTAAATCTTTATGGGCATCCTCGAGAGATCTTGGGAATGAGTTAATAAAATAAATCATAATAATAATATTATTAAAATATAAAATAAAATTGTAGTATCACTTACCATATCTATTTTAAGGTTTCAGGCTATTACCCATTATTGATCATGTGTATCATAGGAACGGATCCATTAAGGCATATCTCAAGAAGTTGCTAGTGTACTGTCAAAAAGATAGGTAGTTAATACTTTTTCCTTTTTTCATTTGTTTTGTAATCAAAAATTTATGCTTGTTTGCTTGAAAGCTCTATCTTTTGATGTTTTCTTTTTTTGTTTGTATGTTTTGTCAAAGGGTGAGTATAACAATTTGTTTACTATGGACAGAAAAATTATTGCAGATTGTGATGATTGAGTAGGACTTTTTTTATTTTTCTAAGTTTTTATGATGTTTTTTTTGTTGTTTTTAGGGGTCTAACCTAGGGCCTTGGGGTCTCATCAAAGATAATAATTTCCTATGTTGTACATGCAGAGGCTTGTACTTCACTTGGTTAGATGTGAAATTATTTTTGTGAATGTTTTTTTTTGTATTTTGTTATTTGTGAATATTTTTGGATTTTGTATTTTCTTACTAAGCTAAAAGAAAGCATGATAAAAAT
The DNA here is from genome assembly GCA_007115665.2 of Sequoiadendron giganteum. Taxonomy (NCBI): domain Eukaryota; kingdom Viridiplantae; phylum Streptophyta; class Pinopsida; order Cupressales; family Cupressaceae; genus Sequoiadendron; species Sequoiadendron giganteum. The sequence continues at coordinate 165,775,429 of CM021110.1, read as the reverse complement.
CCTAAGGGACTGACCTAAGGCCTCAGGGTCTGATCAAAGATAATCCTTTCCTAAATTATACATGCACAGACCATGTAGTTTGACCAGTTGACTCAAAGCATAAAAATTGTTTTTGTGATTCAAATGATAACTTAGATTGATATTTCACTTCTGGTTCTAGAGGACATGTTGCAAGAAATCTACTTGAACTAGTTGTTGTTAAAATTATGGAGTCATGTGGTGTCTCTAATGAAGATACAATCTTCAATGGAGGAACTTTTCCAAGAAAATATTCAACCACACAGAAAGGGTTGCAACAATAGCATTTGAATAGAGATTCTATTATGAGATATGAGATATGATACAAGTGTACATATGCCTTGATTAAATATGCAAGAGAGAAACCTAGAATGCACAAGATATTTCCAAGTGTCTTAATCACACAACATCTGACAACATGAAACCCTAACAACCTACCTAGGGAATGATGGTGAGATAGAGATAAGTTCTAGATGATTTCTAGAAGGAATCTTATCTCCTACAAACATGGAAAGGGGAATTACCCCATTATTTATGATTTATCTAGTAATACAACCTAGGACTAAATTAATTAAATAAAATACCTAAGTTAACTCATGCTAGTGTAATAAATAATTAATTACACTAACACCCACCATAAGTGCAACTTAGGGAGGAAATTATTGTGTAATTTGGTGCAGTCAGGATAGGAGGGTCCTCAAAGATAAATATTTGGTTCATGCAACTAGAGTAACACAATAGAAGCAACACAAAATTTGGATGAAAATATAGATTAACACGTTCTTATTGTCATGAATTTCAATTACTTATAGTTGGCCACATCTGGGAGTACAACTTTGGCTCACAGGCCTGGTTACGATATGCTAAAAATATGGTGCTCATACATGTGAGCAAAAAACCTATAGATCAAACTCTATATACATTCTATTATACTTTTGTATTGTTCTCCATCCATATAATGACTCATTACAGGCTTTATATCACATTCGTGAGTCTAGAAACATCTGTGTCAGCCAAAGATCATTACAATCTTCAATGAAGAAAAATGTAACATGTGCAAGAATACATCAGCCTCAAATTTGAATTTTTTCCATAGTAGATGTGCATGATGAAGTGTGGACCTAAGTGTAATATTGGGAACACTCCATAAAAAAAATTTGAACACACCATGAGGATCTGCAAGTCACGGGAAAGATCCATGATCGATCCAACTAGCCATTAGGTTTTGAAATTATTCTGGGGCCAGTTCCAAAAGTTGTCACATACTCCAAAAGCAATAACTTTCCGGAAAAGGGTCCAATCGAGGTGAAAACTTGGAATAAGGTAATTGAGCACATCCATGATGAAACCATAGGTACATGAGACTTGGTGAGAAAATATGAAGAAATACCAGATCTCCCAACTTGAACAAGAACAAGAATAGATCAAGAACAAAATTGAATGAAAATATTTTTGGTTGATCCAAGATTGCCAAGAACCAAGGATGTTCCTACATCAGACATTCGAGGTTAATGAAAAAGTGATTCCCTAACTATGTTAAGGCCAAAGTAAAACCAATACGATCTACCTCGGCCTAAGAAATCCAGAAGAATCCTCCACTGGTCTACCTTTCCATTTCACAAGATATTCTTTGTACTGTCTTCCATGAGTCTTTCTCCTTTCTCTGATATCCAAAATCTCTCCTATCTCTTCTAATTTTTTTTAGGAAGTTGCTCTTCCAATTTTTCTCACTATCCTCACTGAATTCTTCCTAATGGTACTGATGTAGATCTACAATGTTGACTATAGGCAATATACCCATGTCATCTGGTAACTCTACTTTTTAAGTGTTTCCTGAATCAAATTTCTTCAAAATCCTATAGGGTCCAAACTTCCTTATCTTTAGTTTACTATATATACCAACTGGGAATCTTTCCTTCCTCAAATATACCATCACTTCATCTCCAAATTTGAACTCCTTATGTATCCTCTTTTCATCAGCCTTCTCCTTATACTTTTGGTTCATGTTTTCTAAATGTTGTTTCACCTGAGTATGGACTATCTTCATATATTCTACAAATTCTTCTGCTTCTGCACTCCTTTTATCTTCTTTACCGATGTCTCTTAATTATGATATACCTCTAGGATGAACTCTAGTAACAATATCAAAAGGTGTCTTTCTTGTACTTCTGTTCACTTAATTACTGTAGGAAAACTCTGCTTGTGCAAGGGCTAAATCCCAACTTTTGGTTTTCTCTCCAACCAAAAATCTTAGCAAATTTCCCAAACTCTTGTTCACTACCTCTATCTATCCATCAGTCTGTGGGTGAAAATTAGAACTGAACATCAAATATGTCTTCAAATTCTTCCAAAGTGTCCTCCAAAAGTAACCAACAAACTTTGTATCTCTTTCTGAAACAATACTCCTAGGTAATCCATGCAATCTAACTACTATGAAAAACAAGTCTGTTACATGTACTGCATCTATTGTCTTCTTACAAGGTATGAAATGTGCCATTTAAAAACAAAATCCGCAACCACGAATACTAAATCATTACCTCTCTATGTCTTAGGCAAACCAAGTATGAAATCCATGTTGATATATTCCCAAGGTATTTTTGGAACTATCAAAGGTTTATACAATCCAACATTCTGACTACTCCCTTTTGCAATTTGACAAATTCTACAACTCTGCACAAATTTCCTAACATTCTTATGAATCTGTGACCAAAATTAATTCACACTTACCAATGCTACTATTTTATCAATTCTAAAATGTCCTGCCAATCCTCCAATATGTTTCTCTTTCACTAAGTTATCCCTCATTGAACTTCAGGGTATACACAACTGATTTCTTCTAAACAACATATCTTCCTAAATGAAGTAATCTAACCCCTGACATCTATTCTCCAAAACTAGTTCTTTACATGCTCTCCAAGGTTCTGCAAAATCCGAGTGTTCCTCATAAAATTTCTTCAATTCATCAAAGCCTAATGCCTCCACTTTCATTTGTGTCAACAAATTCCTTCTCCTACTCAAAGCATCAACAACTCTATTCGACTTCCCACTTATATGCTTCAAAATAAAAGTATAACTCTGCAAGAACTCCACCCATCTCATGTGCTTTTGATTTAGCTTACCTTGACTATTCAAAAACTGCAAAGCCTGATGATCTGTATACAACACAAACTCTTTAGCTAATAGGTAATGTCTCCACTTATTCAAAGCTTGAACTATGGAATATAACTCCTAATCATACACTAAATATCTTTTTTTTGCATGATACAAATTCCCATTGAAATACGCTACTGGTCTTCCTTCTTGACTTAACACTGCTCCAATTGCATTTCCACTTGCATCACAATCTACCCAAAATACCTTACTAAAGTCTGGTAAAGAAAACATAGGTTTCTCTATTACTTTCTATTTTAACAACTCAAGACTTATGTCTTCTCCAGATGTCTATCTAAATTATTTCTTATCTCCTCTCATTGTTTTTATCATAGGGATGCAAATAGAACTAAAATTCCTAATGAGCTCTCAGTAGAAACTAGCCAATCCATGAAATCATCTTACCTCTCCAATGATTTCAGGCATAGGCCATTCAATGATAGCTCTTACCTTCTTAGGGTCCATCTTCAATCCATCCATTGATATCACAAATCCCAGATATACCAATTCTTCCTTCATGAAACTACACTTCTTAATGTTTATCAGCAACTATTCTTCCCTCAACCTCTGTAAAATTTGACTTATGTGCAACAAATGTTCTTCTCTAGTCTTACTAAAAATTGAAATGTCATCCAAATATACAACCACAAACTTACCCAAGAATTTCTTCAATACTTCATTCATTAACCTCATGAAAGTACTTGGTCCATTTTCCATTCCAAAAGGCATCACCAACCACTCATACAATCCTTCATTTGTCCTGAATGTTGTTTTCCACTTTTCTCCTTCTTTGATTCTGATCTGATGATATCCACTTTTCAAATATATCTTTGTAAAGTATTTAGCTCCACTCAAATAGTCCATACTGTCATCCATCTAGGGCAAGGGTAATGTATACCTCACTATGATCTTGTTTATGAATCTATAGCTTGTACACATCCTCCATTCTCCATCCTTCTTAGGTGCCAGCACAACATTTACTATACAAGGATTTAAGCTTTCTCTGATCAAACCTTTTCTCAACAATTCTTTCACTTGTTTGTTCAATTCTTTATTTTTGGTCAGTGACATCTGGTGTGTTTGTTTATTAGGAAAACTAGCTCTAGTAATTAGGTCCATGCAATTACTAATACTCCTTACAGGTGGCAATCCATCAAGTACATTATCTGAAATGATAGCCTCATATTTTGTCATCAATTCCTTTATCTCCTCAGGTTTTTCTTCTACATGCTTCAAGTTTTTCACCTTCTTAGGCATGAAGGCATAATGAATTTTCTCATGTCTCAGTCCATCCAGAAATATCCTTCCATCAACCAAACAAATTCTAGCATTCATGAAAACTCCAACTTTAGAAACATTGTCCAAGGGTAACAAAATTTGTTTCATCCCATTAGCAATAATAGTGTATATGTTCTTCTTTCCATCATGAATAGCTTGGCTGTCATACTACCAGGTTCTTCCAAAAAAAATATGGCATACATCCATAGGCATAATATCACACAAAAATTCATCATGATAATTTCCTATCTTCAATTTCACCAAACAGTTTTCACTTACAAGTATCTTATGCTCATCTTGGATCCAAGCTATCTGATCGGGTTTTGGGTGTTTCGATCTTTCCAACTTCAACTTCATCCTCATCTCTTCAGAAACTAGGTTCTCTGAACTTCCACTATCAATGATCACTTTACAACATTTATCAGCTACCTTGTAGTTGGTCCTGAAAAAATTATTTCTCTGCAATGCTTCTTTCTCTAATTCACTTTGACACAATACTCTCCTATTTATCAACACTTCTCCTTCTTCTGGGTGATTAGGTGGTCCATCATGATTTTCCTCAATAAAGGTTTCCCTTCTATTTTTCTCATTCTTTCTACTTGTATCTCCCTATTTACATTCAAAGGATCTATGTCCTTCTCCTCCACATTTAAAACAAGTTCCCCTGAATATTCTTTTCTCTTGCCCTCTGTCATCTTTTTTGTATCTTTCATTTCTGTAACCACCATATCCTCCTCTTTTGTAAGATTTTCCATCATCTCTTTAGTATGAATTCTCATTCTTACTGACCTCCTTATATTTGTTCTAATCTGGAAAATATCCTCTTCCTCCTCGAGTAAAAATTATTCCTCTCTGAAATCTTCCACCTCTTCCTCTCTGTCTTTTCTCATCTCTTTTGGTCAACTTCTCTTCTACTTTTGGGGAACATTGATATGCTTCTTCCACACTCAATAGTTTAATCAAACTGATATCATCTTCTATAGATTTCCTCAAACCATTAACATATCTAGCTACTTGTTCAATCTCATCCTCAAAATGTCCAAATATGATGTTCAACTTATAGAACTCCTCAGTATATTTTCTTGCGTTTGATTCTTTCTGCTTTAGGTTCTGCAAATTTTTGAAAAAATTGATCTGATAGTCAGTAGGCATGAACTTTATCTTCAGCTTATTCACCATATGATCCCATGATCTTATCTTATCCTTTCCTTTTTTTTGTCTATCTATCTGCAAATGTTCCCACCAAAGGGATGCATGTCCTCTCACCTTTGTACAAGCAAATTTCACTTTCTTATCTTTTGGGGTACCTTCAAAATCAAAGTACTTTTCCATCTCTATTATCCAATCTAACAATTCATCTAAATCCAACTTACCATTATAATCTGGTGGATTAAAGTGTGGCTTGGTATTCACTCTGGTTAGGGCTCTTATGAACATTTCTTCTCCCTAATCAAGGCTAGGTTTCTCTTCTCTTGCAACTTCTTATTTTTCTTCTACTTCTTCATCACTCACATCATCAATTGGTCGACCTCTCCTCTGGGTCTTTTCAACTGCTTCCAATCTAGCAACAATTCCTCTCAACATTTCCATTATATAAGGGTTTGCATTTCCACGAACTCCATTTCCTTTACCATTCCTTCTTCCCACCATCCTTACACAAGTCTTTTGCAGTTGTAGGTTGGATCCTCAGTCCACCACCCCACAAAAAATCTTCAACAACACTACACAAGTTCTAACAATCTCACAAGGAACGAACCTCACTCTGATACCAATTTGGTGCAGTCACGGTAGGAGGGTCCTCAAAGAGAACAATCTAGGTCATGCAGCTAGAGTAACACAATAGAAGCAACACAAAATCAGGAGGCAAATATAGATCAACACATTCTTATTGTCATGAATTTCAATTACTTATAGTCAGCCACATCTGGGCATATAGATTTGGCTCACAGGCCTGGTTACAATATGCTCAAAATAGGGTGCTCATACATGCAAGAAAAAAAACTATAGATCAAACTCTATATACATTCTATTCTACTTATGTAATATTTTCTGTCCATTTAATGACACATTACAAGCTTTATATCACACCTGCGATTCTAGAAACATTCGCATTTGCCAAAGATCATTACAATTTTCAATGAAGAAAAAATTAATGTGTCCAAGAATAGGTCGGCCTCAAATTTGAAATTCTTCCACAGTAGATGTGCATGATGAAGTGTGGACCTAAGTGTAAGATTGAGAACACTCCATAGAACAAATCGGAACACACCGTGAGGATCCGCAAGTCACGGGAAAGATCCACGATCAATACAACTAGTCGTTAGGTTTTGAAATTATTCTAGGGCCAGGTCCAAAAACTTTCTCATACTCCAGAAGGGACAACTCACCTGAAAAAGATCCAATCAAGCTGAAAACTTGGAATAAGGTAATTGAGCACATCCACAATGAAACCATAGGTACTCAAGACCTTGTGAGAAAATATGAAGAAAAACCGGATCTCCCAACTTGAATAAGAATAAGAATAGATCAAGAACAAAATTGAATGAAAATATTTTTGGTTGATGCAAGATTTCCAAGAACCAAGGATGCTCCTGCATCATAATGATTACACAATGGATGATGGGTCTCAGCTACATGATAGCCATATTAGGTACCCATTTACAAATGATATGAAATGCAACTAATCTCCCACAAATGGAGAAATCAACATCACCCCCACAAGGACTACACCCATCACAAAAAATATAAAAAGTGAACAAAATAGGAGACTAGATATCCCCTCATAAAAGAGAGTGGTCCCCTCAAGAATGTCTTCAAATTTTGTGGAAAAATGAGAAGCCAATTTGGAAAGACCTATCATGAACCCATCTGGATGCCACAACTCTGAAGAGACAAATGAATCCTACTCAGTTGAACCAAATCTCAATGGAGAGGTAGATGAGGAAGAATATGGTGCCGAAAGAAGATCCAATTCAATCCAACTACCACAACCTTGGTGAGGAGGAGGATAATTTATTTCTACCCTGGAATCTATAGAATCAAGAATTGGTGGAGCACGATCCCAAAACTTGGAGAACTTATACACCCTAGATTGATGATCAACTTTGCCATAGGAAATGAGTGTATCAAACTCATCCTTGATGATAGCTAAATTGGATGTAAACTCAATCTTAAGACCCTCCTGTGCAAGCTGATAAATAGAAAGTAGATTGTAAGCCATTTGTGGAATATAAGCAACATCATCCAAATGCCCCCCATCCAAAGTGACATCACAAATAGCAGCAAAATGAACAATGTTTGTATTTACTATGAACATCATGTCAAAATTTGAAAGGTCTCATTGTATTCAAAAGGATATGATACCGAGAATAGGTGACATGTTGAAAAGCACCTAAGTTAATGACCCATCCTTCCTGTCTATAAACTAGGGTAGTGATCAAAGTTTATCCCTTGCCATGAATATCAGTTGTGGCAATTCCTGCAATACCTAAAGAATCCTCATGTGAAGAAGAGTGGTGTGACTTGACAGAAGAAGAAGGAAGATTGATGTTGTGATCCTATAGAATATGTCCCAACTCATGAATTTCCTTCTTGAAACATGTCTCCTCACGATGTCCAATCCCATTACAAAAACTACATTTGGGCCTCTCCTTCTTAGGTCTTTCTTCCTTTTGATGTGATGATTCATTGGATCCTATCTTAGACTTTCCTTTATTATTTCCTTTCCCTTTGGATGGTGTTGCAACAAGAGCATGAGACTTTCAAGATGAATTAGCCTGGTTGAGTTTGGACTATTCTGTAGTCAACCACTCACAAAAAGCCTCAAATGAAGGCATCACAAAATTGTCTCCTAGTCCATCCATGGTAGACTAAAAGGAAGTAGAAAAATAGGAAAATGAGCCTTTCAAATGGACAAGATCATGAAAATGCATTCCTTGTTTGTTTTGTATTTACCACACCTTGGCAGTCATGTCCTTAGAGACTTGAATTCACCAAATAATCATCTATGGAGGGAAATGAATCAACTGAGAGTGAAGCTAGTTCTAACTCTAAATAAAGTGCACATATATCACTTACTGAACCAAACAACTTTTTAAACTTATCCCATACCTCCTTTGGAGTGGAGCACCCCTTAATGTGGAAAAACAAGGAATTGGAGACATGAAGAGAAATCAGTCCCATGGCCTCCTCACACTTGATATGATGTTTAAACTTCTCATACTCTCTAGTCAAATGTGATTGATTTTTATTCAATGTTGACCATAAGCCATTTTACCAAAGGAGATGTTTCATGCTAACATTCCATGTGTGATAGTTATGGGGTGTAAGGATTTAAAAACCTAATTTTTCCATTAGAGAAAGAACCAATCTACAAGACTAAAGATATGTAAAAGGAATGCTATGAATCTAATGATGTCAAATTGCAACTGAAATGAATCCCCTTGATGCAAACAACTTCCTCCAAAAAAGCAGGATATCCAAGTGAAGACAAAAAATGCTCAAAGTGACAAACTACCAAACCAATTTACTTGGTTCGAATTTTGAAAGAAATAAAAGGAGTGATGGAAAATATACTAGAATACCTCATTGAATGTTGCTAGAATGGTAGATTTTTGAAAAACTGAAAAAGAGATATCACCTTCCAAGTCTAAACTATGGTTTTCACTTCAACTCAATGGAACTTTTGATGGTAGTAGAATCCTAAAAATCAGAGTGCACCACTAGAAAGTAGACTCCAAGACCTTTCCAATGGTATCTCCTTTTCTAGATTTTGAGATTGTATGCAAAAGATACGGCCCTCAAAATATCACTACTGAAATGAGTCTAGTCAAGCTAACTAGGGTCAACAATTAAGCCTTGGGGGCTAAAAAAAGTTCAGCCCTTGGTCTCCGATATGACCATGGGCATAGCAAGGGAAAAAAAATAGCACTCCCACCTGGAGCAGAATTGGAGTGGAGGATTAGCTGAGCTGTGGTGGCACAACCAATGATGAGGGTGGTGTTGCTTGGAGGTTAGCAGACCCTCGGATCCTCACATGATTGGAAGTCTTTGGCAGGGGCTTAGCTCTCAATGATGAACACTGGCGCTCAAGGAAGCACCAAGAAAGTTAATCAGGAATAAACTCTAGTCTTCAGCAGTGGTGTGGATGAACCGACTGCTACCATGATGTGATAGGGCCAATGAATGTTTCCAGATGGCCAGTGGAAACTAATAGTTGATTTTTTGAATATTGCAAATATTTTCAATTCAAAAAATAAATGTCAATAAATATATAATTTGTAAAATAATATTCGAAAGCCGACGGTGGAAAAAATAAAGTGGTTGAAGACTATATTCCATGGATAAATTTATCAGACCCCTATATTGACTATCAAATAAAATTCCAGGTCGCTCTCTAGATTTTAATTTTTGCCATAACTTTTGAAAAAAATTCCCTATTTTTGAAATAAAAAATTCTTGATGACTTAAAAAAAAAAATCCTTTTAAGAGGATTGAGAGGGGAAATTTTTTTTGAAAATTTGTATGGATAGTACAAAAAATGCTAACCCTAAATAGTACCTCAAATGGCTCCCGATGGAAATATCTCTGATTTTTGCGAATGGGTAGACAATCTATAGGTTTTGAGGTCTTCTAAATGCAATGGAGAGGTCAGAGAGAGCTTGATTTGCACTAGAAAATAAATTTGACCCTAGGTAGAACTAACTAGCTTGCAAATTAAAACCCTCAAGCCTACAAAGAATCTCACAAGCTAACTTCCTTCATCCCAAGATGAAGTTTCACTAGAAAATCTATGATACCATGTTGAAATGATGGAGTCACAGTGTCACTAATGAAGTAGTCTTCAATGGAGGACCTTTGCCAGGAAAATATTAAACCATGTAGAAAGTTTTGGAACAATGGCATTCGAATAGAGATTCTATTATGAGATGTGAGATATGATACAAGTGTACATATTCCCTAATTAAATAAGAAAGAGAGAAACCTAGAATGCACAAGATGTTGCCAAGTGTCTTAATCACACAACATGTGACAACACGAAAACCCTAACAACTTGTAGACATGGAAAATATATAATTCGATCTGACACACTGGATCCTGATTTACTAACACCATCTCTTCTTGAGTCACACTCTCAGCTTATCATCACCTTCTATCTCTTAATTATATAAATCATTATTTATTTAATTAAGTCTTTCTCCTTTATTGATTAAATTAATCAATTTAATTTAATTAACCTTATATCTTTGTTTATTTAAATAATTCATTTTATTTAAATCAAGTTCTTAAAGTCTTCTTATTAAATTAAATTAATAAAAACCTTATTTGATTTAATCTAACATATTCCTCCTTAGTTAAATAAATCAAAATCATTTATTTAATTAATCATTTCCTCTCAATTCTGATTTAAAGCAATTCATCAATTTAAGCCAAAATTGTCAAATCATCTAATCTATCATTAAATTGATCAAACCTTGATTAATTTAATCTCAATCACTAAAATCCTCTAGAGAATGCAACTTGCACAATAAATCAATTATTTTGATTTATTTAATTCCCTATTTTCTCTCAACATGGAATAAAGAAGGAATATTCCCTCAAATTTGAATTCAAAAATGCAAGTGGATGGGTACTTCCAACAATGCATTCACTCCTCTTACATGTCCTTGTGCATTGAGTCAAGTGACATTAACTCCATTTCTCTTTCCCTCTCACATGTCACATTCAAATTTCAAATTTGAATCTCATGGCATTTATCATGCACATTGACCAAAATATGTTCATTCCTCCTCCAATCACATGTGGACAAGTGGCCTTCTCTCATTGGTTGGTCTTTTGTCCCACATTCATCCAAATCCTTCAATCTTCCAATTTGAAATCTATAAATGAGAGACTCTTCCTCTCATTCTATCATCCACAATTTGAGTAAACTTATTATACTCAAATCCATCTTCAAGCATAGCCATTCTCATCTCTTTTTATCAAATTCTTAGCTAGGTTATGTAGGAATTCAACCATCAAGTGGATCAAATCATCAAGATTACAAAGGAGTTGGGAAAGGGCTGATTTCGACATACCAATCGGCACCAAATCCCCCATGGGATTGATAGTTGTTCATTAAAATAGGATTTATTTGCTTTCATTTGCATTGTTCTTCATTTTTTCTTCCTATATTAATGTTTCAATCTAATTTCATGGGGAATCCTTGTTTTAACCTTGCATATGATCTAATAATGTGATTGTTTGTTATATTTGTGCAGGTATGAAATTGGGGTTCACATTTTGGCACTAGAAGGAGGGCTATCTCAAGGATTTCATCACGTTTTTCTCAACATCTCTGTGCTTTTTTTTAAAAAAAATTACATAGGAAAACTGCACCCCACACAATCCCGTGGCACTATATTGCACCGCTCTCAGAAGTGTGATGCTATACCATACCGCTTTCAGAAGTGCAATGCTATACCGAACTGTGAAACAATTTTTAAACCACGCTGCACCTGTTTTCACGCCTGCAAATTTTCAAAATCCTTAACTGCACCGCACATAGTCCCGCGGCATTATATCGCACCGCTTTTAGCACCGCAATGCCATATTGCACCGCACTACTTCCAAACTACGTCGCGCCTGGTTCCCACCTCAAAATTTTGAAATTTCAAACCTCACCACCTCACAAACTGTGTCGCGTGACCATATTACACCACACCTACGGTCTATTTTCCTATAGAGCGCCACACCTAGTCAAACGCACGACACTATATAGCGCCGCTTTTGTTCCAAACTACATCGCACTTGCAAACTGCGCCACACTTGCAAACTCTACCGCGAAAATAGTCAGGTTTAAAATTTGACATGTGCTTTTTGATTTTTTGATTTTCTAATTCTTGATCTTGTTTGTTGTCTTTGTGCTCTCTGGTTTTCTATCATTTTTTCAGGTTGGAGCAAGGAAAAAGAAAAGAAAGAGGTTCATCATGTTCATCATACACAAAGTGTTTTTAAACACTAAAGTGTTGATCAACACTTCTTGGAGGATTTTAAATTCTATTTTTTAAGATAAATTTGTTACTTTCATACTTTAGAAATACTAATTTTCTTTTGGGTTTAAAAAGAACAAACAAAATTTCTTCTTCAAAGTTTACAAAAGGCTAAAAATAACCTTAGGAACAACATACTAGATTATTTTTAAAGGTTTAATAATTGAACAAGGCAACTCTCACACTTCAAAGTTGGTGCTTTAGAAAGAACTCACTTCTTGTTTGGAGGATTAAAATGAACATGTGTGTTTTCAATGTCCTATAATCCTTTTAACAAAGTAATATTATACAAAAGGCATATGCCTCATGGTAATCTTGAGAATCAAAAGCATTTTTGTGATATTAAGTTGTTAAAAATATTACCTCCACACTTCATTTTAGGGTTTAAAATTGAACAAAACACTTTGCGAGTGTGAGTAGACTTATTGCATGTGCTCTCCCTTTGTTTCTAAACAAAGGTTCATTGAATTATGAATATGTTTACTCACTTTTGTTTATCTTAGCGGGCCTACCTTATGGGAAAAAGTACTCACCCAAGGGAATGACTCAACCGGTAATACACTAAAGCCAAGTGTATTTCCAGTCGGGATATAAAAGTGGGTACTAGAACAAAAGTTAGTATCACGTGGTTGGCTTTGATGAGAAGGGTAGAAATGGTCTCTTGCCGCATGGGTCAGCCTCCATGAACGAAAAGACTGAACTAAAACCCTTGTTTAGAAAGGCCAAATCTTTATCTATTTTGATGGTGCAAAAGGTCATGTCCTTTGAAGTCGCCCCATGTTATACATGTGGTTTTTTTGTAGAGATGGAAAGTATGCCATGGGAGATTCATGGGTACTAATTCTTGGTTGACTCGAGAAGTGTGTGTCGTGGAGGGGAGCTAGTGTGGTCAATCATCTCGCCATTTGCATAGAATATGCACAGTTGGATTCGTCCAAGTGGGAACTCAACAAAATATTGTCTCTTCACCCTAGGGTTGTACATGTGCTTGGAAATGAAAAATACATTGCTTGGGTCTCAAAAAAATTGAAAAACAAACATTCACAAAGAGCTTCAAATTTCAAACCCCTTGGAGGAAACAAATATCTTTGATGAATTTAAGTACTCTTGCTTTCCCTAGGGATCATATCCTTAGAGGTTTCTACGTGTTTGGATTTTATCATCATTTGTTTTCACCAAGGTTAAACCTAGGAAACTTTTTCCCTAATTTCCTTGATTTCCACATAATGGACCTTGTGGGATGAAAAGAAAGTGGGACATTAGACATGCAGTTTGAAACATAATCAAGAAATTGTTTATGGTAAAAAGAACCAAACCTAAGCAAGATAACCAACAACTGAACCACATGTGTGCTTGTTCTCTTTTGAGTCTTATGGTTTTCATGCAAACATTGCTATGTTGGTTTGAGTTACTCTTAGGGAAAAGAATTTTCTTCAAAACCTTGGTCTTGTAAACAAAGTCCTTCTTAGGTTCATCTGGGATCAAGTCAAACATTTCATCCATCCCTCAACATCAATCAAATCCCATCTCACCAGCAAATTTTGGAACCTTGAAAACATCACTTATGCTAAATTTTTAGGGAAAATCAGCATCACCTTGTTTGACTTAATGCACCTAGTCGAATTATCAATCCTCTTGAACAAATTTGCATCTAGGATAATGCAAATTCCTGAGGTCTACTAGTTCATGATCACTTTGATTGGCTTAACAAAGTTAGACAAATCATTCTCTTATGTGAGTTTTCCCTAGGATAACACAACTTCCTATGGTTTACAAGTTCATTATCACCTTGTTTGGCTTAACACACCTAGCCAGATTATCCTCTTATGTACGAGTTTTCTTTAGGATAACACAACTTCCTAGAGTTTACGAGTGCATTATTCAAAATCATCTTGTTTGACTTAACACACTTAGTCAAACTATCCTCATTCAAAATCAAATCAAACCATGTCCTAAAGTCTAGAATTGATCCAAAGTTCCTAAAAGCTTAATCATCCATATCATTCACCCCTTTCATCCTTCATCTCATCATTGGTCCTAAACCCCTCCAAGGTCAACAAGGTCAAAACATAAGAGGAACATGGAATATCAACCTAATTCATCCTTCACAAGTAGTCCAATTCAACCAAACTATCCAAGTCTCACAATTCCAATTGATTTTCAAAACTTGCATTTGTACAATCCTTACATGGGATCATTATCTCCTACAAACCTCAATGGTACAACAAATGTGAGTTTTATGAATCTAAATTTTGGAACACCTTTCCCTCTGGTAGATTTAAATCAAAGTCAAAAATTACAAATCTATCAACCAAATAATCAAGGCATGAGCCTTCCCCCTTTACCAACCATCAATCAATCAAATTTGAGCAACACCCCCTTCATAAATCAAACCATTCTAATCCTTCCATTTTTCTATGGATATTACAACAAAAAATGGCAACCATCCAAGCAACCCCAATGGTTAACACATCTATTGTTCCTCAAGTGTCTCAAGGACCAAGAATCTCAATCGCACCATTCACCACTCAAACCTTGGCAATCAATGAGACCATTCCACTCACCCCAACAATCAACACCATTCCCAATCCACCACCACCACCACCACCACCAAAACACAACATGGAAAATTCATTCTCTATCATGTTGCAAGCTGCTCACCAAAAGGCACTCCAAAACCAACAAGTTGCACAACTAGCTACTCAACAAGCGCAAGCAGAATTAGTCACCCAACAAGTTGCACAAGCCACGCAAGTAGCCCAAAAAACACAGGCTCAAACTCATGCACAGTTACAAGAAATTCATCTACGAGCATACCAACAAGCCCTACAAGATTTCCAAGCACAACAAAAAGCTAAACAACAAGCTTTGTGTAAAGATATCAAGTTTCCACAATCCATCTTGTTTGTTTGAATCTGATTTCTGGATTTGATTATGTCAATTTTTTTAACAAACTTTGTTGGCACAACAACAAGCTAAACAAAAATATTTGTTGGTGCAACAACAACTAGACCAACATCTAGCTCTGCTGGCACAAAAGCGGCAGGACCAACAACAAGCTTTGCTGGAACAACAACAACACGACCAACAATAAGTGTTGTTGGCTCAGGAGCAAATGCAAGAATTACTCGCTCAACAAATCTTGCAACAGATTCCCACCATAATTATTGAAAATAATGATCAAGATCTATCCATCGATGAACACCTTGAACATGTTTCCACCTCATCCGAGGATCAAATCAACATACATCAAGAGCCATTTTTTAGTCATGATCAAGACCCCTCCTACAAAGATCTATTTCAAGGAGTGTTGATGTTATTTGATCCTATTGACATAAACCAAGATCCATCCACAAATGATTGTGTTGTCAATGTCTCTACATCACCTAACGAGTTAGAGGACATATCTCAAGAATGTATTCCAAAGCATGATCAACATCTATCACCAAGGTCTAGCAATGGTCCTTCCCAAGATATATTGACATCCCTCAACCTCACGGCTGCGGATATTGAAAGAATCCTCAAGGATCAAGAGGATATTGAGCCATTTCCTATGCCTTATAATAATGTCCAAGAATCCCTTGTAGATAATCCATCCTTTGAAATTGACCCATGTCAAGAACTTCATCCAAAGCATGTTGAAAGCAATTCCAACATTAACCAAGATCAAGAATTCGTATATCCAAGATAGTACAATGAGGTAATGGAAACTCTCCTATCCATACAAGATGTCACAAATAATGATCATATCCATATAGCACATACCCCTCTATCTACCCATGAGATTCTTTCTTTGGATGGACACATAGATGATCTTCATTCAAAACAAGATTCTCATACTCTTGAAATCATTAGCAAGGAACAAGAGTCTCCTACTCCTAACATTTGCACACATGATCAAGATATAGAAAAAACTAGAGACATCAGAAATGGGTCATGAAGAAGGCTTCTATAGAAGTTGTGAATCAGAAACATCATGTGAAAGCATATCAAAAATGAATCATGAGGAAGACTTTTACAAGTACAGTGAAGCATCAACACCTCTTGAAGGAGCATTACAATTTGATATCCCACAAGATCAAGCCAAAAAGATCAATTAGGAGGTTATCTCAAAGATAGAGTGTCCTATCACTTATAAACTTGGATCACTTACCTTTCTTAGGGCAAGCTACCTCATCAATTAAGAAGTTGTCACTTTTGAAGATCCACCATAGAGCAGAGAAGGATTAGCACCTTATTTCCAAGGCAAATCATATCCTATTACAAATAAGTTTTTTTAGCAGATGAATTATCAAGGCAGAGGATTAGGCCTACATGAACAGGGTATCCTGGAACCAATACATATTTTTGGCAATCCTAAGCATCAAGGCCTTGGTTATTTGACAATCAAGGGATCTCAACATATTAGTAATATTTCCATAAAATTGGGGGAAACTTTGTCTCAAGAAAACGTCAATGTAGGGAGCACAAAGAATCCTTATGATGAAACCAATGTCTATACTACGACTCGCCACGACATGAATCTTCATCCACCCATCACCCCATCCACAAATTGGGACCAACATCAAAAGAGAGACTTGAATCGAAGCATGAAGAATGTTATCAAAGCAAAGGAAGCTAAGAAGCATATCAGAAAAATCAAATACACTTGGATACCAAAGAATACAAAGAAAGATTATCCCTATCAAACTCCATCAGTCAAAGAAACTATGGGGAAAAATAAAAAAGGGAAAAGTATCCATCAAAGATGTCCACAAATACAAAAACATGCTTCTCAAGCAACATACAAAGTGTATCAAGCAGTTGGTCCTAATTCCATGCACACTTCCATATCCACCCATCATTGCTCATCTTCCCAAGTTTGGAGAGTCAAAGGTTCCAAACTATCAATATCCAATTCTCACATTGACCATGTGTTGGCAACGACCCTTCAGCATAAGGATTCAAAAGGCACTCTATCGCAATGTGCACACAAAGACAAAGTTAACTCTGGTGTCAGCAAAGAAGATTAGGAATCTCTAAAGTTGCATTCAAGTGCACGTATCTTGGCAAAGAAACTTCTTCGAGAAGGATAACAATGGGACGTTATGATAGAAACATCCATGTCAATAGTACCAAGTGGTTCAGCATTAGTTTAAAATCTCTCAGAAAATACAAAAAATAGAAAAATCCAAAAAAAAATCAGAAAAAGGATTGAAAATAGTAAAGAAAAAAATCATCCTATAGTGAAAACCACTTCGGTGGCACTTTGGACAAGTACCATGATGAAAACCTGGAAAACAGGCATCATGTGTAGAATCGAGCATCCATGTGTGCCATTTCAGGAGAAGGCATCTTATCACATCCATAATAAAGCCAACATTCCATCCATATCATCCATTCATCAATGAACCATTTATTCAATCCATTTTCATCCATTTGCATCCATACTCCACATTATCTTGATCTTGAACAAATTTTGGTGCACACTTTACACTTGTTTATGGTGAACATCTTTACATGGGTCATTTTCATTGATCCTATCCTACCCAACATTATCTGAGCCTTGAAGTATTATTTGAATGAGCATTCCTTTGTTTGAACCCCTTATCTTATTGCAAGATAACCCTTGGCATCCTTTTCATGCTTACCATACCCATCCATCCATCCACCTATCCAAGCATCTACCTGTGGCATTCCATTCATTTCTAGACACGAGGAGCAGATATTTGCATCTCATTTCAGGAATAAATCTTGATCTATATCCTCCAAATTGTGTGGTGATCCGAACATTTGCAAACGTGAAATAAAATTGGTCAAGAATTTGTGAGCACGAATCCAAATCACTAGCCCATGGCATATTTTGACAGGAAGATGTTCCTTATCAAGCTTTATCTTTCTTTGAACATCAATCCAAATAATAAATATCAGTCGCATCTAACTTGTGTGTCAGCGTCACATTAAATCATCAAAACAATTTTGTTCCAAATCAAGCTTCATCAATCTTGATCAATCGAATCCAATCAATTATCACCTTGTTTGACTTAACACACTTATTCAAACTACCCTCTTGTGCACAAGTCTATTCTAGGATAACACAACTTCCTAGAGTTTACAAGTGCATCATCATCTTATTTGACTTAACATACTTAGTCAAATTATCCAATCCATCATCAAGTGTTTTTCACTTAACACACTTAGTTAAACTACCCCCTTAGTATGAGTTTACTCTAGGATAACACAACTTCCTAGAGTTTACAAGTGCATTATCACTTTTGTTTGACTTAACACACTTAGTCAAACTATCAATCCATCAATCCGATTGATCAACATTAAGCTTGGTTTTCAACAAAATCCCAAAACAAAGCACTGATATCGTCATCACATATCATATCCAAATTGTCAAAATTATGCGAAAACTCAAAAACATCAAAAAATCAAAAATTCAAAAACATCAGAGAAAATCCAAAAAAACATTTAAGAAATCCGTCAAAAAAATAAAAAACATTCAAAAAATTAAAAAAACATTCAAAAAATCCATCAAAAATCCAAAAACATTTGAAAAATCAAAAATCCAAAACATGTCAAAATCCAAAACATCAAAAATAGAGTCATCTTGCTGAACTACATTGTCTCTAAGTTTGAACATAGGCAAGGTTGATCTATGATCATCCCTCGAGAAATTTTAGGTCAATCCTTTAGGCATCTATCGCAATGGCAATCTGTTTGCCCATCTAGTTTACATTTTAGGTCAATCCTTTAGGCATCCGTCGCAATGGCAATCTGTTTTCCCATCTAGTTTACATTTTAGGTCAGTCCTTTAGGTGTCCGTCGCAATGGAAATCCATTTTCCCATCTAGTTTACATTTTAGGTCAGTCCTTTAGGCGTCCATCACAATGGCAGTCCATTTTCCCATCTAGTATACATTTTAGGTCAGTCCTTTAGGCGTCCATCACAATGGCAATCCATTTTCCCATCTAGTTTGCATTTTAGGTCATTCCTTTAGGTGTCCATCGCAATGGCAATCCGTTTGCCCATCTAGTTTACATTTTAGGATTTCAAGCGTCTGTCGCAATGGAAATCCATTTTCCCATCTATCTCATTAGCAGTCAAGTAAATTGCCATCTGAACTACGTCATCTCTGAGCTTAAACGTAGGCAAGGCCATCCTTGATTGGTCCCTGAGACACAAAATCCAAAAACATTCATAAATCTAGAAAATACCAAAAACATTAAAAAGCTCAAAATCCCAAAAAACATTCGTAAGAATCTCAAAAATACCAAAAACATTTGTAAAACATCTCAAAATTCAAAAAAATAGCCTCAAAACATTTTCAAAACACCAAAAACATCCAAACATTTGAAAAAATCCAAAATGGTGCATCCATCTCATCTCGCTTTCACTCACAATAATCATCACTCAAAATAAAATCAATCATCACCATCACCCTTTGGTGAGTCAGTCAAAAGCAAGTCTAGTAGGTTCAAAAGTGAACACCCTAATCGTCAAAGTCTCAAAGTCTAGGGCAATAAGCAAGCAAGTTGATCAACTCGGAGTATCAATTACTCATCACTCAATCAGTCTCACCAAAACCCTGATCACAACATGTCCTAGGATGAATCCTTCCCATGATGGACATAAGCATCAGGTACCTCGCAAATGTTTAGCCTTGGCTAGCGATATGAAGAACATTAACTTGTTTTTTTTTCTTTTTCTTAGTCTTTTTGACTTATCTTATTTTGCACTCATTCCAAGGACCTCTCGATCATGCCTAAACAAAACAGGTTTAGAGAGAAAGGAATGGGGCAACAATCATTATCTTTTTTATCTTCTCTACTTGTTGGATGTTCTTGTAAAATAACTTGGCAAATACTTGCTTTGTTAGGTCTGTCCTCGCAAGGTTTCCATATGTCAAGTGTGAACAAGAATACTCCTACCTAATTGACGAGTCAAAGTCTATCACACTAGGTACAACGCCATCCTAGTCCTTTATACCTTGATGCATCGTACCTATGTGTGTTATCAAACATAAAGTAATTGGCCCTTTGAAAATCCCAACTCCTGGTAATCAAATCATCATCATCATCAGCATAACGTAGGCTTGTTGGATCCTCCTTCCATCCATCTTATTCTTCTTATTCTTCTATATTTACTAATATTTCTATCTAAAGTAGGTGTGTTTTATCAAAATATACACGAGGCTACCCATGGTTGATGACTGGCTATACATCATCAGATTTGTCTACATCAAAAAAGTTATCTTTCGTCCTTTGATCAATAGAACCACTCCTCTCGCATTTTATCGTGATCTTGATCGAAAAATCAAACATTTCCATTCAATCTCTCAAGGGGGAAGTATACCAGCGTAATCCTTCTCGCTGGGGAAACAGTGGGGCATCTGGAAAAAAAAATTGAACTTTGATCACAACAGTTTATTCTTTGAATCAATGCGACAAGTACATTGCTTCAAAGAGGGGCAAAATGTAGACATGGAAAATATACAATTTGATCCAACACGCTGGATCCTGATTTACTAATACCATTTCTTCCTGAATCACACTCTCAGCTTATCATCACCGTCTATCTCTTAATTAGATAAATCATTATTTATTTAATTAAGTATTTCTCCTCTGTTGATTAAATTAATCAATTTAATTTAATTAACCTTATATCTTTGTTTATTTAAATAATTCATTTTATTTAAATCAAGTTCTTAAAGTCTTCTTATTAAATTAAATAAATTAAAACCTTATTTGATTTAATCTAACATATTTCTCCTTAGTTAAATAAATCAAAATCATTTATTTAATTAATCATTTCCTCTCAATTATGATTTAAAGCAATTCATCAATTTAAGCCAAAATTGTCAAATCATCTAATTTCTCATTAAATTGATCAAACCTTGATTAATTTAATCTCAATCACTAAAATCCTCTAGAGAATGCAACTTGCACAATAAATCAATTACTTTGATTTATTTAAATGCCTATTTTCTCTCAACATGGAATTAAGAAGGAATATTCCCTCAAATTTGAATTCAAAAATCCAAGTGGATGGGTACTTCCAACATGGCATTCACTCCTCTTACATGTCCTTGTGCATTGAACCAAGTGACATTAACTCCATTTTTATTTCCCTCTCACATGTCCCATTCAAATTTCAAATTTGAATCTCATGGCATTTATCATGCACATTGACCAAAATGTGTTCATTCCTCCTCCAATCACATGTGGACAAGTGGCCTTCTCTCATTGGTTGGTCTTTTGTCCCACATTCATCCAAATCCTTCAATATTCCAATTTAAAATCTATAAATGAGAGACTCTTCCTCTCATTCTATCATCCACAATTTGAGTAAACTTATTATACCCAAATCCATCTTCAAGCATAGCCATTCTCATCTCTTTTTATCAAATTCTTAGCCAGGTTCTACAGGAATTCAACCATCAAGTGGATCAAATCGTCAATCTTACAAAGGAGTTGGGAAAGGGCTGATTTCGACATACCAATTGGCACCAACTCCCCCATGGGATTGATAATTGTTCATTAAAATAGGATTTATTTGCTTTCATTTGCATTGTTCTTCATTTTTTCTTGCTATATTAATGTTTCAATCTAATCTCATGGGGAATCCTTGTTTTAACCTTGCATATGATCTAATAATGTGATTGTTTGTTGTAATTGTGCAGGTATGAAATTGGGGTTCACACAACCTACCTAGGGAATGATGATGAGATAGAGATAAGTTCTAGATGATTTATAGAAGGAATCTTATCTCCTACAAACATGGAAAGGGGAATTACCCCATTATTTATGATTTATCTAATAATGCAACCTAGGACTAAATTAATTAAATAAAAGACCTAAGTTAACTTATTTTAGTTTAATAAATAATTAATTACACCAAAAACTATGAGGTTCAAGAAAATGTTGATATATTAGAATTGGTTGAGTGAAGGAATAATCCAAAGTTTTTTTTATTTTTTTATTTTTCAGATGTTTTTGATTTTTATTGTTTTCTAGTTGTTTTTTTATTTTTGTTGTTTTCTAGTTGTTTTTTATTTTAATTGTTTTTGACCATGATAGGACACATACAGATCTAGCCCATGACCAGCTTCAAGAAATTTCCCCCAGTTCGAGACAAGACTACTTTCCTAAATATATAACAAACCATGGTTAGACACATGCTTTATTATGGTATGGATGGGTGAATTTTATGGTTAGTACCACTAGATAATGATGCAAGTCTTATTTAAACATAGCACATGTTTTCCAAGTTTTCACTATGGTACCTTCTCTAGAAGCACCACAAAGTGGTTTCCACTTAAAGAAAAAATTATTTCTCTTTACTATTTTTTTTTCTTTTTTATCTTTTTGATTTTTTTAGATTTTTACCCTTTTTCTGGGGTATTCTGACGTGCTTCATGTGTAGAAATTCTTGAGGTGGTTGTTGTTCAATGGTTCGACTACTTGATACTCTTCATTTTTTACCTTGATACTCTTCATTTTTTACCTTACCTTTTAATGAGATTCATAATGAGGGGATTTTGACCTCGATAGGTAATATGGCTTCTGATCCATAAAACAAGGAAAATAGTGTGGAACCTATAGGTGTTCAGATGCTAGTTTGGTAAGCCCATAGAGTTGGGTTCAATTGCAAGTGCCAATCATGGTTAGCTTCATTAACAATTTTCCTATGCTTCTTTAGTATGGTTTTGTTAGATGCTTCATCCTGACTGTTTCTTTGGTGGTAGTAGGGCATGGAGAATCTATGTTGGATAGAGAATTTGGAACAAATCTCTTGGATGTCTTGATTCTTGAATGGGGTTCCATTATCCATTATAATCATTTGGTGAATTCCATACCTTAAAATTAGATAGTTCAAAATGAATTTTGATATATGTTTACTGGTGATATCATTCAATACAAATGCTTTTATCCATTTGGTGAATTACTTTGTTGCAGTAATAATAAACTTGTGCTTGTTAAGGGAAGTAGGACAAATATTACCTACCGGGTCTAATCCCCATTGAAAAAAAGTCCATGGTGTTGTGATGGGCCTCAATTCCTATGTTGGTGCATGAACAAGGTCACTATGGTACTAGCATTGTCAGAACTTTCAGAAATACTGAATACAATCATGTTCCCTAGAAGACCAATAATATCCTATTCTCAGAAATTTTTGGTCTAGGTTAGGTTTGCTAGAGTGGGACCCACAAATACCATCATCTACCTCTTGTAAGTTTATTTGTGCTTCTTCGACGTTAAGACATCGAGCAACATACAATCCAAATCTCAATAATATAGAGTCTCTCCTAGGATTGTGAATCAGGAAGTCCTACAGGTAAAGGTCTTTTTTTTTGGGTGGGTGTTAAGTCAAGTGGAATAATACCGTGTTGGATGTAATCAAATGTGTCTTGGTACCATGGGGAATTAGGACCAACAACAACACATACTAGTTCATATTCTGAGATGTTGAATGATGGTACAAGTAATTTATCCACTAGGAAGTCATACTTTGGAATGTTTTGTGGGATGTCAAGAAGCGAGCCTATTGTTTCCATGGCATCAACTACTTTGAATTTTATCCAAGGAATTTTCTCAAAATTTATTGTGACAAAATATTCCTTGAAGCTATCCCCCATCCTTTTATATGGCATCAACTTGTCATCTTTTGTTTGGTATTCATCATTCACTTTCCTAATCACTAGTTGAGAGCCTCTGAAGACCTGTAATTCATTTATCCTCCATTTAATAGCCATCTTAAGACTCGTTATTATAGCTTCATACTCTAAGATAGTGTGTGTGCAGGGGAAAGCTATTTTGTATGCCTTAGGTATACTATCTCCCTATGGTGTGAGAAATAGAATACCTAGTCCAGAGCCATGTTGAGTGTGGGATCCATTGAAATACAAGGTCTAATGGCCTATTGGTTCTACTAGCAATATACTCTCATCTGGGAAGTCTACTATGAGAGGCTTATGATCCTCCATTGGTGCCTTTGCTAGTTGGTTTGCTATTATTTATCCCTTGATGGATCTCCTTTCTACATACTCTATGTTGAACTCACTTAGAATCATTACCCATTTAGTAATTTTTCCCATTAAGTCTGATTTTGCTAGTAGTTACTTTAGCGGGTCTACCTTGGAAATCAACTTTACTTTTCTATTTAAGATATAGTGTCTCAGGTTTTGTGTCACAAATATGACTGAGACATGTTTTTTCTATAGGTGAGTAGTTCAACTCCTAACCCACCAATGTTCAGTTGATGTAGTAGATTGTTCATTCTTTGTTATTATCATCATGTTGTGCTAGGAGATCTCCCAATGTTTCTTTTGTTGTAGACATAGAGTATCATTTATTTGTCTAGAATAGGTGGCATCAAGACTGTAGGAGTAAGTAGATATTCTTTGACATATTAGAATGATTGGTCACATCTCCCATCCCATTTGAATGTGATGTCTTTATGGAGGATATAGGTGAAGGGGTGAAATTTATCTACCAGTTGTGCGATGAATCACCTGATAGATTATAGCTTGACTTGGAGACTTCTTAGTTGTTTTAATGTCTTAGGTGGAGGAATTTCTAGTATGGATTTCACTTTTGTGGGATCTACCTCAATAACCCTTCTTGACACTATATACCCTAGTATTTTTTTGGATGTTACTCTAAACACACACTTTTCAGGTTAAGTCTCAAGTTATATTGTATAAGCCTATCAAACACCTTTGCTAGATTGGTCAAGTGATCTTCTCGTTTGATGGAATTTTCCATAATATCATCCACATAGTCCTCCATGATTATGTGTAGCATGTCATGGAAGATCATTGTCATTTCTCTTTGATAGGTCGCTCCTACATTCTTCAGATCAAATGGCATTACATTCCAACAAAAGGTCCCCCGAGCACAAGTCAATGTCATTTTATGTTGATCATTAAGGGATATTTTTTTATGGTAATACCCAAAGAAACCATCCATTAATGATAGCATCTTGTGTCCTACTATTAGATCAACTATCATTTCAATAATTGGAAGAGAGAAGTCATCCTTTGGGTAGCCTTTGTTAAAGTCTCAAAAATATGTGCATATCTCTATTCCCTCGGTGGGATTTGACACTTGAAATAGATTTGATACCCATTTCGGATAATCGATGGGTCTGATGAAACCCACATCTAGTAACTTTTGTAGTTCTACCTTTACCAAAAATGCTTTTTGAGGATGCATTTTCCTTAGTTTTTTCTTGATAGGTTTTCCTCCAAGGACTACAACCAAATGATGTACAACTTGTGCTAGGTATAGTCCAGGAATATCTACATAGGTCCATGCAAAGTTTATCTTTCTATCATTGATGAAAACTGTGATTTTTTCTTTCTCTTTAAGATCAAGTGATGTTGCATGATATGTGATCCTTGGGTTATCTGTTGTGCCAACATTAATGACTTTTTCTTCTTCTACTAGGATCATTAAATTTTCTTTGCATTCAAGTATGGAGAGATTGAACCTTCCATCCTTAGGTGCCTCTAGGAGGTTTTCACCTTTAGATTTGTCCTCTATTTTCTTCTTTTTAGGATTTGATAGAGACACATTATGGTTTTCTCTAGGGGATCTCATTTTAATCTTCATATTATCTTTTTCACTTTTGTGACTAGAAGATACAATATCCCCACTCAATTATTCATCCTATTCAAGTTCCATGATGAACCCTGCTTTGTGATATCCTATTGGTATGTTAGTTCGAAGTCCCATGAACTCTACGATTGCTTTATCTTTCTGGAATTGATCTAGAATAGGTATATGTTGTTGTTGGTCCCAATCTATCAATTGAGGGTAGTAGAGGGGTATGCTATCATTATTATCTAAAAAAATTATAGAGCTTGTTGAGATGGTTAATATGGCTTTGGAATCATTCTCCCATTAGGTGTCTAGGTCATCATCACTTGAAATAGGGGAACCATATCCCATGACAAAGGAAGGAGAATCCCACTCATCCTCGTTAGATTCTATTCAAAAATAATAATAGTCATTGAGAATGGTTTTGAGAAGATGGATAGGGAACCTATCAATGGTAAAGTTTTCAAATAATTCTTCGATGGGTAAATTATTGTCCATAATGTGGTAGATATCCAATACTTTAATGATGGAAAAATTCACTCATTTCTTAAAAGAGGTGTGTCTATTATTTGGAGTAACCATGTATTTTGAATCATAACCTAGTCCCATGGTTTTCTTTCATTGTTCCACTATGATAGGATCACATCGGCATTGATTGTGTAGCCCAAGACCACCTGTTTTGGTATATCCCATTTATTTGGCTAGCTGGTAGCCTTTACTATTAGGATTGATTAGAAGGGGTTGTGACTGTTCTGGTTCCTTTTGGTCCTCTTTGTATATCATGGATGAAAAATCTTCTTTGAATACCTTTGTGTCCTTCATGTCTCCCCATCTGGTGAAAATGGCGGGTTTAGCTACCATTGTCACTTCTTGGGCATATTTTATCTCCTTTAGGCCTCCATATACCTTGGGTGTCAATGGGAGCATACCAATACAAAATGCTTGGTTAAAGTGATAATTCCCATTACCCCTATCAATTACTTGAACCTTGGTTTCAATTTTTGGTTGGTCACTTAATGTTGGCATACTTGAGGTTGATAGTAGTGTGTAAGGATCAATATATGAGAATGAATGAAAATGTATGTCATTACTAGGTATACGTTGGATCTTGTTATACTTCTCCAATTTTGCACAAAAGTGGAAGGGTTTTGGATTAGCATATAATGTTACCTCCTTTCCTTCATGAGGAAGCTTTAAACATTGATGAAAGGTGGAAGGAATTTCTTGTAATGTGTGAATCCAAGGGTATCCCAAGAGGAGGTTATAAGGTAACTCAAGGTCAAGTACTTGACATGTGGTTTCCATGTTGGTTGATCCTATCTATACTAGTAGCCTGACTATCCCCTTTGAATTCCTTTTTATGTCATCATAGGCCCTTATAGTAATGTGCTTTTCATTTTCTATCACATAATCATAATACCCCAACTATTTAATGAATTTCAAGGTACATATGTTTAAACCTGCACCATTATCTATCAACACTCATTTGACCATGTTCTTGTGGACACCAACTTCTATGTAGAGAGCCTAGTTGTGGAATGAATTTTGTGGAAGGTCTTTCTCAGAAAAGACTAAATGGCAATTGGATGTAGTTTTTCCAACCATGGCTTGGAATTTATTAGGATTGAGGTCATTAGGGACCGATGCTTCCAATCCTTTTTCTAGTATCTCATGATGTGTGGGTGATAGTTTTAGTAGTTCTGGGATAGAGATCAAGGCGAGAGTTTTCTTCAGCTGCTCCATAATATTATACTCATTGGATGGCTTAGCCATGGGCTTAGGTGGTGCTCCTTGTATTGTAACACTCCCTCAAAAGGTAGCTAAGTTACAACCATTGTCTCCACCTTGTCTAGTCACTACATCTACCCTAGTGTCATCTGCTTGAGATAGGGTACCTAGAACTGTGTCACCATAAGTGTAGTTAGAATTGTGATAGTCTTGGTCCTTTCCTTTGTCATTCCTTTTAGTGTGGTTCAAAATCAGGTTTGTGTATATCTAGACATATTTGTTCCCAAGATAATGTTCAACATCTACTTCTCCTATGTCTATTAATTCTTGTATGACGTGTTTGAGTCTACTGCATGCAGTTGTTAGTAGTATGTCCTTTGATTTTATGGAACACGCATAAATATTTCTCATTGTACCATGGTGTTTTGAAGCTGGAATCCTCGTAGCTTGGGAAATCATTGACCTTGATGAGATTTTGTTGCAATATTTTACAGATGACCATCTCAAGTGATTCTCCTAATATAGTGAACTTCCTTCTTGGTATATCATATTGCCTTCATTTCCCTCCTTGATTCATTTGTTGGTTGACTGCTTGATTTTTTTGGGGATAGGTAAGTTGGTTGTTTTGTGTACTATTTGGAACATAGCTTGTTTGTTCAACTTATGGTTTGTTTTGAAGTGTGTTTTGTCCACTCCATAATACTCTAGCATCAACTACTCGATCATTTGTAACGCTCTTGTTCTTGGACCAAATCTTAGGTTTATCATTTGAACTAGGGGCATTGTCTTTTGAGCTATTCAGTTTAAGGACTTCCCTTTCTATGAGGGCTCTCTTAATATGTAACCCATTTTCAATAGTTTCTTCAAATTTTGTGGGCCTAACATAGTGAGTTGGTAGTTGATCTCGGGTAGGATATTTGAGATGAAGATATCTAATAATTCCTTGTTGGGAATGGGCCATTTGCATCGACTAGCTTTGTGCCTCCATCTCTGTAGGTAGGAGGTAAAAGAATCTCCTCGAATTTGTTTAATTTTGGATAAATCCGTGATGGTGACATCTTTCTCTATATTGAATGAGAAGTGGCTTATGAATTTGCTAGATAGTTCATCGAAGGTTTTAATTCTCAGTGACACATGGGAAAACAACTCCATAGCATGGAATGTAAGGCTATATGGAAAGAGTCTCATGAGGTAAGAGTCATTGTTTCGTACTTCCATACATGATACTGAAAATCGTGTACGTTCTCTATTGGATCTCCTCTTCCTTTGTACTTGTTGAACTTGGGTATTTCAATGTTTTTTGGAAAAGGTAACATAGTGATGGAAAGATAAAATGAGAATGGACATATTTCCTAAAGGGTATAGGTCTTCTTTATTTTCCTTACCTACATGTTCGATATTCTCTAATTCATTTCCTCTAGTTGTAGCTCCATCTTAGTTTTTGGTACATTTATTTGCAAGTTTTGTGAGTAATAGTCTTGTTGTCTCCCAACATTTGTTTGGTCATAAGTTGGATAGAATGGGGGTATTGAAACTTGGTAGCTATTTTGAATGTAGGGCGGGGTAGGTCCTTGCTGAGTGTAAGGAGGGTTAGCTCCTTTTTGTTGGGACAAACTATATTGAAGGTTTCCCTGTTGATGTGTTAGTGGGACACCTTGTTGGTAGGACTAATTGGAAAGGGTACCATGTGGAACACCTTGTTGTTGGGATGAAATGTTTCAAAGCTTCCTTTGATGATTCATTAATGAGACACCTTCTTGGTAGGAGAAATTGGGAAGGGTACCATGTGGCACACCTTGTTGTTGGGACTGCTAATAAGGAAGGGTACTATGTGGTCCACCTTGTTGATGATATTGCTAATTGAGAAGGGGACTTTGTGGTCCACCTTGTTGATGATACTAGTGATTTGGAAGGGGACCTTGTGGTCCACCTTGTTGATGGTACTATTGATTGAGAAGGCGACCCTATGGTCCACCCTATTGATAGTATGGTTGATTGGGAGGGGGACTATGTGGTCCACCTTGTTGATGGTACTATTGATTGGGAAGGGGACCCTATGGTCCACCTTCTTAATGGTACTCCTGATTGGGAAGGGGACCTTGTGTTCCACCCTATTGATGGTACTACTGATTGGGAATGGGACCCTGTGGTCCACCTTGTTGATGGTATGGCTGATTGGGAAGGTGACCTTGTGGTCCACCCCATTGATGGTACAACTAATTCAGAAGGGGACCTGATGGTCCACCCTGTTGATGGTATGACTAATTGGGAAGGGGACCCTGTGGTCCACCCTATTGATGGTGCACCTAATTGGAAAGGGGACACTGTGGTCCACCTTGTTTATGGTATGGCTAATTGGGAAGGGGACCTACTGGTCCACCTTGTTGATGGTACTACTATGGAAATTTCCCTTGTGGATTAGATACATTTTGGGAAGGGTCAATATATGACATTTTTTGAGGAAAGTATTGTCCTAGTGGAGGATTGTTGCTTTGCAGTACATATTGGGATGGACTTCCTTGATATTGTTGGGCCACTACCGCTTGTTTAATTTGAGTTGGTTTTCTATACAACATTTTTTCCATTAGTTGGCCATTGTTTTGTGAGAATATAGGTGGCATGTTTGGAATTTTTATGGGTTTGGATACTTGTCTCACAACTAAGTTATCCCCTAAGGGAATAATATTAGAATCTTTGACAACCTCCACATTAAAGTCTACTATAAATTTAGCACCACTTTGTGCTAACTTGAAGAAGTAAGAATTTGGACCCTTTTTCAACAGTTTGTTCATCAGTTTGAGCACCTTAGGGTTGTTGGAATGTTGAAATAGTTCTTCATCATTTATCTCCTCTTCACTATCCACTTCCACTATAACCACATCTTTTGGGTTTTGGTTTTATTGCTCCCATCACTTCTTGTCATTTATGGTTTAGCTCTTCCTCGCTAAATGTTCCTTTGTACTTGGGTCTCTTTTGAGGTGTTTCAAGGTCACTTGGCCTATAGCCCCATGGGTCACTCTCATTGTTTGTAGTGTTTTTCAATGGTATAGTAGTGTTGCCCTTGTTTTCTTCCATGTTCTTTCTATGTTGTGACTTGGTAGTTGTCATAAACAACTTCCAAGATTTTATGAACGTTTTGTGACTCCTAACCATGGAATGAAAAAATGCTTTTGTTTTTGGATTTTTTCTTTTAAAAAAGGAAATTGCATTTTTTTTTTGGGGATCTTCTATTAAGTATTCAAGTTTGGTTTTCCCATTGAAAAGTTTAGATAAAAGTGTCTTAGTCGATTGTCACAATTGTGGTAAGTTCTCAAAATGTTCCCTTTGGAAAACTTTAGACTAGGACGGTTTTTGAAAGTCGAAATATGGATTTTCACTTAAGAATTTTTCTCTTTCCAGAGATCATGAAGGATAGGTACCTATTTCCATGTGGGTGGTGGTAACATAGGTATTCCAACTACTATGTTTTATTTCTCTTACTCTTTATCTAAGATGTGTGTTGCATTTCTTCATTGGTTGGGTGTTTCTTTTGTTTCGAATATAAAGCTCCTCAAAAATACTAATTATATCTACTTGTTCTCCTTTGATCAATTCAAATTTTTTTTGTATGATAGCTGGTGAAATGTTTGGTTGTTGAACTAGAGCAACCAGTCTCCAAATGGTCATAAGGTGAAAGTGTTGATGTTTTGATATGATTGTTTATGAAGCTCAAGACCCTATGGTTTAAGTGATGTTTTGGGGTGACACTATTCTTAAAACTCAAATTTTTGAAAGGCTTGGATTGATATCTCACTTCTTCTTCTAGAGGAGATGTTGTAGAAATTCTTACTTGAAGTAGCTATGAGGTTCAAGTAACTATTGATATCTTAGAAGTGCGAGTGAGGGAATAATCCAAGTTGTTTTTTTTAATTTTGATTTCAAAAAGTAGGATGGATTTTGAAGATGGATGAAGGGCTATATGACATATCTTGGGTTTCCACTTGTTTTGTTTCAACAAGGATATTGTAACTAGCTTTGTTCTATTCTACTAATTGAAAACTAAGATACTAGTAAAAGGATATAGTTTTCCAATGTTAACTTCAAATTTGATGTGACTTGAAATCTAAGCCTAAATGTCTAGAAACCTTTCAAAGATATTTTTTTAGGATATATTTTAGGGAGTGCAAACATAGGGCTCTTTTCAAAGTTTTCACACTAACCTTAAAGTGTTTGAGATTTTGACGTATATGTTAATGTTTGTTTGAGTTGTTTTGGAATCATGCATTGTGTTTGGATTGAATCACAAGAATTTATAATCCTAGCTCAAGTGGATACGTATTTCTCGAGAGGCCCACCAATCATCCCCTAAGAGATGATTAATTCATGAAGATGGAATGGGAAAATATGCTATTTCAAGGAAATGTACCATCTTGGCATGCCAAGCAAAAGATTCCCTTCCCTATTTTCTTTATTGCCTCAACCAAAAACCAAACATGGTACTTGTAACTTCTTGGAATGGTGGTATTCCAATGCACTACTTTAAAATATTCTTTGGACTTGGACTTGGATGGACACTATTTAAAAAAGGTTTTTAATGATTGTTTCTGGAAACTAGTATCTATACATGCAACATTTTTCTCAATTAAGAGGCATCCCAGCCCTTGTAGGTTTTTACATATCACACAGATACTGGGGGAGATTGACATCGGCATAGCACATCCACACTTGGTGGATGATGAACTTTCCTCACACCCACAATATTTTATATAGCAGACTAAAACGAAGGTCCCCCTTGGGTCACCTATGAGTTCTCCAGCATGGGATGTTTCTCAATAGGCAAGCCCTCTAAAGGTATTTTTCAAAATAAACAAAGTGTGAAACTCAATATTTTTTCACTCACCCAAGATCACCAAAAGGTGCAAGGGGAGAAGAAAAACACCTAGCTTTCCAAACACATAATACACTTCATTGCAATTTGATTCTTTTTAAGTGCCTCAAGCGATGCTATCCCAAAAAAATGTGAATAAGATAAAAATGATTTTTTTTAAAGAATCCAATAGAAGTGTTACAGATATCAATCAATGAGATAGCAAAGGTGCAAGACAAAATTTGATTTTTTCATTTTAAGCCCAAAACTGAGTGTTTTCTAAAGGTTCAACAAAGTAAATCGAGCATTCGTCAACAAATTGAAATTGCTTATTCAACAAAAGAATCAAACATTTAGAGCAAAAACAATTGAAAACTTCAAAACATCCATTTTAGAGCACCAATTTGAAAGCGTTCTATTTGTGGGGTTCATTTTAAGCACCAAATTGAAAGTATTTTTCTAAGTTAGAAAGCTTGAAAAAGATTCATTTTAGAGCACTAAATTGAAAGTGTTTGTTTGCAGGGTTCGTTTTAAGCACCACTTTGAAATTATTTTCTAAATTAGAAAGCTTAGAAAATGTTCATTGTAAAGCACTTACATCAAAATGTGTTGTTTGTAGGGTTCTTTTTAAGCACCAAAATGAAGAAAATTATAACTTTAAAAATCTTTGAAAATTAAAACTTCTTCGACTGTTCATCTTCCTTGTAGCAAATGTGTTAGTTTTTTTTGGGATGACCATCAATTGTACTTCTACAAACCCTGCAAAAAAACTATTAGTACCTATCACACATTCAAAACAGGCACTTGTTAGCATTAGAAAATAAATTTTAACATGTAAATCTCAAACACAGATTAAGAGGGAAAAAGTGCAGAAAAAACAAGCAATAGAGCCCTTTGTCAAAGAGAAAAGGCACCAAAAAATATCAAAATCCCCCTCTATCAAAATAAAAAATCGCTGGAAACAATCAACAATGCCAAAAACTAGGTCAAGTGCACTAGGAATAGTGTAAAAATGCTAGAAACAGTGTCAAAAGTGTTAGAACCATGAAAGTAGATGCAAATTTTTTTTGGAACTATGCATGAGGATTTTTCCAGAGCACTTTTGAGACTTGAAACTTAATTTTTTTCTTAGAAAATGGTTAGTGTAAAGGAACATGGTCCCACCGGGTGTGCCAAAATGTGTGAGGGGGAAATCTACGAGTGTAAATAAGATCAAAACAAAGAATATAAGCTAATATAATCCAAAATAATGATCAAGATTCATTCCTTCACTCACAAAATGAAGCTAAACTATTAAGGAAATCAAGATTGTAATTGACTAAAACCAATGACTATGAAATCCAAAATAAATAGTGTTCACATCCCATGATGGAGTGAGTTTGTGAAGATGTGGTTGCTCATATCAATGTGAAGCCTCCATTGTTGTGTGCAAGAGATTTGAAGAGTGTGTGTGTCTTTGATCGAAGATGTTGATTGAATTTTTGTCTATGATGATTAGGATTCTTGCATTACTTCTTTGTCCAAAATAGGTTGGTTCTTCGATCCTTTTTTGTGAGGAAAGATATTTTTTGTATAGAATTTGTGATTTGAAATGGACGATCATGATTGCATAGTAGAATATCTTGATCAATGGTCAAAATATGTTGAGAGGATTCTAGATGGGCATAATTTGTGTAAATAGATTACATAATTAGTGTGATTGAGGAATAGATTGATCAGTCAGGAATATATATTGATCAATCAAGAATTAGATTGAATAATCTATAGGATTGAAGAATAGATTGATCTATTAGGAATATAGATTGATCAGTCAAAAAATAGAGTGAGGAATTGGTGGTTCATAATTTACTCAATCAAGAAAGTGGGTGAGGATAATTAATTAATTAATTCTTTTTGGAGTTGAGCGTGCAAATCAAGTTTGACTTTTGCAAATAAAGTTGCATTAGTTTGATTTGATTTTTGATGATGTTTTGAATAGTTTTGTTTGATTATTCAAATTTGGAGGGAAAGTGACATAATTAAATTATTATGTTTTAAAAATTTAATCAACTTAGGGGAATAGGGTTAATTAGCAACATAATTAAATAATCGGTGTTATTTAATTAATTAGGAGGAATAAAGTTAGATTAGGACTTTATTAAATAAAATGAAATTTATTTAATTGGTCGAATTTAATCAAAAAAGTGAATTAATTTATTCAATTAATAGTAGAAATTGGGGTTTTAGGACTTTATTAAATAAATGAAATTTATTTAATTCATCAAAAATAATGAAAAAGTGAATTAATTAAATAATGCCATTTTATTCAATTAATAGAGGAATTTAGGATTTCCAATGCTTTTGATGTCAAATGTGGTGATATTCAATAATAATGATGCCAATGATGTGAGAATTTCATTTAGGGTGTGTGATAAGTGTTAGGTTAGTTTTACATGTCTATAAAGATAAAATTAAGAAAAAAATGTGAGGATGCTTATATTCTACATCTTTGGAGTTATGTGTAGGTATTTCTTAAAGAGGCTAGAGCCTATAAATGGTGTTTACTAGTTTGAATATATATCCTTGTGTTTTATGATCCTTTCCTTATTTTTATCCTAAGTGTGTATTGAGATGACCTCTAAAATCATGAGATATTAGCTCTAGAATCTCTCAAATTATTGTGTATTGATTAAAAATATAAAAACTCAAGATTTTAAAGTGAAGGATGCCCCTTCTAAGAAAAGATAAATCCTCCCTATCAATAGACTTCTATGCAAGAATAAGAAATATTCAAAATTAGGGTTGTTTTTCAAGTTTATATATATTTATTATACCCATGAAAACTCCATTCACCTTCGGGGGAACTAATAAAGGAGGTGAAAACATGTCATTTTTAGGAAAAATAAAAAACTAAAATAAAGTGACAATAATAAAACACTTGGAAAGTGGCTAGATTGATATAAAATTACAATGAAGAGAATTGTAAAAGGATAGCTGAGCAATTCCATCATTTTAGAACCAATTAAGAGGGATAATGTTTCATTATTTTAAAATATATAAGGTCATATGCTATGAAACTAATTATAATTATATGTTAAAAAATGTATCAAACCAAATTTAGGTCATTTTATCCATGCCTCATAGTCTTTTAGGAGTAGATTATTTGGGGATCATAATCCCTATATGCCTACAATAAGTCATATCAATTGTCATTGAAACTGTAAATTTGTTTGGATTTCTATCCCTTTGATAGAAGTTGTTCCATTGAGGATATTCATTTCTATGAGGATAATCAATAATGTATCCATAATCTGGATGTTCTATTTTCTTATGTTTCATTAGTTTTTATTTGCACTATAGGTGTTGTCATTGTAGTTGTGATTGTTATTGCCACCATTATTATTCTCTATAACTGGAGTATCTATGATGCCATCTATAATAGAAGCTATATTTATTTTTAAATATTTAGTACCAAATGGATACTATTATTATTATTATAACTTTTATTATTATTTTATTTTAAGTAACTAGCCTTCCATTGTTTCTATATGTTCTTGTTGTAATGGAAATTGTATCTTGATCAATTTGTAGGGAAATATTTATGGCCCCTTCATAGAACTTAAATTACTATTTTTCACCTCTTCTAATGTTTCCATATTTAGAGAACATATTTGAGATCACGTAGCTTTCAATGGTCTGTGATCAATGTTTTCAATGAAATATACAAGAATACCCTCTATCAAGTCAAGAAGTGAGCTATAGATTCATTGCTAGATCTTATTTCACATTAATGATTTCCTTTATCCCTACTTTGACAAGATTTTTCATATCAAAATCAATGATAAATTATCTAATAAGAAATTTAAAATATTGTATGGAAGCTTCAATTAGTTCATAATAACAACCAAGAAATATCCTCTTTAAGGTCTTTGGGAAATTATGAGAAAACAAATTAGCCCAGGGGAGGATTTTTCAAAACACTATGTGTAAGCCTTTTTGTGAGTGTTTGGGTTCCCTTCCCCTTTCAAATTAGAAAGATCAATGAGAGGTCTAGATAAGGTCAATTTATATTGGCATGGTCTAGAGGCTCTTTAAGTTCTTTGATTAGATTCGTAGGAAGTTGGATCATGCATATAAAGTGGTGGTCATCAAAGATAGATTTCACAGGAGGAATTAGATAGTTAGGTTTATCTTGGTATCCCTAATTTGTGTAATGCCCCACCACGTAACCCTAGAGGAAGATGCACCTACAATGGAAGTGAACATTTTTTTTTTAAAGTGTTATTAATAACATGCATAGTGCACTACACTAACGCATACATCCTCTAAGGTAGACGACCAAGCTTACAACTTGTTAGAACCCAAAAATTCCATTGAAATCTAAATGATTTTCCACTATTTTTTGCTAAAACCTTAAGTTTTTCCCATTTGAATCTAATTTTTCCATCATTACCCTAAGGAATTTTATTCATTTATATACGTATTTCACTATCCTTCCTTTAAAAATTCATATTCCCCGACCAAATGCACCTAATATCTTATACCGCTGCTTTAAATAATTTTTTATGTCACTTACCGCTTTATCGCGGCCTCCCATAAGGGGCCTGCAGTATGGCAGTAGTGGTTAGCAGGCAGGCACAAAGCACTTACCATGCCACTGCACACTGTCTAAACATAGACCACAGTATTGTGGTGGGTGGTGAGTAATCGATCGGGGAACAGTCATGACAACCGTTACCGCTACACCACGCATGGTCAGCACAGTGACTATGGTGGCACGGTAAATGGTTAGAAGGGTTAGTAGGTGGCGAGCCAACACTTACCGTGGCACCACTGGCAGTCATCTCACAAATCATGGTGGCTATGGTGAATAGGAGGAGGCGGTTAGGAGAGGCCACCATGGTACCACGGGGCGTCA
The DNA here is from genome assembly GCA_007115665.2 of Sequoiadendron giganteum. Classification (NCBI taxonomy): domain Eukaryota; kingdom Viridiplantae; phylum Streptophyta; class Pinopsida; order Cupressales; family Cupressaceae; genus Sequoiadendron; species Sequoiadendron giganteum. Next base: position 165,737,892 of record CM021110.1, on the reverse strand, counting down.
TCTCACAAACCACAGTGACCACGGTAACAGAAGGCAAATAGTGGAGGAAGCGACGAAGACAGCTACCATGGTACCGTCAGCCGTCATCACAGTGACTACGGTAACGCAGTAGGGAGTTAGTGTAGTAATGAATGTTAGTCACCATTGAACTCCAGGAGGAAGAGTTGTTAACCACGGTAGCACAATAGACAATGATGAGACCATTGAGGTGACAATAGTTGTTAACCACGATACCGCGGGTTGAAGATATGAAGGGTGTGGTTGAGTGGTAGAAAGAGAAGTTCATGAAGAATCCAATCACCGCCATGCCACGGCCGGTCAACAAGTTGACCGCGATAGAGTGGTATGTATAAAATGAAATTTCACGGTAGAAAATAAAGGCAAAATACAAAGTGAAATATTAAAAGGCGAACTATGTAAAAATATTTAATTTTTTGATAAGGCAATACAATTAAATGTTTTAATTTCTGCTAACGAATGAAAAACGGTTGTAACTGGAATGTGAAGTGTCATGACCCTTGGGATTGTAATGTATAAATATGTGAGAAAATCTGAAGAGTTAAGTAGTTAGACGGTAGGAGTTAGATTTTTCCCGAGAAGGGACTGGGATGGAAATCATGTACAGACTTTTCTTGAAGCAGAAGCAATGAAGACTAATGTTTTAAAATGGTGAATTTCTCTTTGGTGTTTAGTTGTTGTGATAAAATAATACATATTCTTTATTTTTGGTTATCTCCAACTTGGGATCTTTTAATTGTTTAAATCAGCATATCAAGTATATCTCTGGTTTATCAAAATGTACTCTCATTTTGTGTGATTTAATTAACTGGTGTCTGCAATTCAGAATTAAAATATTTGAATAAGTCACAGTGGTTTTGAGATTTCTTTTGGATTGTTGAAGTAGAACTTGATAGAGAAGCATTCCAACACTGTTTATGCAAGTCATAGATTTAGTGAAGTTTTCTGCCAGCCATAGAATTTTCAAAGTGCCTAACAACTAGAGTTAAGCCAATAAGAGGAAACACATATCATTTTCTACTTTTGACTCCATTGCCCATGTGGATAGAAGGCATTGATCTACCACAACCCAAATATTTAATTTCATATCAAACAACTTATTCAAAACTTTTCTTTTGTGTAGTAGGAGTAGGCATAGTTGTAGTGATTTTCATCTATTCACTTCCATTTGCCATTGTGAATAGGTTGGTTGAGCAGGAAATACATCTTAAATCTGCAACACACACATAGGTACACCCACCTAGGTTTTGCAGAGCCTAAAGAGCAGAAGGTACAATTGCATCAATTGGCCTTGTACGTTGGCCAAAAGCATTGTGAGAGCTTGGAAACCTCTCGTGGTTCAAACCTACATTTTTGAGACCCAACACAATTGAATCCCATAACATAAAACAATAAACTCATTCATAGAATATAAATTATTAATCATGAATTAAATATCATACATCCAAAGCAATAAATACATCACATAAGATAAAAGTACATAAAAGATCCATAGAACATTCATTCCAAATAATATTTACAAGCTCATTTCCAAAATGAGTAAGCTAATTATTGGTCTTTGAAAGTTAATTATATTTTAACGGAAATATAATGTTTTAACTTTGGGAATAAATAGTGAGTTTAGTAATTTTTGAAGAAAATGCCTATTCGAGATTTAGTAAAACTAAAATTGAAGGCAAGAGACTATTTTCAATGTTCAGTGAAATTCAGAAATAATTTAGTAATGTTCTGATTTTTCCTTGTTGGGATTTTATATCCAATCTTCTCTTTTTCGAAAAATGAGAAAGTGAAAAGAAAAGTAAAATTTGTCTGCAATTCGAAAAATTTTGAAGTTTTCTGAGATTGAAATTTTTGTGCTTTCTTTCGAAAAAAAAATTTAGAAGAAGCTAGAATTATACATTTTGTTGGGTATTGTACTTCGAATTTTTTTTCTTCTGAGGTTGCGGATCTTTGAATTGCTGAAGATCGTGGTTGGTTGGATACACTCAACACAACACTCTACCTCTGAATCAATTCAAGCAAAGGACTCCAAGTAGCTTTGAAATCCTTTAATGTCCTTTGTAATTTTCTAGTTGAAAGAAAAGCATTGAAAATTTTGAAATTTCATTATGTTGGTTGTGAGTCTTGTAATTTTTGTTATGTGAAATCATTGCTCTATATTTGTTACCTCCAATCTTTGGTTTTCAATGCCTTTCATTTTCTGTCCATTTTTATTTCCTTGTAAAGTTCTCTTTAAATTTTCTTTCACCGAAGATCCTCTTCTTTTTATTCCAGCTATTGCATTTCCCCAATTTAATTCTCTTCATCTGAAAGATTTTGTCTGGACTATGCCCAATTTTTCTTGTGTTTATGCATCTGTTATATATATATATAATTTATTTATCTATTGATTGGGTTGGCAATCAAATTTTTTTTTATGGTTGTACATGTTTTAATGTCGGTGAATTCTTTTTATACCAACGAATTGTTATGTTGTGTGTGTGGGGGAGCGGACACCAAAGGTGAACCACCCCACCCCCCTTTTCCCTTAAGAGGGTTGCGCCAGCTCCTTTGTATGGTTGTCCAACAGCCACAAGGCTACTATGTGCAACCATACAAATGGGTTGTGCCCCTTAACTTTCCTACCGTGGGTTAGTTTTTTGTTTCCTTTATATATGTGTGTGGTGTCTGGTCAGAACTAATAGATGGATTTTATTTATTTATTATGGCAGTTGTAATAATATAATATATAAGTATGTATATGCATCTATGTTTATTTAATTATGTATTTGATTAGCACCAGTAGCTTTAAATTATTATTCTTTTAATTTTGGCATATATATACATATGTATATATATACGTAAATAGGAATATATTGTTGAAATGAGGAAGTAATTTTAATTCTAGAAAAATTAGAAAAAAAACAAAATTATTGTAATTAGATTCAGAATCAATTATTATTTTATTAAATCTGTATTTAGAATGATTTTTGCAAACTAGATTTTATAATCAGAAAAATCAGATTTGTAGAATAATCTCATTGGAAAAAAAAGAAACAAAACCAAAGAATTGACATTATTGGAAATTAAAATATATACTCTGATTTATAATTGTATTATAGCTTAAATTTAAATATTTTAATTCAGAAGTTTATTTTGTGGTTAAATAATCATAGAAAATGTAGTTTCCTTTATTTAATTTGATTTTGAAACAATCTAGGAAACTTAGATTTTTGAATTTGGTAAAATTAATTTGGTGAGATATTTAATGTTAGGTAATTGATTATTTCCATAGATTAATTTGAAATATTTAATGAACTTTATGATTTGGAATGGTTTTTAAATGATGGAAATTTTTTATTTGATATGTGATGTGTTTAATTTAAGTGAAATTTTATATATATTAAAAATGTGGCTTTAATTAGTTGTATGTATTATTTTGGTTTTTGGGTGGTTAAGTGTTACCTCTAGAGGCTAGGGAAGTGGTGTGTATGCATGTTTATGGTTGCACCTTTTTGTTTATCTCGTTACCTTGAAAATACTTGTGTGGGTGGTACCTCTTAGTTTTATGGGTTTTTGGATGCTTTGTGTAGTCACGAGATGGTCATGCCTCATGCGCCTTGTTGTGAAATAAGGTCCTTTAAGGTTTGTGCATTGAGGGACGCCCATTTCTTGACTTTGGTTTTGGGGTAACCATAGGGGAGAGTGGTCTTCTTGGGGCTAGTGTACAAGTGGTCACCCTTGAAAGAGTTTCCTTAATTAAGTGATAACCTAATTAATATATCTAGTGGGTTGGGTTAGTTAACACATAACAAGACTAAAAACATACACCTCACCCCTGCCATTAGTGCTCTCAAAGGCTAAGGATGGGTGGGAAGACCTAGTCGGTAAGGTCACTACCTTGTCTCCATGAAAGGTAAGTGGCTCCACATGAGTCACCCTATCGAGCGACACCTTGAGATAGGATGTCTGGTTAACCATAGATGGAGGCAGCTCCTAGTTTTAGATAGTCTAGTGAATCTAGGTAAGGCCATGTGATGACACTCTCCCACTATACCCCTTTGATTTCCCTTGTTCTTGTTCCCTCTAGAGTTTTTTTATTATTATTTTAGTTTATGTTGTTACGTGGGCTTGAGTCATGTGGTGTTAGTCCTTTATGTTTTGATTTTGTGGCTGAGGGTTCTTTCTTATTGACTCCTTTCACAGGGGGTGTTCCTTCAGGTTCACAAGGTCGGGTGGAAACATGTAATGCACCCATTGGGTCCCTAGGTGGTGATTGTGGTGTGTTTGTAGTTGCAGTGATCTCAGAGCTTTGCACGAAGAATATTGTACCTTTTAAGTTTTCAACTCTTCATTATTGTACTCTTGTATTATGTTGAACTCTTTCCGACGTTATAAGGGAAGCAACTTTGTAATGTAATTTTGGTTTCATGTTGTGTTGTATCTATGGAAATATGTTCCATGAATGTACCCTTAAACTTAGAAGTTGAATGTAATAGTGTGTTATTTATGTTTTGAATTATCTATCTTGTTCTTGTCAAATGAATGTCATATTTATATTATGTTTTATTCACGCTTCGTTCATTTTTTTAGTTTGGTATTGTTTAACATTTTAGTTAGTTTGGGTTCATTTGAGCAGCGCACCATGTTACCCCATGGGACTAGGTTAATGCTATATATTATATTTATGTTGTTAATTATGTAAATGTAATTGTTGTTTTCAAAAAAGAATTATTTTTTTATTATTGTAGTGGTGTCCTATGGGGTTTGTGTGGCAGAGCGTTACAACTTGGTATCAAAGCCAAGGTTAACAACACTCAGTACTATAGGTTAAGTAAGACCATTATGTTAACCCTGTTGCATAACTTTGAACTTATATATTCCCTCTCTTTTTGCGTATAATCATGCCTAGGGGTTGGGGACGAGGATGTGGTCGTGGCTGTGGTCGTGGTGGTCACGAAGATGGCCATCATAATTCACCACCTCAAAACTCCCATGAATCTAAACAGGAGGAAAATCAAGGTTCTCAGAACAACCCCCCAGGTGGAGGCCCTAATCCAGAGCAGCTAGTTCAGGTTGGTGAGCAATTGTGATAGTTGTTGGAAGAGGCTCTTGGTCATTTGGGTCCTAGGCAGGATGAGTAGAGGGTGGTCAGATAGAGAAAGTGGTCACCAAGGAGGAATGAGATAATGGCATATCAGGATGTTGTGGCCATTGGGCATATGAGAGACCTCCTCAAAGCACGTCCCCCCACTTATGATGGCTCTAGTGGAGGATTGGAAGCTGAAACTTGGCTTATTGATCTAGATTGATGCTTTTCTATCCATTCCTACAACAGTAATACTAGGGCAAGGTGCACCATCATGCACCTTAGAGGATTCACATCCACATGGTGGTGACTAGAAGAGTAGAAATTGCACCTTAACATCAGTTTAGTGACATGGGACTTGTTTTTGGAACGATTCAGGGCCCGTTTCTTATCTGATCACTGGAGGTAGTGTCAGGCAGATGGATTTCATGATTTGAGATAGATCGTAATGTTCATAGAGTAGTATGAGTGATGCTTCTTTGAGCTTAAGTAGTACAAAGGGATTACTAATGATCAGGCCATGCTGGTACAATTTTTTGTCAGAGGTCTGAATGCTAGAATTAGTGGAGGTTTTTGAGTCTTCGAGTCGAAGACTATGGAGGTTACTATTGAGAAAGCTCATCTTGTGGAGGAGAATTTGACCTTGGCATTAAGAGGTCACACTAGAGTTCAAATTGGTGGTAATCCTACTTTTGGCTTCGGTTCCCACAGTGGGTAGTCTCAAGCTGCAGGCCCTTCCAGGGGTCATTCTGCACCTGCTAAGGGTAGACAGTAGTAGCTACAGTAGTTTCAATCAAAGAATAAGTCCTCTCAGTCTCATCAGGGCAACAGATTTCAGTTAAGGAAAAACGGTCATTGCCAGAGATCGCAGCATAATTGTGTTGAGCAGCTAGCACAGTCTTCACAGACAGCACCTAACCATGGTAGCTATCAGCAATTTAATGTTCTAACAAGTGTCAAAGGTTTTGGTCATGGTACTGGTTGTTTCAGCTGTAGTCAACAAGGGCATATTGCTAGACATTGTTTGTAGAGGAACACTGTAGGGTTTAGTCAGAGGTCGATGGCATCTGAGCTGATGGTTGGAGATGCTGGTAGGTCTCATTGGGTTTTCACTGCGGTGGACAATCATCAAGCCAATCACCAGGGTATTGTGGTGGAGGTATCAGGATTTTTGCAAGGCACCCCTATTTCTATACTTTTTTATTCTGGTGCATCAGACTCCTTTATTTCCCCTTCAGTAGTTAAGCATTGTAGTCTAGTTACAGAAAAGCAAGGCATTAAGTGGTGAGTTGAATAGGATTCTAGGGAAAAAGTGTCAGTGGAGTCTCTTGTTTCAAGATGTAGGTTGGAGTTAGGTTCAGTTGTGACTTTGGTGGATCTTTGGATTCTTCCTCTGGGTTCTTATGATGTCGTATTGGGGATGGATTGGCTAAGTGCACATCGAGTGACAATTGACTATCATCGTAATTCTATTCATAGTTTGGATGATTCTGGAGGTGAGGTTGAAATTGTTGGCATTCAAAAGCCTATCTCCTTATTGATTATTTCTGTAATGCAGTTGAAGTGTTTCCATCAAGGGTGTTAGTTGGTTGATGTCTCAGTTACTGACCTAGTTATAGAGGAGATTCGAGAAGTGACCTTAGATGATTATCCTCTCCTTAAGTATTTTTCTGATGTGTTTTCGAGTGAGATACCAGGGATGCCACTAAAGCGTGACATCAACTTTAGGAATTGAACTCATTCTAGGAGTTGAGCCTATCTCTAAGGCTCCTTATAAGATGACAACTCATGAGCTTCAAGAGCTTTGTTTGCAATTGGAAGAATTTTTTTGAAAAAGGTTTTGTTCATCCTAGTGTTCCCCCTTGGGGAGCATCGGTCATATTCATGAAAAAGAAGGATGGTTCGCTTCATTTGTGTATTGATTATCGACAATTGAACAAGGTGATAGTGAAGAATCACCACCCCTTACCTAGGATTGATGATCTATTTGACCAGATCAAAGGAGAAAAGGTGTTCTCTAAAATTGACCTTAATTCAGGATACCATTAGTTGCAGATTACTGAGGAGGACATTCACAAAACTACATTCCGTACCCAATAAGAATATTATGAATTTACTGTCATGTCATTTGGGTTAAAAAATGCACCCTCAGTTTTCATGAGCTTAATGAATGGTGTTTTCCAAACCTATCTAGACCAGTTTGTTCTCACGTTTCTCGATGACATACTCATCTACTCTAGAGATATGGAGGAGCATGAGGAACACTTGAATCTGGTGTTGCAGTGTTTGAGAGAAAACTAGTTGTTTGCAAACCTGGAAAAGTGCGACTTTTAAAGTCAGAAGTGAAATACTTGGGGCATGTGATTTTTGGAGAATGCATCACCGTAGATCCCTCAAAGATCCAAGCTATTATAGATTGGCCTACTCCCAAAAATGTTCCAGAGATTCGCAGCTTTATGGGATTGGCGGGCTATTATCGGTGGTTTGTACAGGGTTTCTCAAAGGTTGCACATCCCATCACCTCTCTCCAGAGGAAAGGAAAGAAGTATGATTGGTTTTAAAAGTGTTAGTTAGATTTTAAAACTCTTTAGGAGAATCTAACTAGTGCACCTATTCTTTTTGTTCATGATCTGACTCAGGAATTTGTGATTTGCACAGATGCATCCTTGGAAGGGTTAGGGGTTGTTTTGATGCAAGATGGTAGGGTGATAGCATATGATTCACATAAGCTCAAGGGCCATGAGCTGAATTACCCTACTCATGACTTAGAGTTGGCCATAGTTTTTCATGCTCTGGTAAGGTGGAGGCATTTCTTGTTGGGGCATAGGTTTGAGTTGCATAGTGACCATCGCAGTTTGCAATACATTTTCACGCAACCGAATATGAATGCCAGGCAGAGAAGATGGATGGAGTTCCTGTGCAAGTGTGATTTTGAGGTAAAATATATTAGGGCAAGGAGAACATGGTGGAAGATTCTCTAAGCCATCATCATCATGAGTTATTCTTAGTGACTCTTGAAGTAGATCTAAAAAGTCAGATTCTTGCCACACTTCCTTCAAACAACTGGTTCTAGGAGGTGAAGTCAGAGATTGAGTTGGGTAGAGTGCTAGAGGGAAGGTTTACTGGTTATAATCTTCAGTCCGATGGACTTTTGTGATTTTCAGGTCGCATATATGTACCTTCTTCAGGGGGTCTCCATACCCTAATTATGACCAAATCTCATCGGGCTCCTTATTCGACTCATCCAAGAGTTAAAAAGATGTATGCAGATCTTTGTCTGTTGTATTTCTGGCTAGGATGAAGAGAGATATAGTAGATCTTGTGGTGAGATTCCTAGAGTGTTAGAGGGTAAAATAAAAGCACCATCATCCCACAAGTCTTCTACAACCCAATTTCGTTCTGGAATGGAAATGGGATATTATATCCATAGACTTCATTGTTGGGTTTCCTATGACTACACGTTGGCATGATCCTATCATGGTCACTGTTGATAGGTTGACCAAGGTGGCACATTTCTCTCCCATTTAGTCTTCCTATACTGCATCATTTGTAGCCAAAATTTTCATGGATGATATTGTAAGGCTGCACGAAATCCCATGAAGAATCATTTCTGACAAAGATCCAATGTTCACTTCTACCTTGTGGACATCATTGCAGCGTGCCTTAGGAACACAATTGAACTTCAATTTTTCTTACCATCCAGAAACAGATGGTTTGACCGAGAGGTTCAATCAGGTTCTCGAGGACATGCTTTGTATGTATGTTATGGATCATCAGTCTCATTGGGAAGACTATATCCATTTGGTTGAGTTTTCCTACAATAGCAGTTACCATAGTTTGATTGGGATGCCACCATTCCAAGCTTTGTATGGTCACCCATGTTAAACACCTTTGAGAAGGGACCGTTTGGAGGAAAGGGTTCTTCTTGGGCCAGAGATGCTATAGGAAATGGAGCAGCAACTCGCTCACATCAGAGAACACTTGATAGCAGCTTAAGATAGGCAGAAGAAGTATGCCGATGCTCATAACGTTGATCTCCAATTTTTAGTGGGTGATCGAGAGTTTCTTCGAGTGTTTCCATGAAAGAGCCCTATTCATTACAGAAAAGGCTCCAAGTTGGCACCTCATTTTTTGGGTTCATTTGAGGTTCTAGAAAGGATTGGGCCCATTGCTTACCATTTGGAATTGTCACCCAGCCTTGCATGCATTCATGATGTGTTCCATGTTTCTATTCTTAGGCCTTATTTTCTCAATTTATCTCATGTACTGGATTGGAATGCTTTACAGGTCGAGAACAGGCAGCTCACACTGGAGCCCGTGGTTGTTCTATAGCACAAGAGGCTCATTCTTAGGGGAAGAGAGATTGATCAGGTGTAGCTCTAATGGGACCCAGATGATGAGTCTTCATTGACATGGGAGGATGCATCCTGCATCCGAGAATATTTTCCTTTTTTTTTTTCTAGCTTCCAGGAGTAAGCCTATTTCTAGGGGGGAGGATGTAGTACCTTTCATGTTACTAATACATTTTGATACTACTTTTTGTGTGTTTTGATTATGTTTTGATGCATACTTGATACTTTGTTAGACATCTCTTTCACCATGTTGTTTGGTGTGGCATACAATTTTGTTCATTTTCTTATGATATTTGTATTTATGTGATGGTTACTTATGCCTATGATGATTTTGTGTTCATTTCTTGATTATTGTATATGATTCAGGTGAAGGAGATAGTGTTGCATCGCTCATCTATGAGCATCCTGCCTCACTACAATTCTCTTTCACCATGTGTTTGATTATGAGTTTATATGCATATGTATGTGTTGTTCGATGTGTGGTGTTATACAGAACTATAGGTACCAGGTGTCGACTCCACCTGCATTGTCGGGTCTGAGCATGCCCTACATACCCAATGGTTGATGTGATTAGGGATTTGATAAGAAAGTACCCCCGTCTATGTCAATGACTGGGTCAGTATTTTCTCATGTCTTATATCTGTACTTCGTTCATGTGGGTATGATTTTAATTTAAGTTATTTATTTTCATGAGTTTTGTAATGTTAGCAAAGATTACGTTTATGGCTTTGATTAATGAATAATCATTTTAAATTAAATGCCATCCTTTGGTGTGGTTAATAAGTAATTAAATCTTCATTGTTATCAAATGGCATAAATTCTTTTAGAAAATAAATGTGTGCATTAGTGTTACTTATTGTATTCATTAAGGGTCTTATTAGTATTGCAAGATTCAAATTATCTTAAGAATATCATTTAAATTAAATAAATAAAAGTTAATAAATAATTTTAGTTATTATTTAAATTAAGTCATTGAAATTATTTTTATGATTATTTTATCATTAAGTAATTAATTTAATATTATATTTTAAATTTAAATGTTGTTTGAATTAAAATGCTTAATTATTTAATTTTAATAATAATTATTGATCTTCGAAAGTTAATTATATTTTAAAGGAAATATAATGTTTTAAGTTTGGGAAGAAATAGTGAGTTTAGTATTTTTTGAAGAAAATGCCTATTAGAGATTTAGTAAAACTAAAATTGAAGGCAACAGACTATTTTCAATGTTCAGTGAAATTCAAAAATAATTTAGTAATGTTATGATTTTGCCTTCTTGGGATTTTATATCCAATCTTGTCTTTTTCAAAAAATGAGAAAGTGAAAAGAAAAGTAAATTTTGTCTCCAATTCGAAAACTTTTGAAGTTTTCTGAGAATTGAAATCTCTGTGCTTTCTTTTGAATTTTTTTAGAAGAAGCTAGAATTATACATTTTGTTGGGCATTGTAGTTTGAAATTTTTTTCTTATGGGGTTCTGAATCTTTGAATTGCTAAAGATCGTGGTTGGCTGGATACGCTCAATGCAACACTCTGTCTCTAAATCAATTCAAGCGAAGGACTCCAGGTAGCTCTAAAATCCTTGAATGTCCTTTGTAATTTTCCAATTGAAAGAAAAGGATTGTAAACTCCAAAATTTCATTATGTTGGATGTGAGTCTTATAATTTTTGTTATGTGAAATCATTGCTTTGTATGTGTTACCTCCAGTCTTTAGTTTTCGTTGCCCTTCATTTTTTGTCCATTGTTATTTCCCTATCAAATTCTCTGTAAAAATTTTTTTGCTGAAGATCATCTTCTTCTTATTCCAGCTATTGCATTTCCCCAATTTAATTCTCTTCATTTGAAAGATTTTGTGTGTTGGGATATGCCCAATTTTTCTTGTGTTTATGCATCTATTATATATATATATAATTTATTTATCTGTTGATTGGGTTGGCAATCAATTTTTTTTTATGGCTGTACATGTTTTAATGTCAGTGAATTCTTTTTATACCAGTGAATTTTTATGCTATGTGTGTGGGGGAGTGGACACCAAAGGTGAACCACCCCACCCCACTTTTCCCTTAAGAGGGTTACGCCAACTCCTTTGGATAGTTGCGCAGTAGCCACAAGGTTGTTATGTGTAGCCATACAAAGGGGCTACGCCCCTTCACTTTGCTACCATGGGTTGGTCTTTTAATTTCTTTATATATATATATATATGTGGTGTCTGGTCAGAACTTATAAATGGATTTTTTATTTATTTATTATGGCAGTTAATTTTGTATTTGATTAGTAGTAGTAACTTTAAATTATTATTCTTTTAATTCCAGCATATATATATACATATGTGTATATACGTGAATAGGAATATATTGTTGAAATGAGGAAGTAATTTTAATTCTAGAAAAATTAGAAAAAACAAAATTATTGTAATCAGATTGAGAATCAATTATTATTTTATTAAATCTGTATTTAGAATGATTTATACAAACTAGATTTTATAATCAGAAAAATCAGATTTGTAGAATAATCTCGTTGGAAAAAAAGAAACAAAACCAGAGAATTGTCATTATTGGAGATTAAAATATATACTCTGATTTATAATTATATTATAGCTTAAATTTAAATATTTTAGTTCTGAAGTTTATTTTGTGGTTAAATAATCGTAGAAAACATAGTTGCCTTTATTTAATTTGATTTGAATGAATGAATGAGATTTTACTAACATCCACGAGACCGAAACGGTCTAAGGGACCAAGGAACACAAAAATAAATCATGCAAACTCCAAATTCCTCTCGATGCTGGACCTTCTATTATGAATTTTGACCAAAAAGTTGGCAGTCATGTTGATCTTCTCCTCATCGAATAACTCATGCAGATTGTCAATCCTTAAGTGATCCACATACTGAGTATGGAGATCCTCGTAGGTTGTGCACTCCTTAATAAAGTGTCATTCTATCTCCACCACTCCTTTGCTACAAAACTTGCAACTTTTGTCCTCCCATGCCTCTTTAGGAATAGTCCACCTTTCGGTCTCACACCTAAGATGATGAGACTCGGTCCTCAACTAAGCAATTAACAACCTTGCTTTCCCTTTAATATCTGCCCCTAAATAAGTTTTTTCACCATGTTCCCAAGTTGGGTTGAACTCTTTGACATAGTGTGCTTTTTTCCGCCCAATCTGCTTTGTCCACATGGCAATCATGAATTTTTTGGTAACATAATTTTTAATTTCCTCCTTGGTGTTAGGACACTCATGCAAGACGATGCCCCATTTACTCAACCAATTGACATTTTGTTTCATCCATATTTTCTTCCTACGGTTTAAGGCCTCCTTCACAACTATTTTAGGCTAGCGGTGGTTATCCATGTTTTCAACCTTCTTTAAGTAATCTAGCAAGTGAATTATAGCCGAAGCCTCCAACGGAAAGGCTCTTGATTCAACCAAGAGAATATCATAAGGGACTGAGGTTTTCACTTTAAGGTTGCAAGTAATGGTATGTTTTTGAATTCTTTCAAGTTGTCTCCATTGATACTTTGACATGCTGCTACCCCACACTTCACAGCCATAAAGAACCACCGGAGTGACTAGCAAACCAAAGAGGGTTTTCTTAGTCTTCCAATCCCAAAGTTCAGCTTTCCTGCACCTATTTTGAAGTAAGAAAGAAGCTTTCCAACCTCCTTGTATCCTTTTGGTTCTACTAGTCTCCTAGCTGAGCTTATACTAAAAGTCAATTCCAAGGTATTTGTACTCTTTTACTATCTCCAGAGGGTTGCCTTCAAAAAGGAATTCATTGTGATTCCTTTTCTTCTTTAGGGAAAATATCATGATTTTAGTCTTTGTGGTATTCACTTGCATTCCCACTTCCTGGCAAAATAGATCTAAGGCCTTCAAAAGTTCTTTCAAACCATGTGCAGATTTTGAGATTAAAATAAGATCATCGGCATAAAGCAACAACTTCACCACATACCCAACCAACTGAATACCCCCTTCTTTGCTCATTTCATTTAACCAATCTTCCAGCTTGTCAATGTATAGCCCAAAAAGAGTGGGTGATAGAGGACAACCCTGTTTAACCTCGATATCGCTGCCAAAACACTCAGACATACCTTAACTTGTTAAAATTAATTTGGTGAGATATTTAATGTTAGGTAATTGATTATTTCCATAGATTAATTTGAAATATTTAATGAACTTTATGATTTGGAATGGTTTTTAAATGATGGAAAAAATTTATTTGATATGTGATGTGTTTAATTTAAGTTAAATAATATATATATTAAAAATGTGGCTTTAATTAGTTGTATGTATTATTTTGGTTCTTGGGTGGTTAATTGTTACCTCCAGAGGCTAGGGAAATGGTGTGTATGCATGTTTATGGTTGCACCCTTTTGTTTATCTCATTACCTTGTGAATACTTGTGTGGGTGGTACCTCTTAGTTTTATGGGTTTTTGTATTCTTTGTGTAGTCACAAGATGGCCATGCCTTGTGTTCCTTGTTGTGAAATAAGGTCCTCTAAGGTTTGTGCATTGAGGTACACCCATTTCTTGACTTTGGTTTTGGGGTAACCGTAGGGTAGAGTGGCTCTTCTTGGGGCTAGTGTACAAGTGGTCACCCTTGAAAGAGTTTCCTTAATTAAGTGATAACCTAATTAATGTATCTAGTGGGTTGGGTTAGTTAACACATAACAAGACTAAAAACATACACCTCACCCCTGCCATTAGTGCTCTCAAAGGCTAAGGATGGGTGGGAAGACCTGGTCAGTAAGGTCACTACCTTGTCTCCACAAAAGGTAAGTGGCTTTGCATGAGTCACCCTATAAGGCAGGACCTTGAGATAGGATGTCTGGTTAACCATAGATGGAGGCGGATCCTAGTTTTAGGTAGTCTAGTGAATCCATGTAAGGCCATGCAATGACACTCTGCCACTATGCCCCTTTGATTTCCCTTGTTCTTGTTGCCTCTAGAGTTGTTTTATTATTTTTGTAGTTTATGTTGTTACATGGACTTCAGTCATGTGGTGTTAGTCCTACATGTTTTCATTTTGTGACTGAGGGTTCTTTCTTATCGACTCCTTGCATGGGGGGTGTTCCTTCGGGTTCATAAGGGTGGGTGGAAATGTGCAATGCACCCATTGGGTCCCCAGGTGATGATCATGGCATGATTGCAGTTGCAGTGATCTTAGAGCTTCACACGGAGAATATTGTACCTTTTAAGTTTTTAACTCTTCATTATTGTACTCTTGTATTATGTTGTACTCTTCCCGATGTTATCAAGGAAGCAACTTTGTAATGTAATTATGGTTTCACTTTGTGTTGTATGTATGGAAATATGTTCCATGAATGTAACCTTGAACTCATAAGTTGAATGTAATAGTATGCTATTTATATTTTGAATTATCTATCTTGTTCTTGTTGAATGAATATCATATTTATATTATGTTTTGCTCACGCTTCGTTCATTTTTTTTAGTTTGGTATTTTTTTACATTTTAGTTAGTTTGGGTTCATTCATGTAGTGTGCCATGTTATCCCATGGGACTAGGTTAATGCTATATATTATATTTATGTTGTTAATTATGTAAATGTAATTGTTGTTTTCAAAAAATAATTATGTTGTTATTGTTATAGTGGTGTCCTATGGGGTTTGTGTGGTGGGGCGTTACAATCCTCCTCAAATACAATTGAGGAGTGATACATATACAAAGTGTACAACTAATACCATAAATCATAAGAATGGATCAAAACAACTGGTACACACAAGCTATCTTATTAGAATATATTGCCTTCATGAACATAAGGTGGGAACCCAATGGAGTAAGGTGCACATTCCACCCAACCAAGTTCTACTCGAAGGCCCACCCCTTGTGCTAGGAGATAGTAACAAGGCTTCCTAGACAAAACCAACAACCTCTAGACACAGGCAATCACAAGACTAAAACCACATGAGTACAATACTTAACATAAATGGTAACAATGCTTCCAGAGTTAAATAATCAAGCACATCACTGAACCAAATAAACTATTGTCATAGGAGAAGCATCATCACAAAGTCGCATGGATTACCTTGGTAGACTTTCCTAGGCCCTAACCCCTATCATGAGTCAATTCCCTATAGACAACACATAGATCCAATCCATAACCAAAGGGAAAACATAGTGCACGCATACAGATAATAATTACCAATCCAAAAATAAAAGACATCACATCCCCGTTCATGGTAACTGGGTGATTAACTGAATACAACTATACGCACTACCCAAGGGATATCAAGGGGCTGGAACCATAAAATACAACCCCAAATACTGCTACCACATCTAGAAGACTTACAAAATAACAACTAACACTTTTAACCAATTTCCCCTAAAAGCGTGAATAGAAGAAATCACATTCAAAAGGGAAATTTAAGCAGGAAATAAATCTACCTTTCGGATTTCTTAAATCCATTTTCCCTTCACTGAAATACAATAATATATTGCCCAAATAAACTAGTTTAATAAAATCTCTTTTACAGACAGAAGAGGAAATCTAATCTATCTGTTATTTCAATTCCTCAATTACTTTTTAAATAAAAATATCAATTTCTTCTTTTAAAACATATTATTTTAAACATCATCTAATCATGTATTTAATGCATACCCCTATTTCAAAATTCATTAAAATAAATGTATAAACATATATATTTATATATATACACAATTATATATATATATATTCATTTATATATGTAATTTTTTTATATATTTATTTTACAAACAATATCTAAATTTTCCAAACATCAATAAACCAGACATATATATACACATATATATATACATTAAATATATATTACTATACATTTATATGTATAGTAACTATGCATATATATAAATAAATGTATATATAATATATTTTATATATTATAAAAACCACATATTAATTAATACAGGTGGACGAATTCAAGTAGAAGTGTTTGCATGTTTATTTGGGGATGCCTATCTGTTTATTAATAGTCGAAGCCCCATAAGAATGGTTGTGGTTGTGAGAGGTAGTGATGGCTGCCTCCATAGCCTGCCTCACATGGGGCGGTGGCTATGGAGTCAACCACAGCCTCTCCCCCCATTCATACAAAAAACTTCATACAATTTAGAGATTGTACTGTGAATACCAAATAAAATCGTCGTCGTCGTCGTACGAACATCTTTGACATTTTTTTAAAAATGAAAAATTTCAACAAGAAAATTATAACCAAGATATACATAACAATGACATATATATATATATTATATATATATATAGTATTATATATATATATATAAATAAAATAATATGGTTGTTTCAGTCAAGCAAGTTTTTCATAATTTTGTTTTCTATGGGAGGATATACACAAATTTTATAGAGGATTATAATTTCGTCCAGTGGTTTTCATCTTCCTCCCAGAGGTTTTAAGTTTCACCAAGATAAAAAAAATATAATAGGAAGAAGAGTAGTAATTTTCTACAAATAACATTTACAAAAAAAATCTCGGGAGGTTTTCTACAAAATTCAACAGAGAAATTTAATTCCATCCCAACAGAGTTTTATGGTTTCCTATTGTTTTTCTTCTGGGTTCACCATTGTTTAAAAACAATCCCTATAGGAATTTCCAAAGCTTCCCCAACAGTTTATAATTTCAAAACAAATAAAAACTTAAACAATTTCTACATAAGCTTTCACGGTAATTTCTAGACATGACATTCTTTCAATTTTACAAAAAGAACTCAAAAGCTTCTAATCTTGTATAGGCAATCTTTAACTACTATCCACAAATTAATCTAATAACATTTTCTAAATTAAATTAAAATAAAATAATTAAGGAACATGAATTCCAAATGCTTGAGGAGATGAATATTGATGTAGAGCTTCTTCCACAAAACAAAGCTTCTTCTAGAAAAACAAAACAAAATCTAGAGCCAAAGTCTTTTTCCCGAGATTAGCCTTCCCCAAATTTTCAACAACCGGATTCAAAAACTAATCTTAATTTTTAACAACCTGCCAAAAATATCATCTCCTCTTCCATGAAGTAACCTCTTACCTCCCTTTGTTACAACAATTATTCTCTCCATGAAATAATTTTCCCAACAACCATAATTAAAATTTCCCAACACACGTCAAAAATAAAATATCTTCTCAATCAATACTCAGATAATCCCTCTAGATATTTTCTAGATATTAATGCATTTAATAATTCAAACTCACATAGTATTTTCTAATTTAAATTCAATCTAATTAATTTAATTACTTAATAAAATAAATTTAATCATAGGATTAAATCATTTTACCAAATAAATTAAATTAAATTACAAATCTTATAACACAATAATCAAGATTAATCAAATAATCAACTAAATCATTTAAAGAAATTATTTCCCTTAAACTTACCTTGAAACATAAATAACAAGGAAAAAATGGACAACATGATAACAAAACATGACCAACTAAAACTAACGGCACACTATGATCAGGGTTGTGGCTTGGCAAGGGAAACCCAATTACTATCTCCCAATCAACTAACCGTTGGGCAATGGACATGCTCAAACTTATGAATCTAGGTGGAGTCAATGTCCTATACTTGCAAACCTACAATCCAAGCATATGTCAAACATGCATTTATATATCATAAGAATTAACACCATGACGAGAGAATCATGGAATCACAGAGCACTCACAAGTGACTGATGCAATCCCATTCCCTTCACCAATACAATGTCACATAAAACTGGTGAATCTACAACATTAATAAAATATAGATGAGCATATAACAATATCAACTCAAATAAAAAATATACATCATACTAATGTACCATCACATCATAATATAAAAACCAACATCGCTCCAAAGTTAGTGATCAAATAATAACATAATATCATGGT
Organism: Sequoiadendron giganteum; assembly: GCA_007115665.2. Lineage (NCBI taxonomy): Eukaryota > Viridiplantae > Streptophyta > Pinopsida > Cupressales > Cupressaceae > Sequoiadendron > Sequoiadendron giganteum. The sequence continues at coordinate 165,719,582 of CM021110.1, read as the reverse complement.
CTATCAAAGTCAAGGTACAGTAAAAAAAAATAAGCATATCAGAGAAACACAATGTCTGAACATATGAGCAAAATGGAGGGGTGTTACATCCTCCCCCCTAGGGTCATGCTTACTCCTAGAAGCCTACAAACATGTATAGTACAAAATCCAAATGATAACACATAATCATCAAGCACCATATACATGATTTAACATAAATTATTCGCATACACACCAATGCACATCACTAGAAATGACAACACAAGGCCACACATGGGTCCATCTGGACATCAGAAAGTAACATACTAATCCATGATACATAATCCATGAGCCAAGAGCCAATATCCATCTTAGGTAATCGATACCTCATACTCAATGGCTTGATGGTGTTAGGCCACACACATGGTGAGACCATCCAAACAAGACCACAATGACACGTCTCTTGTTGTATAAGGTGATTAGCCTCCAATAGATAGTCATCACACATAGGTGGGTAGTGGGTCCTAGCTGAGTAACAACCTCACATACCCCCATCCTCAATGTTCCTTTTGCCTACTTCCTCATATACACACACCAAGTCTGCCTCATATGTCCTTGGATAGGATTCACATTACGACATAATGCCGACATTGAAAACAATAAAAATAAAATAGTTTAGCCACCAAGGTCATAAAGAAGAGCAAATAAAAATTTAATTTCAACAATAAGGCAATAAATGTGCATAATTTCAACACAATCAAATATAACCATGAGGGTTATAAGAAAATAATATCACAAGGTCTAGCTAAACCATCACAATCCAATATAACAAGGTGTCGGCCTTCACACTCAACAGAAAATCATCAATAACCATAAATCAAGTCCAAAATCTTTAAAATTGTATTGTACAACACTATGTGACTAGATACTGATGGAACTTCAAATTTTTCTCTTTGTGTTCCATTTTATCTTGCCTTATGTTTCTGGTTATCTATGGCATTTGGGAGAAGCCTAAGTTTGGGGTTTTACATTTGTTTTCATGTAAAACCCTAGTGTTTTATCTTATGCCTTGGGTGGGATCTATTTGGCAGTTACTTTTGAGGAATTTTTTAAAACAACTTAAGCCACATCGCTTCATCTAGGTTGGGTCCCTTTTGATCTATCATTTTATTTCCTTCACCTAAATTTATTATTTCCTAAGTCTAGGATGGTCCCATGCTCCCTCATTTAAAATCAACTTATGTCATTTTTTATTGTCGGCCTAATGATGTCCCCTCGTTCTTTTAATAAATGTTTTATTTTTTACAGAGGGACAAGTTTGTGTGACCGTAGATCAATTACCATTTGATCTCAATCGTTCCCCGCCATCTCGTGATGACCCCACCACACTATTCTAGTTGATCATGATATCATGGGTGAGCACCACGTGTCTCATCTTGTGAAGCCGAAGAGATGATAGAAACACTTTAACACATTTATCTGGCTTTAATACATTATGTAGCGGGTTACTAAATTAGTTATGAGATGCACATGCCTCAAATCAACGAAGATGTTATAATCTCGATAGGAAAGGTGCTCGATGGTTAATGACAAAGCTGGTAACTATGTTGAACGAGCAGGATTGTTGTTGGCTGAGATCAATGGTTGCCCACCATCATGTGAGTGGGAGTTGTAGGGTCTTTACTGATTATGAAATCATGAGCGAGCACCACATGGATTTCCTTGGCAACGCATACATTCATGGGCCCTTATTGCCATGATGGAGATCATGTCAGTTTGTTTTGAAGGCAGTCATTCGATGATCTGACTAAAGTGAAGGATCGATAGCTAGCATTTGAATTTGCATCAAATGTGATTGGAGTCGTTGGTGTAGCACATGAGTAAGCTTTAATGGAAAATGAGACATTTACTTGCATGATTTGATCAAATAAAGCAACCATTCTCCTGCCCTATTGTGTCACAAAGCATTCAAAAATCTTTGTGGAGCAGTCACAAGGCCAAGGACGAATTTATGAGTTGTTATAGCAAAGATTTAGGTTTCTACAAAAATAAAGCCATGACTTGATTTCAGCATCTCCTGGTTAATTTGAATTTGAATTTGGGGGGAGATTTGTTGTCTTCTTGTCAGAGGGCTTGTTGATAATTTTTTTGGGGCTATAGGTTAATTGAATTGTGGAAAATTGAAAGGTTTTGTTCTGTAAATTCGTATTTCTATTTAGCCCTATTTTGTTTGAAGTTTGAAGTAGCAAGGAAACACTAGTTTATCCAGATGGCACCATCAAAGTAGCATTCTAGCCAGATTGATTATTTAAATAGAAACCTATATGATGATTTCCTGGATCAATTACGCTTGTCAACGAATGATAGGAAGAATGGGTTAGTCTTGATGTTAGGAAAAACCCTAAGGGAGGGATTATTATATAACTATTCCAACATAGCCGATGCTAGGGTTCCTCTTATAGGTTTAGAGATGTTCAGATTATGGTTTGGACAGAGGAATTTTCCCCACCCCTTTTCGAATAGTTGGATGTATGATATGGGGAAGCTAGTGGTACCGAATGTGTTCCCTGATGTGGACTTTCTAAAGGCAGTGGCTACACAATATGACCCTATTACACGGGTGATTAGAGATAATGATGGAAGAGTTATGTTGAGCATTAACAAAGAGGAGTTTCAACAGGTTTTTGATTTGAGTGAGCCCAGTATGTTCTTGGTTCCTATTGATCTTGAGGAGATGAAATTGGAGTATGGGAGGTTTGTATCACTTTTCAGAGTTAAGTTGCTCCCACCTTAGTTGGCTAGGGCGAGAGGTTCAAAATTCTATATTAGTCCTAGTGACCACGATCCTTTTAGACTGAACTGCTTTGCAAATCATTTCTTGGCCACCTTTTACTCATTGTGCCAAATTTTGGGTTTTAACCCCAACACGGTGATGCCTATTGCTTACATGTTCATGGAGGTACAAATACAACACCCTAATTTCTCAGTGATATATGATTTTGCTTCCTTTTTGGCCGAAAAGATACATGAAGGGCTATTGAAGCTACAGAAAAATGATGCAGGCACTCCATTCTTCTGGTATTCCATGTTGATGTATATGTTCTTGTATAAGAATGTTGAATTCTTCTCTGAGAAGATGGAGTTAAGGCAATTGGTTAATGGAGAGAGATTGTCAGTGCAGGTGTGGACTACAGATTTATCATTTAACAGGGAGAGAGCCAGTTATGTGCAATTTGACAACTATTTTCCTTCCAAATTGAGAGCCAGGCTGATGATTAATGTGCCTAGAATTCCTGAGGATTTGCATGATTTCCTCGGACCAAAGGGGAGGAAGCCAAATTTGAAGGTTTTCCACAACTGGGGTGATATTATTCCATACCCAATCAGCATTGTCTTGAGGGTGTATGGTTTTCAAGGGACCCCTCATATATTGCCATACAATGTGCCACCAAGAGTGGGATGTGCAAAAGTTATGTGGAAAATTGGTTGTATCCATGAGAACAACCTATTGGAAAAGGTAAAGGAACATTTTTCCTAGATTATACTGTGGTGTCATATTTTGTCTTTTCGAAAGGAGGCTAAGTACATTTTGGGAAAAAAATTGAAGAATACCATTTGAGGTGTGGTCCCAAGCAGTAGCATGATCCTGAAGACTTCTTCACCCTTTTCAAACAAAGGATAAAAGGTGGTAGGTTTGTGCATGAGTTCAACTTCCCAAATGAGTTTGATCTAAGTAGGAAGGAATTGAACAAGGAGAAATGGATAGCTTATGAAAATCTATTGTCCATTGTGCACAAAATGGATTCAAAGTATGATCCATTGGTGGAGTTCAGTCCATATCATAAGAAAAATGACTTTTTGATGGACAACTTCAAATAAATCATGGGCATCTTGATGAACAAGAAGATAAACCTAGAGTTGGATCTGGTCATACAAGAGCAAGATGCCAGTTCATTGGAAGAGAGGCTAGTCTACCAACCTTCAAAGAATTGGCCTATTTATAGAAGGAAAAGAAATGATAGCAATGATGAGGAAGAAGAAGATAGAAAAGGAAAAAAAGTAATGAAATTGCCTGCACAACTAGGTCCAAGGCTCAAAACACCTAGGGAAATTAAGATTATTGATTTGGAATCATCACTTTAAAATAGCCCCTCACCACCACCATCAGATACAATCCCTAAGAGGCAAAATATTAAGAAATCACAAGAGGATTTGGTGGGTGAAATTTTTGGCACCAAATGGACATGCAGATGGGTATGCCTTCTCCTCCCAGGCCAGCTGAATTGGTTCTCTCTGATCTGGATATGAAAAGAAAATGTGTGCAAGATGCAATAATGGAGGCATGTAAGGAGTTTCTAGATGATAATGCATTTGTAAAAACTCTAGTCATTTTGCAACTAGTATGGAGAATGAAATTGGAAGAATATCAGGTGGCAGTTAAGTACATGCCTTACAATGTCAAGGTGAATGAGGTAATTAGTTTTAATTGGCCAACTGATGAAGAGTATCAGTAGTGGGTAAATGTATATTTAATTGAGGAACGAAATAGAGTAGGCTACTAATGGTTAACAAATCAGTTGTTGCAATTACAATAGATTCCAATTTTGTTTTTGGTGACAATATTAGGCGCAGAATTCTTGAAGTTTTGTTGTCGCATCAATCTTTCTCAGTGGGCAAGATGAACAAGAAGATTCTCCAGGGAGATTATTTTAATGACAAATTTTGAAATATCATAAGGCAGTCCAAGTGGCTAGTGACATGTGTACTCTTTGGCTTGATGCTTGTTTGCTCCTTAATTCTCTATAAGAAGGATTTCAAGGCAAGAAGTATGGGTGAGAAATTTAGATGTTTTTGGTCAAGTCTAGGTGAAGTTGCAGAGAAAATTGTAAAGTCTAATTGTTTTAGAGAAAGTGAAATTTAGGTTTTGAGTCATTTTGTAGTAGGTTTTGAACTCATGGGGATTTGAGGTTTTATGATAGTATTGGAATTTGAATTGAAATGATTAATTTGAATTCATGTCTCTCCATTGTACAAGCATATCTAAATTTTGAATAAAATGATCAAGGGTTGTTCCATTCATCTCACTATTGTGGTGTGTATGATTCTTGTTTTAACTTTAACTCAAGGAATTAATTAAAATTCTTAAATGGGATTGTAGGTTGATATGTTTTGCATAAGGATTTGATAAGTACTATTGGGTTAGAATACAGATTGATGAGATTGTAAGGCAATTTTATTGAGGATCTTATATGTAATGTGTTAAATCTGTCATGGACCCTTAGATACTTATGAATTTGACTCCTCCAATGGATATATGGCACTGATCTAAGTTGTACTTATTCGTGAGGTTCGGTATTTGTCTGTCTTTATCTAGATCTTTCTACAAATACAAATCAATGACTATATTTTAATGTGAAGTGTTGTAGTTATCTCATGCTCCAAATAGTTGATGATATTGATGAACAACCGATTCTATTCAGTTTTATCATGTTATGTTGAGCTATTAAATGATATTAGCTATTGTTGTTAATGTTGTTTATGATAATGGTGCAGAGGTTGTAAATGCATTAAGGGATTACCCTCCTGGGTCTTGCAGAGCCCAAAGTGTAGGAGGTCTTTAAATTTCTCATCAATTAGTCTAGGTCCTTCGAGCTTCCCTTGATTGGAATTGGCAATTCCATAGGTAGATTAGAAGATCAACCTGGTTACAATAAAAATAACCAAAAAAATGGTGACTTCACTGGGGATGTGAATTTAAATATTTCTTATCGGTGTGTCAGTTATCCATTTTACATAGAGTTACCATCGAATTTATGTGATTTGAAGGTTGAGCCTTTGGTTCTTTGTTAGGTTTGTCCATATATTTTGTTTCTTAAAGATTTTTGAAGTCATTGGTAAAGTACATCATACGTTGTTAATACAAAGTTCCAAAGGTTTTTTGAAATTCACTGAGAATCTCTAGATATTTGGTTTTCCCAAGATAATCGGGTGGCAACTTTGAAGTCTTTGCACCAGTGTGCATCTTATTTCTTAAGATTTAATATAAATTTGAAGGACCTTTTGGAAAATTATGTAGAATGAAGAACACCAGGTCATTCATGAAGAATCAATTGGAATAGAAATTGGAGGGTGAACTTGCTAAAACAAAGAAGAAGGATTGGATAAGGAAAAAAAAACAGAATCTAGCAATGTTGCTCCCACATCATAGAACCCTGTACACCAAGGTACAAGTAAGACTTTACACCCTATCCCTGAAACTCATGAAGAAGTGTCTAAAAATTCAAAATCAAATAGCTATGGATTTTTTGATGCAGTATTTAATACACCGGTTCAAGAGGATGTAACATGTCAAAATAAAGAATCTGTTAGTGTCCAATATGCTGAAAAGAGAAGAGGTAGGAGTAGAAGTTGAATCCATCACAGAGAAAGCACTAGTGATGTTCCTCCTCCTCCTGCTTAGGATGATGGAACTCCTTTATTGTCTGAACATGTACTTGAAGAGGTCAATTTAATTGATTTAAGTGATACATCAAGTTCTGATATTATTTTTCCTAATCCAAATGATTTTTTTGGAGACATTGACTCCTTAAGGCTGGAGATCCAAAACCAAGATTAGGTCAGGATGAAAAAGGAAAAGGAGAGGGAAACAAAATTGATGCATGTTGTGATTGAAAGGGATAGGTTGATTAGACAGTTAGCAACAATGAAGCTCCTAAACCAAGAAAAAATTGAGCTAGATGTTGAGGGCCCTATTGTACATGAAATTGTTGATAAGGGGATAAAGCCTGTATCTAAAGTAGGTCTTGTAGGTCAATTTGGTGCCCAAAGTAAACCTACAGACCCAAAACCCTCAAACCCTGTTAAGTCTCAACCAAGTAATCCAAACCCTAAACCTGTCTTAGAAAAGGGAAAACAAAAGGCCGAGGGGATTAAAATAAGTGAAAAGATGATTTCCCACCCTCCTAAATGAGATCCCCCACCACACGTATCATTACAAACTAAAACTACCTTAGAAAATGTTAGAAGGGAGGGTGATGCTCTTGTAGAAGAGATGGAAAGGATAGAGATTGATGCTACAAATACATAAATGAAGAGGAAAATAAGTTTCCTAAAGATTTCAAACATGGATGAGGCTACACAAGCTAAAACCTCATCAAGTCACCAAGATTCCTTGAAAAATGGTCCTAAAACCAATCTGGATCCTACCACAAACAATTATGGTGCGAAGGTTCATGCAACTAAGTTTGTAAATATAAATCAGGATGGTCCTAGGGTACAAAATTTAGGATCTGGTGTTGATTCTACGAAGATTGAAGGATTATTCCAACGAAGTCCTATATAGTTGGAAAGGTATAGGAAATTATTCTTTGATGGTATTCTTGGTTATCCAAATCCCATCCTAGATGATCTAAGAGAAAAGATGAGTAAGTTTGTTGGCAACAATGTTATGACAGCAGAGGAACACTTAAAATATTTTATGGCTATGCTAAATGATTATGAGGTAGAGCATGAAGATATTGTAATTAAATTGTTTGTACAATCTCTAGTAGAAGATGCAAGGGATTGGTACAGAGGTTTACCTAATGCTAGTATTGGTTCATAGGATGAATTTGAAAAATGTTTCAAGGAACAATACGGTGATAAAAATAATGCTAGTTTCATGCTAAATGAGTTTAATAACATCAAGAAGTCATTAAATGATCCTATGATAGAGTTTAACTTAATATTCCAAAAAGAAATGTATAAGTTGTTCCAGGTTCTGAGGCTTGATGAAAACATTTGTCTAACTACATATTTCAATGCTTTTGATGCTAAAATGGCATATCTCCTTAGAGATAAAGACCCTCAGACTATGAGGTATGCATTTAGGATGGCTATAAATATTGAGAGTAATAGAAGAGCTTTTGGGAAATATGGTAGGAGAGAATAACCCACACTATTAAAAAATCCTAGAGATAAGACTAAGAAGGTTTTTGCTACAAAGCCTAAGGATGATAAAAAAATGGGATAAGGTCTTTAGCACTTTGAAAGACATAAAGTATATTGTTTCCAAACAAGAAAAGGGTATAGGAAATGAAAAGCAACAATATAATAAGAATGACAGACCACCTAGGTTGCAAAATTATCCTTATAACACAAATTGGAAAGATGGGAAACCAATCTTGCCCGGAAAGAAGCCTAAAAATGATCAGCATACACCAGACCCCTTGTAGAAGCATTCAGTAAATATAGTACATGATAGAGCATGGTGTGAGGTGTGTGAACATTCACATGATCAAAATTATTGTGGTATTTCTTAGTTGCTTGTTGTTGAGCGAATAGAGCAGGACACTCATGAGCAGAATCCTAAAAGTGAGCAGGGTGATGTAGATGTTTGTATGGCCATATCATACATTGATGAGGCAGAGTGTTCCTCTGATGATGAATTACAAGGAGCTAATGTGGATAATCAAAGACAAAGAAGTGAGATGTACCATCAACAAGTCTTCTTTGATGAAGAAGGTGATTTTGACCATAATGCTTGCAATATGGAGCAAGCTGAAGATTCAATGTCCTTAAGGAGACCATCAAAAGAAGAGATTGGAAGATTGACTGAGGAAATGGCTACTCGAATGAGAAGTTCACTTCAGCTGAGAAACGGAATTGTGGGTGGTAAACAGGGTAAACTTGTTGGCTTGTTTATTAAAGAACAAAAGGACAAAGATAAGGGTGTTAAGTTTGATAGAAAAAGGACACTGCTAAAATTAAAGAGGTTAAAAATGATAAGATTTGGGGAAAAAAGAATGAAACCCCAAAGCCTCAAGAAGATGTAGCTTCATCACCGGTAAAGACCAAAGTGATTACAAAGTTTGCTGAACCTACTTGAGAGGATAGGAAGAAAAAGAAATTTGAGGGGAGCAAGCAACAAGAGAAGAAATACAATGATGAATATATGGTATTTGATTTGCCTAAATATACACTCATAGATATGTTTCAAGTGCTTTCTCAGTTTAAAGTTAATTTACCTTTGCTATAAATGATGAGAATAAATGAGCATAAGGAAAAGACAATAGCCTTGATCACAAGGTTTTCTGGTAATAAGATTGAAAAAGGTAGTTGTAAAGATGAAAACGATGAAGGAGAAGGAAAAGAGAAAGAAGTGGAGGGAATTGTGTCACAAATTCCCCCTATATATTTAGGGAATTATATTAGTATGTACCTTGAAAATATAAACCCATTTTTCTTAAGTGTTGATATAAATGGGAAGACTTTGAGGAACTATATGATAGATTTAGGGGCATCAAATAATGTTATGCTAGTCAAAATAATGGAGGCAATGGGCTTGACAGTGGATACTACTCAAGCTAAATGCTATGCTTTGGATTGAAGGGAAGTGCCAGTTGTTGGAACAATCAGAGTATTGCCTTATAAACTGACTCAGTATCCTGAGAGGGATTTAGCCATGATTGTATTAGTTGCAGACATCCCACGTCATTTTGGGATGCTTTTGTCAAGAAAGTGGAGTGCATCAATGGGGGGTAACATGCAATGTGATCTATCATTTTCTACTTTCTACATTTATGGTAAGGATGTCAAAATTGAAAGAGAGTCAAAAGTGTCCAATATGATTGAGCATGACCCGACCAAGAATATGACATGTTTTATTGACAATGGCATAAATGAATTCAGGGTTGAGGAATTCCCTAGAAATTATGATAATCCTATTGCACCGATTGATATAGAAGTAAAACAATTGTTAGAGTCTGATGACTTGTGGACTATGTACTTTGATGGTGCAAGTTCAAAAGAAGGATCTAGTACAGGTGTTTTGATACAAACACCAAGTGGAAATAAATTCAGGTTCTCTTTCACTTTGTCATTTGAATGCACCAATAATGTGACGGAATATGAGGCCCTGTTATTGGGGTTAAGACTGGCTAGAAAACATGGGATCAAGAAGCTCAAGGTAATTGGAGATTCTGAGCTTGTGGTTTCCCAAGTTAGGTCCAGGTATGTATCAAAGAACAAGAGGTTGAAAAAGTATAGGAATGTTGTTTGGGATGAATTGAAGAAATTTGATGCATTTGGCATAGGTTGGATGGAGAGAGGTCACAACAAAGTGGAAGATTTATTAGAGAACATTACATTAAAACTAGATGATATGACTTATGTTGGGATCTCAAAGGTTGAAGTGCAAACCTGGCCATCGGTTCCTGACAATATCAAAAAATGGCAAGTTTTTTATAATGATGATGACATACTAAGGTTTCTGAATTGTGTGGATGAATATGAAAGTCAAGAAATTGAATTTGGAGCTTTTATGGAAACAATTGATGGTAAAGATACTGTGTTTGGAAATGAGGTCATTCAGTTAAAGACAAATACAATTCCTAAGGGTTTAGTTGTGTTAGAGAGAGTGTTTGATAATCAAGATAGGACAAAGGCTAATCATACTGCTTCCCATCCTAATGACTTGGAAGAGATAAATCTTGGAACAAAGGCATCACCAAAAAAGGTGTATATTAGAAAGAAATTGTCACCAAGGGTGAGAAGGATGCTAATTGACTTATTAAGGAATTTTAGGCATGTGTTTGCATGGTCCTATGATGATCTCAAAGCATACAAGGAGGATCTATTCCAACATGAGATTCCCTTGAGTGATGGTGCTAATCCATTTAGGAAAAAATAAAGGCCTATTAATCCAACCTTGGCCCCTAAAATGCAAGAAGAATTAATAAAACTAAGGGATGCAGGGATCATCAATCCCATCAGATATTCATCCTGGGTATCAAACTTGGTACTAGTGAGAAAGAAAAATGGAGACATTAGGTTATGTGTAGACTTCAGAATTTTGAATGTGTCTTCATTAAAAGACAACTATCCATTACCTAATATGGAATCCATGTTGCAAAAGGTGATAGGTTGTGAATTAATTTCTATGATGGATGGGTTCTCTGGTTACAACTAGCTCATGGTCAGGGAGTCTGAGAAATATAAGACAGCATTCACTACACCCTGGGGAACATATGTCTATGTGAGAATGCCTTTTGGTCTAACAAATGCAGGGGCCACTTTTCAAAGAGCCATGAATGTGGCATTTTTATATTTCATTGACTTGTTTTTGGTGATTTACCAAGACAACTTGATAGCATATTCCAAGAAAGAAGAGGACCATTGTGAGCATCTGGAGAAGACATTCACTAGAGCATTGGAATATGGCATCTCTTTGAATCCAAATAAATGTGCATTTGGGGTAAGAGAAGGAAAATTGTTGGGACATATTGTTTCCAAGGATGGAGTCAAGATTGATCTAGAGAGGGTAATTGCAATAGATAAAATCTCACAACCCCACAATGTCAAAGGTATACAATCTTTCTTTGGAAAAATAAACTTCTTAAGGAGGTTTGTGACAAATTTTGTTGAGACAGTTTGCCCAATTTCCAAGATGCTTAAGAAGGGAGCTAAAGTTGAATGGGGAGAGGATTCCATGCAGGCCTTCCAGGCCATTAAGCAAGCAATAAAGGAGGCTTCTATTTTGAAAACCCCTGATTTTTCTAGACCCTTAAAAAAAATCCATTTGCTTCTTTCCACAAAATTGCAGTTGTGTTGTTGCAAAAGAATGCAGAAGGTTTTGAACAGCCTATAGCCTTTTTCAGAAAGTCTTTACAAGTCATGGAGTTTAAGTATGAAATAAATGAAAAAAACATATATGCATTGGTAAAGGCAATAAAAAATTTTGGTGTTATCTGATGGGAGCTACTATAGTTGCATATGTACCTAGTGTTGATGTCAAGGATATGTTCACACAATAGGAAGTATTAGGAAGGAGGTGTAGATGGATCAATAGGATCCAAGAATTCAATATTGAGGTCAAAATTTCTAAGCTAGTGAGAGGACAAGGATTGGCCAAGCTTATGGCCCAAAGTAATCTAGAAGCAAATCAGATAAATTTGCAAGAGGAGGAAAATAGATTATACATATGTGATATGGAACATTCTGAATGGTATAAAGGTGTGATCTATTATTTGCAAAAGATGAAATGTCTTGACAACTTGAGTGAAAATGAAAAAAGGACATTGAAATTACATGCTATCAAATATGCTATCATAGTTGGTAAGCTTTGGTGGAGAAATGGAAAAGGTGTCATGTTAAAGTGTGTAGATCAGGATCAAGCACAAGAACTTCTGAGTGAGATGCATAGTGGAGTTTGTGGTGGGCATTATATAGACAAAAAAATTGCACATAAGGTAATGAGGGCTGGATTTTGGTGGCCTACTGTCCTTAAAGATGCACACCAGTTAGTGAAGACATGTGATGCTTTCCAACGTTTCTTTGGTAAGTTGAATTTTTTTGGTAACTTGCCTCTAAAACCAGTTGCAGTGCAATCTCCATTTCAGCAATGGGGCATTGATTTTGTGGGAGAGATAGCATGTAAATATAGTGGAGGCCACTCATGGATATTGGTGGCCACTGATTATTTCACCAAGTGGGTGGAAGCAATTCCAACAAAGAAAGCAACTAGTAAAGTGGTAATTGACTTCCTGATGAGCAACATATTGACTAGATTTTGATGTCCAGAAAGGATTGTGTCGGAAAATGCAATGTGTTTCAGATCTGAGGAATACAAAGAATTTTGTGAAAAGCATGGGATCCAAATTTCTTACTCATCACCATATCACCCATAGGAAAATAGACAAGAAAATTCAACTAATAAAATCTTGATGAAAATCATTAAGAGAATTCTAGATCAAAATAAGAAGGCATGGGATTCTAAGTTGAGATTAGCAGTCTAGAAAAATAGGGTAATTATGAAGAAAGCAATAGGTTGTGCCCCATCTGACTTGGTCTATGGGGTAAGTGAAAGGCTACCCTAAAATAATCTGATGGAAATGTATAAGTTTGTCCAGATGTATGATAATTAAATTGATGATGAAATGCAATTGACAGTGGAAGCTCTCATAGAATTAGATGAAACCAAGAGGGAAGCTCAAATGAAAAATGAAAAATTGTAGTTGCAAGTAAAGAATTTGTATGAAAAAATGGCAACTACAAGGAGCTTCCAAGATGGAGATTTGGTCATAATGTGGAATGCCAGATTAGAAGATAAAGGGGAAGATGGAAAATTTGATGCAATCTGGTTGGGTCCATTTTTTATAAATAGTAAGTGGAGTGAAGATTCATACTTCCTCCAAGATATGACAAGGGATATTCTTGAATTGTCAGTTCATGGATAGTTCTTGAAGTTGTACTTCACTTGAAGTATGTTTTTCCATGAACAGTAGCTTAGGTTTGTAACTATGTTAGTGGTAGGTTTCTTTCCTATTGGGTTGTTTAGTCTGGACAATCCCTTTTGGTCGTCTCTGCAATTGGTCTACTCAACCTAAGATTCTAAAATCTTGCTTCAGTCCAGGGGAATGAATGTCCCCAACTGGAGCCACTGATGGAACTTCAAATTTTTCTCTTTGTGTTCCATTTTATCTTGCCTTATGTTTCTGGTTATCTATGGCATTTGGGAGAAGCCTAAGGTTGGGGTTTTACCTTTTTTTCATGTAATACCCTAGTGTTTTATCTTATGCCTTGGGTGGGATCTATTTGGCCGTTACTTTTGAGGAGGGTTTTAAAATAACTTAAGCCCCATCGCTTTGTCTAGGCTAGGTCCCTTTTGATCTATCATTTTATTTCCTTCGCCTAACTTTATTATTCCCTAAGTCTAGGATGGTCATGTTCTCCCTCGTTAAAAAACAACTTATGTCATTGTTTATCGTCGACGTAGTGATGTCCCTTCATTCTTTTAATAAATGTTTTATTTTTTGCAGAGGGACAAGTTTGTGTGACCGTAGATCAATTACCATTTGATCTCAGTCATTCCCTGCCATCCCATGATGACCCCACCACACTGTTTTGGTTGATCGCGATATCGTGGGTGAGCACCACATGTCTCATCTGGTGAAGCCGAAGAGATGATAGAAACACTTTAATATATTTATCTAGATTTAATACATTATGTAGCAGGTTACTAAAGTAGTTATGAGATGCATGTGCCTCAAATCAATAGAGATGTTATAATCTCAATAGGAAAGGTGCTCGATGATTAATGACAAAGCTAGCGATTGTGTTGAACAAGCAAGATTGTCAATGGCTGAGATCAATAGTTGCCTACCATCGTGAGATCGGGAGTTGTAGGGTGTTTACTGATTGCAAAATCATGGGTGAGCGCCACATGGATTTCCTTGGCAACACATAGTCTGGTGGGCCCTTATTTCCATGATGGAGATCGTTTCAGTTTGTTTTGAAGGCAATCGTCCGATGATCTATCCAAAGTGAAGGATCAACTACTAGTATTTGAATTTGCATCAAATGTGATTGGAGTCATTGGTGCAGCACACGAGTAAGCTTTAATGGCAGATGAGATGTATAATGGCATGATTTGATCAAAATAAAGTGACCATTCTCCTACCCTATTGTGTCACAAATCATTCAAACATCTTTGTGAATAAATCACAAGGCCAAGGATGAATTTACGAGTTGTTACAACAAAGATTTGGGTTTCTACAAACATAAATCCATGAGTTGATTTATGCATCTCCTGGTTAATTTGAATTTGAATTTGGGGGGAGATTTGTTGTGTGCTTGTCGAAGGGCTTGTTGATAATTGTTTTGGGGCTATAGGTTAATTGAATTGTGGGAAATTGCAAGGTTTTGTTCTATAATTTCATATTTTTGTTTAGCCCTAAATTGTTTGAAATTTGAAGTAGCAAGGAAACCCTAGTTTATCCAGAATGGCACCATCAAAGTAGCATTCTAGCCAAATTGATTATTTAAATAGAAACCTATATGATGATTTCCTAGATCAATTACCCTTGTCAACAAATGATAGGAAGAAGGGGTTGGTCTTGATCTGAGGAAAAACCCTAGGGGAGGGATTAGTATATAATTGTTCCAACATAGCCGATGCTAGGGTTCCTCTTATAGGTTTAGAGATTTTCATATTATGGTTTGGACAGAGGAATTTTCCCCACCCCTTTTCGAATGGTAAGATGTATGATATGGGGAAGCTGGCGGTACCAAATGTGTTCCCTGATGTGGACTTTCTTAGGGCAGTGCCTACAAGCTATGACCCTGTTACACGGGTGGTTAGAGAAAATGATGGAAGGGTTATGTTGAGCATTAACAAAGAGGAGTTTCAACAGGTTTTTGATTTGAGTGATCCCAGTATCTTCTTGGTTCCTATTGATCTTGAGGAGATGAAACTAGAGTAAGGGAGGTTGAAATCACTTTTCAAAGTTAAGTTGCTCCCACCTCATTTGGCTAGGGAGGGAGGTTCAAAATTCTATATTAGTCCTAGCGACCAAGAACCTTTCAGACTGAACTCCTTTGCAAATCATTTCTTGGCCACCTTTTACTCATTGTGCCAAATTTTGGGTTTTAACCCCAACACGGTGATGCCTATTGCTTACATGTTCATGGGGGTGCAAATACAACACCCTAATTTCTCAGTGATATATGATTTTGCTTCCTTTTTGGCCGAAAAGATACATAAAGGGATATTGAAGTTGCAGAAAAATGATTTAGGCACTCCATTCTTCTGGTATTCCATGTTGATGTATACATTCTTGTATAAGAGTGCTGAATTCTTCTTTGAGAAGATGGAGTTAAGGCAGTTGGTTAATGGAGAGAGATTGCCAGTGTAGGTGTGGACTGCAGATTTATCATATAACAGGGAGAGTGCCAGTTATGTGCAGTTTGACAACTATTTTGCTTCCAGATTGAGAGCCAAGTTGATGGTGAATGTGCCTAGAATTTCTGAGGAGTTGCATGATTTCCTTAGACCAAAGGGGAGGAAGTAGGAGTTGAAGGTACAACTGGGGTTATATTATTCCATACCCAGTCAACACTATCTTGAGGGTGTATCTATTTCAAGGGACCCCTCATATATTGACATACAATGTGCCACCAAGAGTGGGATTTGCAGAAGTTATGTGGTAAATTGGTTTTATCCATGAGGACAACCTTACTAGAAAAAGGTAAAGGAACATTTTTCCTAGATTATACTGTGGTGTCAGATTTTGTCTTTTCAAAAGGAGGTTGGGTACATTTTGGAATTTTTTTGAAGAATACTATTTGAGGTATGGTCCCAAGTGGCAGCATGATTCTGAGGGCTTCTTCACCCTTTTCAGACAAAGGATAAAGGTGGTAGGTTTCTAAATGATTTCAACTTCTCTGAGGACCTGATTAGAGATGAATTTGATCTAAGCAGGAAGGAATTGAACAAGGAGAAATGGATAGCTTATGACAAGCTATTGGCCATTGTGCACAAAATGGATATAAAGTATGATCCATTCGTGGAGTCCAGTCCATATCATAATAAAATTGACTTTTTGATGGACAAATTCAAAGAAATCATGGGCATCTTCATGACCAAGAAGATAAACCTAGAGTTGGATTTGGGCATACAGGAGCAAGATTCTAGGCCATTGGTAGAGAGGCCAGTCTACCAACCTTCGAAGAATTGGCCTATTTATAGAAGGAAAATAAATGATAGAAGTGATGAGGAAGAATAAGATAAAAAAGGAAAACAAGTAATGAAATTTCCTACACAACCAAGTCCAAGGCTCAAAACACCTGGGGAAATTAAGATTATTGATTTGGAATCATCACCTGAAAATAGCCCCTCACCACCACCATTAGATCCAAGCCCTAAGAAGCAAAAGATTGAGAAATCACAAGAGGATTTGGTGGGTGAAATTGTTGTCACCAACTGGGACATGCTGATGGGTATGCCTTCTCCTCCCAGGCCAGCTGAATTGGTTATCTTTGATCTGGATATGAAAGTAAAATGTGTGCAAGATGCAAGAATGGAGGCATGTAAGGAGTTTCTAGCTGATAATGCATTTGTAAAAACTCCAGTCTTTCTAAAACTAGTATGGAGAATTAAATTGGAATAATATCAGGTGGAAATTAAGTACACGCCTTACAATGTCAAGGTGAATGAGGTAATCAGTTTTAATTGGCCAACTGATGAAGAGTACCAGTAGTGGGTAAATGTATATTTAACTGAGGAGGAATGAAATAGAGTAGGTTGCTAACAATTAACAAATCAGTTGTTGCACTTACAACAGGTTCCATTTATGTTTTTGGTGACAATATTAGGTACGAAATTCTTTAAGTTTTGTT